>LPNX010244601.1:2980-181019 GCA_001517045.1 Pseudotsuga menziesii
AACTCCATGGGTGCTTACTTACCAATATATATATATATATATATATATATTCCAAGTGAAACTTGATGGGATCCCCTCCCTCTTACCTGGAATATCTAGATAGGTTGGGTCAACCACCAATCACAATAGTCATTGGTAACATCAAGAGACTAGATGGGATTAGTAACAACATGCCTTGGGAATATGGTTCGATCAATTGAGCTAACCATTCGGGCTTAAAATGTTTAGAATAAGGTCATGTTTAGTCAATCATACTAGGACATCATCTAATCAAGCTTAGGTCCCACCATTATAAAATATGGGGGCATACCCAATGTGTGTACCTCATATGTTCCCAAACACACTAAAAGTCTCATCGAGCACTTGAGTGGGTCTAATGGTTAAGAACGTATGTTATCTCGGGGGAGGTCATAGCTTCAAAACCGACAGGGGGTAGGGAAGCTCATATTGGCCCGTTGTGACAAGGATAGAAGGGAGGCAATCCCTGGGATATAGGTTCACTTTTAAGGAGGTGTCTATGGGATTTGGGACATCTCAACCCTTGTTGAGTCACAATTTTTTGGTATATCTGGATTGCAGGTTTTCAGGTATACCCTTGGCAGGTTGCTAGTTCCCAAGTGTTAAAAAAAAACATGCTAAAAGGCTCACCCATTTTCTCGTTGGAATAAAACTCAATGAGATTTGAATTACCCTTTTGTGTAGCTTGCATGTGTTCTTGAATGGGATTAATAACTCCCCCACTTCCTCATCATAATTAAAATTGGTGAGATTTGAACCAAGATAGGCAAGGGAATGTCCTTTTACTTTCCCACCACATCACATGCGCATGTGTATACACACACACATAGCCCCAAGGTTTGGCCAGGGGTGAGCATAATTGGTTGAACCATCTACCCATGTCATGTCGTTGATTGGAAGGTCATATGTCACAAGTTCAAATTTGATACAGTTAGTGGTTGAGTTACTCTCCATATGGATATTCTAAGAAAGAGGGAGGAATCCCGCAAGGTTTTCACCATAATATGTTTGTGTGTGATATTTAAGTTTGTACTTTAAAATGACATTAAAATATTATTTGTTAATATTATTTTTAAATGTCATGTCAACACATCATTAAGCATAGATCCATTGCACATCTCATTCGTACTAGGTTATAGATTACACCTCTCGACACAATCACTAGTTATTCCAATTCGATTCAAAGATCAATTATTAAATATCAAACCCCATTATGGGTGTGGAAGGTCCTTAAAGATTATTAATGTTGTGTATATTTTTATTTCCATGTTGATTGGGTCTAGCTTGAGTTATTATGAGATGGAGTGTTATCCTCCTCACCCAGGTTCTATTCACAAAAGTAACATGTTGAGCTCATAACAAATTTATTCTTAAGCTTCATCTTCAATTTTCTCTAAATTAAACCAAATACAAATTCTTTTTTCCATTTTTCTTTAATTCCATACATAAATTTCACTCTACATCTCATATAGATTAGTTAACTACTATCCCATATAATATTTTAAAGCAATCCAAGTCATCCTCCTAAGGTTCGACAGACCATTGCTAGTCTCAGTGGACATCAACTACCATCATCATCATAAATTAATAAACTCTTAACGTAGTAACGATCTTTTTGTTTAAACTTTCAATTGAAAATATGTTTTAAGTATCTATTAAAAAATGGAGTAAGCTAAACTCTAGATGATTCACAACCAAAATCTAACAATTTTTCCCACCAAAATTCACCTAAAATTGTTGAAACCACAGTTTTGGGTTGTTGAAATTGCATAATTAAAATGCCCAAGGGTAACCAAGGAAGTTGAATCCATTTCTATGATCAAATTACTGAGCAACAAATCACATCTCTAAATTCCAAAAAAAAACAATAAAAAAATGTAAATCATCTACAATTTAGCTTACTCAAAAAAATGTATTATTTTAAAATTCCAATAAAAAAATACATATCTAACAACTTAACACCACGACAAGAGAAAATGAATTAATAATATATGATAGACATTTAATGGATGATAATTTCACTTTCCCAAGATGATTTAAATATCATTCTAAGCTTATCTTTAAGTTATAAGTGATTATATAACAACGGCCATTATTGTTATTTGCTCTATGCATGGTGAATCACTTACAACTATTTTGATGAGGTCCATAATGCTTCCAAACACGCCACGTTTATTATTTAGACTTTAAAATTACATGTATTAGATTTTGCATACAATACAATCTAATAAAATAAATAAGTTTGGTCAAATGGGGTTTGACTAGTTCTTGATAGTAAGGTGTTATTATGACTTTTACCATGGTTCGATGCTAACTATTAGCGTCTTTGTTTTAAGTGAGTTAGAATGTGTTTTTGGAAGGGGTTGTTGAAGAAGGATAGATATAACTAAGTTTTAGGTCATTTTGATAGGATATATTAAAAAATTTATGATTTTGGTAGAATATATATGTTGTGAAATTAAAGGAATGTTTTTGTAATTTGTAAAATGTGTAGCATATTTTGAAATCTTAAATCTTAAATTAAATGGATATTATTTTTTAGTGTTTTTTTAAATTATTTTAATGAAAATAAATAAATTTTTAATGAAAATACATTTAAAATGATGTTTTACAACAAATTATTTAAATTTAAGCAATTCATTTAAATTTAATGACCCATTTTACAATTAGAAATCAGGATATAAATAATATAGTTTAAAATCAAGTTTTAAAGGTATAAATTAATTGGTGATAGGATGCATTATTAAGATACTTTTTGTGATGTCATTAGTTTAAACCTTTTAGTTTTGTATATTACATGTGGAGCAGTGTTGGTACACCTAAGGGTATAGTGGCAATAAATCAAAATCAACCATATATCATGCAAGTATGAGCTCGACCCAATTATTGATTCCTATATATATAATACAAAGCTTTTGCATCTAGTCTATTCATCATTAACAATTCATTAGCTTACAAGCATTTAGGAATTGAAAAGAACAAAAATCAAGATGACAAGCCATTACGATTGTTGGACTCATTTCATAATTGTTTATTAAGTTATCCATTAGCAGCTCTTCATCAAACCATGTTGTATGCTTCAACTACCATAAATATTCACCTAAATGATGGAAAAAAAGTTAAATATGATCCAACTTTGAATTAGCATAACAAGGTGAACACAATAAAACAACAACATAGGATATAAGTGCATCCATGATACATCATTCTAGCGCAAATAAGAAAAAAATTACAATATTTAATATTTTAGACAAAATTCAAAGTTAAACTTTCTTACTTTGATTATAAATAATTATTTTATTTTATTAATGGAGAATTTAATTATTTATATATTTTAATTACAAATTATTATTTATTTTATTAATAAAAAATTTAATCATCTATGTAATTATCTTGTAATGTTTTGCATGTATTTTGGTTTATGGGAGTTAGAGCAATTGGTGATGAGTAAATGAGATGAGAAGTTGTAAATAAAAGGTCATGAGATTAAATCTCCCATAAGTATTTTTTTAAGATGGACTGTTAGCCCTGATTATGGGGCCTAACCCAGTGGGGACATCGAGTGATGCCCCTACATATCCACCCAAGGATTTGACCCCGAGACCTTCTGCTAGCGTAAATATCTTTCAACCACTTGAGCTAACCCACCGGGCTAAATCTCCCATAAATACTTACTCACAAAAAAAAAATTATTTACTTTGATAAAAAAAAAAAAAATTATATACAAATTTAAAATTGGCTAAAAAAAAACTATATAATCATAATAGTAGAATATAACACTAATAAAATAAATGAAAATTTTAATATTTTAAATAAAATAATAATGATAATAATAACTTTAATATCAAACAAATTTTTAAAATAAACTTACATAATTATAAAAAAACATAATAATATCAAACAAATATTTTAAATACACTTACAAAATTATAAAAAAACATAATAATAATAATAATAAAGTGTAAATTTATTTCATAATTTTTAACTATAAAATTTTTTTCATATTTTTTAATAATAAAAATTTACCATAATAAAAACTAATATATTAATTTTTTTCGATATACTAGTAAAAAAATTAAATAAATGAGTATAAATCCATTTTATCTTTCTTATTTTAAAGTATCTAAAAATTTATAATATTTTAAACATTAAAAATTCTTCATATTTAAATTACTAAAAAGAAACTTTGCCTCGATGATAAAGGGTAATATATATAAAAAGTTTGACCTAGTTATAAAAATATAATAATAAAATAAATTAATCTAAATTTATTTAACTTTATTTATTTATTTGAAGTATGTAAAAGTTTATGGAAAGCTCACTTAGTTATTGGAGGAACAATTCATGTGGTTGATCTAGAGTGCATACCAGCAATCCACTGGTATCAAGTCCCCACAATGGCACATCAGGGAGGGGGGCACTCTCCCTCCATCTCCAACAAACCGGATATGATGACCAACTAGAAGACAAATGGAAGCCAGAACGTCACTAAAGGGGAGATTGAGGATGTCGAGGGTTTGGGGACCCCACCCTGATCGGTAAAAAGGGGCTTTGGAGGCTGCCTCCTGCGAACTCAGACTATTCATGTGCTTTCAATCCGATCGGAGAAGGTAAGAGAAAAGGTAGAACTCTGGAAGGAGAAAGCTTTGATAGGAAAATTCATTGGAATCTAGCCGAAGGAAAGGGATCTAGTACAATGGATCAAGAGCACCTGGAATCCCAAAGGGAATTATGACCTACACCTGGGTTCAAATGGTTTCTTCACCATCATCCTCTTCAATCAGGAGGATCGGGATCAAATCCTAGAAGGGGGGCCATATTTCTTCTTTTTAGCGGGCCTTTATTTAAGGCTATGGAAAGAAATCTTCGATCCCGAGAAAGAGGATACGAGGGTTGCTCCAGTATGGATTTGTTTGTACTCCCTGTCATGCGAGTATTGGGATCTTGAAATCCTTCAAGATATTGGGAACAAGTTGGGGGAATTCATGAAAGAAGTGAAACAAACTAAACAATAGAGGTATACATCTTTTGCTCGCATCTGTGTCTATATGGATCTGTCTAAAGAGTTACCATAGGCCATAAATCTAAACTGGGAAGATGAAGAATGGAAATAGTCGATCGACTATGAACATATTCCATTTAGATGCAGAAAGTTCCATGATTACGAACATTTCAGTCGAAACTATCCAAAGAACAATCAACAACTCCCGCACGCCCAACAAACGCAGGGAATGATAGAGGACAAGGATGTATTTGTTCAGATTCAGAACATAAGAAAGCCTATATTAGGTCCTACGCAACAACATGGCAAAGGGAACAAAGGAGGGAATCAAACAACAACAACCAATTCGTGATCTTGAGTGACAGGGAAGAAAAATAAAGGCCTGATGAAAAGGATGACTCTTAAGAACCCCAATCGACCAAGACAGAATCCAAGGAGGCTGAGGAGCATGGTCCAGAAGAGTAGATGGAGGCCATGGAAGAAGACAAGGTTGAGGACATGAAATTGGGGGATCCAGATCTAGATGAGATTAGGAAGGAATGTAAGAAAAAGGGGAAAGGCTATGTGTCTCGGTGATAGTTGGAGCTCTTATAGAAAGTGATCATCAAAACAAGGGCTATTCAAGAACTCGGGATAGCAACGGATCCCCGGAAGGGAAACAAACGAAAACAGCCTGAGGAGGACCTACATAGAGGTAGGAAGACTAACAAGCAAAGGATAGAAGAAATAGGAGATAATCTTATTGAGTAAGGAAAGTATCCCATGATAGTTACGGACTTCTTTGAAGTTAACCAAGTGAATCAATGAAAATAATCTCATGGAATATACGGGGTTACAATCACCCTAAGAAAATTAAGACTATGGCAAAGAAGATTAAGATGGAGAAACCAATAGCTATTTTTCTCTAGGAGACGAAGTGTAAATCTGAAACACTTGACAAGGTCAGACAGAGGATTTGGAAAGGATGTAGAACATTGGCTATAGATGCTAATGGGATGGAAGGAGGACTTATGATTCTCTAGCGCCTGGAACTAATTAGCGTAACAAATCTGTGGGAAACCTGATTCTCTCTAACGACAGATTTCACGATCTTGGATTTAGGAGAAAAGGGAACCCTAACAAACATCTATGTCCCAAGTGCTTTCCCTCATAAACCCCCCTTTCTGGATTTCTTAAGATGGATAAAAATTCAAGTAGGTAGTAGCCCGTGGATTATGGGTGGGGATTTCAATCTGAGCACATCCTTGGGGGAAAAGAAGGGGGGGGAAGGAACTTGAATAGATTATGGGAATATTTCAGGGATTTCATCGAAGAAATTTAACTAGTTGACTTGGAAACAAGAAATGGATGGTTCACATGGAACAATTGACGAGGAGGGGAGCACCACATAGCTTCTAGATTAGATAGATTTTTAGTCATAGAGGACATTTCTAGAGAATAAAGAGAGGTGTCAGTGAGTGTCCTTCCAACGACTGGATCAGATCATCAGTCGATCTTCCTATAGTGGGATTGGTTCGAACACCCTAACCAAAAATCATTCAGATTTGAGCAATTCTAGCATGAGCATAAAAACTTCAAATCACTAGTCCAGAAGTGGTGGTAGAAACCAGTCCCCCATATGGAATCGGGGATGTACCGATTCCAACATAAGTTGAAGGCTCTAAAAGAGAGTATTCATACCTTGAACAAAGAATACTTTGGAAACATATTCCAAGAAAAAAAAAGTATAATCGACCAACTCGAAGGGATCCAAAGGAAAGGCATGAACGAAGGTTATGAGGAAGACCTCAAACAACAAGAAAAAGACCTCTTGCTGCAAGGGAGCAACATGAAGAACTATATTGGAAGCAAAAGTTAAGGAATCAATGGATTCATGAAGGAGAATGTAACACGAAACTCTTCCATAATTCGGTGATACAAAATAGACAATGATAGAAGATTCATAAACTAAGGAAGACAAATGGAAGGCATGTCGAGACAAGATTGGAGCTAGAAGAAGAATTGGACAACCACCTCAAAAAAGTCATGACTGAGGACTAGATTAATAGACAACATGACATTGAGAAAATAACCCAACTCAACCCGACGGTGGTCACTCAAGAGCACAATGAGATATTGATCAAACCTATAGAATTGCAAGAGGTTGAGGAGGCAATGCACCAAATGACGTTGGGGAAGGATGTTGGTCCAGATGGATTTACTTCCAACTTTTTCCAGTTCTTTTGGGACGTCATAAAACATGAAGTGTGGGAAATTATTGAGGAATCGCGCCAAGCTCTTTAAATCCTAAGGTCTTTCAATGCAACCTTCCTGACTCTCATCCATAAGTCAAAGCGAGTGCATACGCCAGGTAATTTTAGACCCATAGCTTTCTACAATGTCATTTACAAAATAATCTCTAAAGTGGTATCCAATAGATTAAAGTCGATCCTCCCCCTCTTGATTAGCCCAGAGCAATCAGGGTTTGTGGAAGGAAGACAAATCCTAGATGGCATTATTCTTGTCCATGTAGTTATACACTCCCTGAAACTCACTAAAAAACCAGGCATGATGCAGGTTAAACTTGACATAGCCGAAGCTTATGATAAACTAGTTGGAAGTATATGAGGGAAGTCTTGAAGGCATTTGGATTTGGAAGAGACTAGATAGAGTGGGTTATGAATATGGTCGCATCCACTTTCTTCTGAATTTTGTTGAATGGATCACCCACCCGCACTTTGAATATGACCCGAGGCATTCATCATGGGGATCCTCTATCCCCCTTCCTGTTCATCATCATGGTTGAGTTTCTTAGCCGGCTTATCCAAGCCCAGGTGTCCAGAGGAGAAATTCAAGGTTTAAACCACCATAGGGGGGCCGAAAAACAAACCCATAAACAGTTTGTGGATGACATCGTGATAATGGGGAACCCTTCAGTCCAAGAGGAAAGGTCTTTCAAGAAGTGTTTGACTCTTTTTTCCAAGGCATCCGGTTTAGAAGTAAATCCAAAAAATCTCAAATTTTCTTCTTCAACACTCCTAGGGTGACTCAAAGGAATATCATTCGCATCCTAGGTTACTCAGTGGGAACTCTCCCATCAAATTATCTAGGTGCCCCAATGGAGAAAGGGACAATCAAGAAGGTTTCATGGCAGGATCTTCTAGATCGCATGAGGAAGAAGCTATCAAGATGGGCAATAGGGCATTTAAATTTTTCAAGCATACTTATCTGGTAAAGTTTGTCCTCTAGGCTATGCCAATTTATGTATTCTCAGTTTGGCTGCTCTGAAGGAAATCCTAAGGGAAATATGCAATATCCAATGTGTTTTCCTCTGGGGGGAAATAGAGAAAAAACTAAAATATATTTGGTAGGATAAGATAAGGTCTTCCAACCAAAGGACAAGGGAGGTCTATTGCTCAGGGATCCAGAGAAAACAACTGAGGTCCGAGGAGCCCAAATATGGTAGAGGTGGTGCACCCATATGAACGAGCCCTGGGCTAAGACGTAGCATATGAAGTATGCCCAAGACAGGTTAGGAAATGATCTAGTTTTAATAAGAGATGAGAAATGGGGCTCCCACATAGGGATGACTACCCAACGAAATAAAGGTCTTGTATAGGACCATAACTTCTAGGAAGTCAAAAATGGCCATGAAGCCAATTTATGGGAGGATTCATGGATTCAATTTCCCAAGCTTATGGACAACCCCAGATGGCATATGGAAAGGGAAAGAGGTATAAGAGAAGGAAGGATCAAAGTGTACCATTATTGGTATAAACTTAGCAATAATGGGGACTACAAGGAATGGAAAGGTCAGGAATGGTGGGAACGCTTGAAAACCGTAGAAGAGACAAAGGAGATACAGGACATGCTCAATGAAATATGCATACAAAGACAGGAAGAACAAGACAAGTTAATATGGGGGCTCGTCGAGGGGAGTCTTCAGTTTAAAGGAGGCTTATGACATAGAGACCAGTAGCGGGGAAGCCCAAGAAGATATTTGGAGAAAGATATGGATCATGAAACCTTAGCCAAAAAATGCCACCTTAAACTGGTTGGCAATAAAGAGAAGAATTTTGACAGGGTACAATCTCAGAAAAAATGGTTTTTAAGGTCCCTACATGGTGTCCCCTGTGCCACAATGAAGAGGATTAAATGAACCATCTTTTGGATGAATGCCCCTTTTCCTCAACATTATGCGATCGAGGGGTGGTCATTTTTCATAGATCTAACAAAGTCAGAGGCCAGCTGAATCAAACTCTCAAAAACTGGAACATGAAAGATTTCCAGAACCCTATCCTCAACTTGATATGGGAAATGTTACCAAGGATGTTGTCATGGGTTTTATGGAAGGAGAGGAACAACTGAATATTCCAGGACAAAAACTACACATAAGAGGAAGTATGGAACATACTAACTCACAACATTCAGGAGACGATGAGGAATCAACAATGGATAGATGGGGACAAGGATCTATTTGAATAGGAGACCTGAATAGCAGAAGGTTGGGGGATCAATAAAGAAGACTGAGGGGGGCTATGAAACTGAGCTCTGGTCCGTCATCCATCTAGTCTGAGTTCATGGTCTCCTCCCCCAGAAGGAGCCTACAAGATTAATTTTGATGGAGCCTCAAAAGGCAACCTTGGTCTGGAGGGGTATGGAGGAGTCTTCAAGGACTCTACATGGGCGATCATGTATGTTTACTATGAATCCATTGGAATGGAAATGAGCAACACAATGGAGCTAGAAGGCCTCATGCAAGGTCTCAAGATTGTTTCCAGATATGGATGGCTATCAATGACGATGGAGGGAGACTCTCGAGTCATCATCCAGATGGCCAGAAAGTTGACCAATGGGAAAAACGTGGAGAAAGTGGAAACCAGCTAGCGCATGCTGAACAGATTGGAAACGTTGGGGGTCCTACTTCCCACAAACTGTGCTTGGAATTTCATCCATGGTAGGAGGGGATCTAATAAAGTATTCAACCTCATGGAAAATGTGGGCGTAGGAGGAGGACACTGCATCAGAGAAGGATAACTGGAGGATTTTGAAGGAGCGCATTGGGTAGATCCATGCCACCGGCTGGCCAACAGTGATCATGTGGCAATAGGAGTGAAAGGAAGGGTCAAGCAGGGGACTCATGGCCATCTCACAATCCCATAATTGCATGGGGCATATCCATCCCGCCTCATTTAATATCGATGACACAAGGACAATGAAAGGACCTCCCATCTTTGTTCATGATATATGTAGGCACTCATTACAGTTGTTGGGGAGATCCAGTGAGGATACAATAAGGTTCTCACTTTAGGAGTTTAGGAATCCAATTATGAAGAGTATCGAGACTAGTACAACAAAAGTAGTTCAACGAAAAGTCGGGACTGATGAAGTAACGAACCACCCATTTTTAACAATTATGACCTACCCTACTATAAATCTGGGCAAGCATCGAGGTATCTCATACCTAAATTAGTCTCGATCAGACCTTGTTGTTTCTATTATCATCAGATTGAACCACCTTAGCCAAAGTCTTTCCTGACTGAAAATCAATCGTGAGAAGAAGGCATCGTGGGGGAAGTAAGGTGATTCTGCTTCTACTACCTCGTCGGATACCCATGGACAAGGGAGCAAAATGGAAGCCAGAAGAAATATGAGGGGAGTGGGGGAAGGTCGGGCACAGATGCAGGCTCAAACTATAGCTACTTTCTTTTGTGAAATAATTCCCGTAGTCGTCCACGACGAGATATACGCGATAGAAAAGGAGTTGTGGGAGAGGGTAAAAGCAGATCCGATGGATGAGATTAGGGAGGAGGTTGAGGAATGGGTGATGTACCCTAGCACTACGGTGAGGATGGTGTCAGCTTATGAACGCCTAATGATGGCATATTGGGTCATTAAGAACCTTATGTCTCATGTGATGATGGAGGGAGAAAATAATAGGCAGGGAGACATGGAGTCGGTCCAAGCCTAGAAGGAACACCACCAGTATTGTCAACTGATGCACATAAAGGTCAATCTTATTGGCAGAAAATTGGGAATGAAGTTTTATGTCCCACCCTCTCTGAGTTGCGGTGGAGGAGAGACCAGTAAGGAAAAAGGAAAGAAGCTAGAAGAGGAACCGAGAGCGAAAGGGAAGCTGGGAGCTAATCAGGACATGCACACAGAATGCCATGGCGGAGGAGACGTGCAGCGCAACTAGGATCAAGAGTAGATTTGATCCAATTAAATCATTCTTTTAGGAAAAATGATGCAACTTGGCTATGATAGTATTGTTTTTTTATGAAAGAAGTAGATTAGATAGAAAGGGACTAGTATCTTTTTTGTATTCCCACCAGACACATACTAAAGATGGAAGGATGAAACAATTTTTGGAAGTGTTGTGAGGCTAAGACCAACAAAACTTTGGTTTACCGCTATGTAATTTGCTTCTTATGTTAATATAGTTTTTTAATTTACAAAATATATATATATATATATATATATATATATGTAAAAGATTATGGTTAGATTTTATTTTTGGTACTTAACAAATCTAAAATGGAAATGGATTTAAGTTTTTTTCCAAGAAAAAGTTGCATTTTATTATAAAATAAAAAATAAAAAACACATTCCTTAAGTGTCGTTGCACAAACTTACATAATATAGTTTTATGTCATCACCTTTGTCAAAATATGACAATTTCCTATTTGGTTATGATCAAATGTATGTGATCCAATCTATGTTCAATGATTGGATGATTGTTTAATAGTAAAATTTATGGTATCTACTAAGTATATGATAACTATACATAGGAACAAGTTCATTGTCAAAAGTCCCTTTTAAATACAGTCTTCCAAAAGGCTCGAGGATCATGAAACCATTGAAAATATATATATAAAGTGATGTGCAATAGACTTGAACAGCCCCACCCTATGAATTAATAAAATCAATAACACCTATGGGAAGAAGTAATCATTCCTTAGATAGATGATCTTCCTTTTGATTAAGTTCTCGGAAGACATGAACAATCTTGAAGTAATTGAATGCACCAACTAACTCCTTAAGTTGAGTACCACTCCTTAAGTTGAGTACCAATGTGATAGAGGTATATGTTATTCAACAAACTACTCATTGCATCTAGTTAATCACAAACAAAGAATCTCCAAAATCCTATAAATATCAAACCTCCTCGTGTGAATAACGGTTTTAGTAAAGCCCTAAATGCTAACAACTTAGCCAAGTTGTCGGTTCCTCTCACACAATTTGGTTTGAAAGCTATGTAATTATTGTTTAAAAAATATAGTAAACTTCAATACCACATACCTGATCCAAACCTTGACATGCACCATAAAAAAATCCCCAATAATGCCTTTTATCCAACTGTAGTTCACCAGCCACCCTTGAAGCTAGCAGTCTAGAAATCTGCTTAAAATACTGAAATTGAGTTGAGACCTATGCAATTGTTTGGAAAGTTTGAGAATGTTTCCCTTCAAATAAGAAAGCACTCCTTTCCAATGTCAATACCCTCCCATAGATTATAGATATTTATCCATTTTTCCACACCTCTCTTGGCCTACCAAGAGTAATTGGAATGCATATTAAAATAGACCACATTCTCCTTAGCCTCTTTACACAGGTAGCACATACTTGGGCCCTAAAATTTTAATCTAACAAAGAAATCCTAAATGATTACCTTGTCCATCAAAACCAACCACAGGAACATAGAACATTTTAGGGGAGCCATTGCTTTCTAGAAAAGGGACCACCTCATTGAACATTAGGATTAACATACACCATTTTCACCAAGTATCCCAAGAAAATTGTGTAGTTGTCCCATGCTTGATTTCCCACCTAAACCAAATTATCTAGCTCTTCATGATTTATGATATGAGCCCTTCTCAAAGAAGTTATAAAAATATACCAGTCATGAGCCCAATCACCTAGAGAGTCAAAGTGCATATAGTCCACAAACCTTGATTCCAAAGATTACTAAATGTGGCATTGGAAACATATGATAGAAAGTGGAAGTCGAGTCCACACAGGTGAAGTATAAGTTTCGGGAATAGGAAGACTTCAAAAACACAACCCATGATTGCATGTACACACGATCTAGCCAAGGCATCATCACGCACTTTCCAAGCCAACAAAGGACCAATGAATGGAAAAGAATTCACAAGTTCCATCCTATGTAATGAACCCTCTTGATATGACTTCTCCTCTCTTTGAACTTGATTAACCATAGATTTGGGAACCATATATTTCTTATGTACAATCCACTACCAAATACTACCCTTTGCCCACAAATTTATGAGGATTTTGTTTCCAAAGACCTACCAAAAGTGAGAATATCCTTTAGGTCCCATTCGCCTTCACCTTATGGTTTTGCTATAGACTGCCAAATTTTCCAATGAAAACCCTTCTCCCCCTTCCCATGCCAAATAAAATTGTAATAAGTCCTTTTAATTTCATCTAAAACTCCCTTACGTATATGATCCAAGGTGTTCCTGTAGGCCAAAATGGCCTCCAAAACCAACTTGGTCAAGACAAGTCTCCCTCCATGAGAAATCCAATGGTTGCACCACATGTTTATTCAACTTTCAATATGGGCTAACAACCATCCCCATTCTTTTTTTTGAAATACATTTGGCTTGAGTGTAAAACCCAAATACTTTAATCTTGCATTGAGTTCAAATACATTGAATTAAAAGATATCTTGAAGAAGCTACTCCACCCCCTCTGCAATAGAGTTGTAGTAAATGGAATACTTCTCCATATTTGCTTCCATATTGGTTGCTTTGCAATAAAAATTTAAAATATCAAACAATGCATGACCTTTCACCACAAAGCCATTTGTAATGAGAACAAATCATATATGAAGAGTATATGAGTGACATCTATACCATTTCCAAAACCCAATCCTTGAATTCTTCTAAGCCTTATTTCCTCCAAAATTTCCCAACTAATCTCTTTAGCAACCAAAAGGAATAAATAAGGAGAGAGAAGGCATCCTTGGCTAAGGCCCTTTGGAGGAGTAAAGAATGGAGAGGTTGAACAATTGATTAATAGAATATAAGACACTAAGGTGATATAGCCCAAAATCCAATTTACCAAGTCCATGGAGAAACCTACATGAATCTATAATGATGGGATATTGTAATACTCCAATTTGACCCCACGATGTAAATTTGTAAATATTGAGTGGCTAAGAATCCAAAAACAAATGGTCGGGATGACCAATAATATGTAAATATGTAAATTTTTTATATCAATATAAAATCTCTAAATGGGTGTAGAGGAAGAAGGATGAAGAAGAGATAGGTGTTAATATTTCATATGTTAGAAATATCATTAGTGTTTAATCCAAATTCACAATAGTAGCATATGCAGAATCACTGAAAGAAACACAATCACAAGATAGACAGAATATTTATCTTGGGAAACCCTCTAGGGGAAGAAAACCCAACAAAACTTCCTATGTATAATATGTATAAGATAAAACCCCAAAACAGGTATTCTCCTCCTTGTTGATCTGTCTCTCTTTCTCTCCTCTACGCTACTCAAGTAAGCGACTCTCTGTTATAATGAGGAACGCAACTCCTCTATTTATACACTTTGAGCCAACTGACTTTTACCCTAAACAAGTCGGCCCCACTAAACTGTCTGGGCTAACTTTACCTAGGAAGACTCAAAACAATATTTTATATTATTCATTGGGGTACTATTGACCCGACTTACAATGGAGGATTTACCTCATGACTCTATGATGACCAATTACAATAGTAACATCTCGATGGAGGAATAATAACATCTCCCTTGGGGTACATCAATAAAACACATTTAGAGTATCCTTTGGAGTTACATTATTTCAACACTCCCCCTTAATGAGAAGGGTATTATATTGACAACATCATCATCAACTATAGGAGTAACGAGAGAGAGTATCTTCAGTAATATCGAGGTAATACATCTATACATCATAGGAAGTTTTCAACATTCATCAGTAAATGGAATAGTTACTCTTCAATCCCTTCATCTTCTATAGCACATGATCAATTTATCCTTTTGCAGCAACAATTCAATCTTTTGATCCTTCGTAGCAGCACTTCGATCTTCTCGATCCTTTGCAGCAACACTTTGGTCTTCTCGATCCTTTGCAGCAACACTTCGATCTTCTTGATCCTTCGTAGAAACAACACTTTGATATTTTCGATCCTTTGCAGCATCACTTCAATCTTCGTGATCCTTCGTAGCAGCAACACTTCGATCCTTTCCATCCTTGGCAGCAGCACTTTGATCTTATCGATCCTTTGCAGCCGCACTTTGATCTTTTCGATCCTTCTCCTCCACGTTACCTGCGATACACATGATCTATTTGTCGGATTATCAATCCCTATCACTTTAGGACATAGGTCCAAGGATGATGCAATCCTCCATCAACCCACCCCCCCTTAATGAGGAGGGTCCATAGTATCGACCAATTGAATCATCTACAACTAAATGTATATCTTGACCGCACCTAGATGCAGGCCATGTCATATGTAAGGACTCATGGTAGAGAATCCTCATATTCAAATCTAGGACCACTCCTAAGCAAGTGTTATACTATGGTATCTACATGTACATGTAGGCATACTCTCCATACAAGAGTATTGTCTGCAAAGTAGACCTCGACCGCACCTAAATGCAGGCCCTCATCGTAGGACATCCATAGCTTGTTAGAGATAGGACCACTCCATGTGGGTGTTATACTACGATCTCCATGAGGACTCATCATAGAGCATCCTTAGCACTAAATCAAGGACCACTCCCAAGCGATTTTTATTATATGGCATCTACATATAAATGTAGGTATACTCTCCATACGATAGTAATGTCTACAAGGCAGATCTCAACTGCACCTAAATGCAGGCCCTGTCATTCGTAAGGACTCATAGTAGGACATACTCAACGTGAAAGATAGGACCATTCGCAAGCGAATGTTATACTATGGTATCCACAAATGAATGTGGGTACTCTCCATGTGAGAGTAACGTCTGCAGGGCCACCCTTAGCTACTAAGGACCACTCTTAGGAACATAGTGTTATTTCCTGCAAGATCATCCTTAAGAGAGGATACTATCATCCACAAGTGAATGTCAGACCTTGTCAGCATCTCCAGGCATACTTGGCCTCTTTCAAACTATAGCTTCATTATCATCGATCATCGATGACAATCTTATCATCACTCCCCATTTTATGGGAGGATCCATGTCATCAACCTGCTCCCCCTTTGTCCGAGGAGGGTTCATATCTTTGACCTATTCTTCCTTTCTGAGGAGAGTCCATATCTTTGACTTGTTCCTCCTTTCTGAAGAGGGTCCATATCTTCATCATTCCTTCTTGAAAGGAAAGTTGGTAGTATCATCATTGTTCCTCCTTGCGAGGAAAGTCTTTTCGAACTACACCAAACTTGTCACGAAAATATTCAAACTTTAATCGAGATAGAGGATTGGTCAATACATCAGCAACTTTCTCATCGGTACTCACATACTGGAGATTTATAGCTCCCTTTTGTACCATATCCCTTATATAGAAGTATCATATTTCGATGTGCTTTGATTTATCATGGAACACAGGATTCTCTGTTATCTTTATGCAACTCTGGTTATCACAAAGAATCATTGTGATATCCAACTCTATCTCAAATAGTCCTAACATCAGTTTCTAAAGCCATATCGCTTCACAACTAGCGGAGCAAGCAGTTATGTACTCTGCTTCAGCTGTGCTGAGAGAAACCCTGTACAATTTCTTACTAAACCATGAGATCATGAAGGATCCCAGACAATAACATCCACTTGAGGTTCTCTTCTTGTTTGTGACACTTCCTTCCCAATCTGAATTTGTATATCCATACAATATCTAGTCATGATCTCTACCATAGTAAAGTCCAAGATCTATCGTACCTTTTAGGTACCTCATCACATGATTTGTAGCTATAAGGTGAACCCGTCTAGGTTCAACTAGATACTGACTTAAGGTGTTCATGGTAAAGCATATATCTTCCCTTATATTTGTCAGATACATCAATGATCCAATAATTTGTATGTAGTGATTCATGTATACTAACTCTGATGACTCATCAAATAAGAACTTCAGGTTGGTGTCCATGGGTGTGGCCATGGCTTTACAATCCAACATATAAAATATTTTTAACATTTCTACTGCATACTTTCCCTGGTTCAGAAAGATTCCTTCTAGGCTCTGCTACACTTCCAGCCTGAGGAAATAATGCATCAATCCAAGATCTTTCATCTCGAATTCTTCGACTAGCTTCTTCTTGCTTTCTGTGATCTGTTTCCCATTTCCTGTCAGAAATAGATCTATCACATACATTATTACTATGACAGGTTCATCATCCATATCCTTCATGTAAATTAGGTTAGTATCAGCTTTACTCTTGCTAAATCCCAAGCTTGACAAGAAGCTATCTATTCTACCATACCAAGCTCTAGGAGCTTGCTTCAGTCCATATAGATCCTTTTTCAACTTACATACATGAGTCACTCTGTCTTTAACTTCAAATCCTTGTGGTTGTTCGATGTAAGTCTCTTCCTCAATCATACAATTGAGGAAGGTTGTCTTTACATACATCTGGTGTAGATCCCACTTCATCATGGAAGTAAGTGCGATGATGGTTCTAATGGAAGTGTACCTTGCTACAGGAGAAACTATCTCTTCATAATCAATCCCCTCTTTCTGAGAGAATCCTCAAGCCACAAATATTGCCTTGTACTTTTCAATACTTCCATCGGCAACATGTTTTATCTTGTAGATCCATTTCGAAGATACCAAACTCTTGTTTTCTGGTTTGGGTACTATGTCCCAAACATCATTCTTCATTATCGACTGTTATTCTACCGTCATTTCTTCCACCCACTCTTTCTTCTGTGCAACTTCCTCATAGTTGGTGGGTTCTTGGTTTACAAGGTCACACATCAAAGCTACATAACTGGAGTATGCCTTTGATATTTTTTTTGTTCTTATGGAGCCTTTTGGAGATCCATATCTCTCTGCTTCTTGTATGAATTCTCTTACCCAAGCAGGTTTTCTATTTCGAGACATATCCATAGTAGGGGGTTCCTAAGGTTACAACATATCATGATATTCAGATGCTACTATTTCAGGAGAGGGTTCAACTTCTACCATTCTAGGAAGTACATCCTCTTCATGTACTTCTTCAAGCTATCACCTTCTAGATTTCTTGAGAGTTGTCTCTTCATGAAATGTTACATCCCTACTAATATTGATATGATGGAATCCTGAAATGTATATCCTGAAGGCTTTGGATACTTCACAGTATCCAACAAATATTCCCTTCTTTCTAGAAGGATCCAACTAATTGGTTCTCTTCTCTTTTAGTATATGTACATATACTGGACAGTCAAATATCTTGAGATGGCTCACTTCAGTTTTCTTTCCTGTATACATCTCATCTAGAGTCTTGAATCCAAGAGAATTGTGAGATAATTTATTTTGCACATTTACGATTGTTCTTGTTGCTTCAACCCATAGGTGCATGGGGAGGTCTTGGTCATGCATCATTGTTTTCATTTCTTCCAAAATAGTTCCCTTCTTTCTTTCTGCAACACCATTCTGTTGAGAATTATAGGGAGTGGTTAGTTCCCTCTTGATTCTTGATTCTAGCCTCCTTGTAGAATGCTTCAAATTTTTTTGAAGTATATTCTTCACCATTATCCGATCTCAGTGTCTTGATTCTTCTTTCTGAATGGTTCTCTATCAAGGATTTGAATTCCTTGAATTTTTCGAACACTTCACTCTTGTTCTTCAAGAAGTATATCCACGTATTTCTTGAATAGTCATCAATAAATGTGACATAATATTCATATCCACTTAACGATATGGAGGGCATAGGACCACATACATCAAAATTAATTAATTCCAACGTACCTTTAGTCTTTGTTTCACTTTTAGGAAAGGGATTCTTGATGTTCTTTCCTTTTGCACATCCTTTTCAAGTTCCCTCATGATCGGTCTTCGGATCTAGTAACCTCGTTACCACCTTGCTCACATAGGGCAATGCTTTGTAGTTGATGTGAGCAAGCCTCCTGTGCCATAGTTCACTTGAGCTACTAATCTCATGGACAAGGGCTATCTCTGGATGTCCTTTGAGTTTTTACAGTCCTCCTTCTTCTTCACCAATGACCACATCATCTTAAAGTGTCTTTCCTTTAGACGACATAAGTACTTGTCCATCTATAAAATAAATTCTATATCCTTTCTTATCTAGAGTTGAGATGGAAATTAAGTTCTTTTTTCAAACCTGGAACATACAGTACTTCCTTCATCTTCATGGAAGTCCCAGAGTCAAGCTTGTAGCTTGACTCACCAATACCTTTGATGAGATATTGATAGTCATCTCCTAATGACACTTTCTGAGGATATCTCTTTTCTTCGAGTCTTGACAAATTTTACTTCTTCCTTGTTAGGTGCTTTGAAGCACTACTATCAATAAGCCATGTATCTTCTCGAGGTGTTACAGACCCATAGAGTGCAGAGAATAGTACATATTCTTCCACATCTTATTCTTTTGTTAGTCTCTTTCGACGTCTTTCTTCTTCATCCTCATCTTTAGCTAAATGAGCATGATGTCTTTTGTTGTTGTTCTTCTTTGGTGATGGACACTATATGGCAAGGTGTCCTATCTTATGACAGATATAACATTGATACTTTGAGTAATATTTCTTTTGATTGTTTACTCTTTTCTTTTGAAACTTCTTCTTTGAAGGTTTATGACTACCTTTCTTGAAGTTTGATTTTTTTCTTCCTTTAGTATGGATGGCTAGAGCCTGATCATCTTCTCTAAGTAGAGTTTCTCTGTTAGCTACTCTAGCTTCTTCTTGAATGCAATCTTCCCATACTATGTCAAACTTCATACTTTCTTTTCTAGCACACAGATTTTGTAAGAATGAATCCCAAGGTTTAGTGAGACCATTGAGAGCAATCATAACTAGTTCATCCTCATAAAGGGTGTCTTCAATAGCACTTAGTTGTTCCTTGAACTAAGAGACCCTTATGAAGTAATCTTGAATTGATTCTCCTTTACTCATCTTGGTTCCCTTCAATTGAGCTCTCAAATTCATCTTTATGTTGATGTTCCTTCCCTCATACATTCTGGAAAGTGCATCATACATTTTCTTTAGTGTCTTCTTAGATGACACTTAAGGGATCAAGTGATATTTGATAGAATCAACAATGACCCTCATTGCCTTGTTTAGGTCTTGTTCATGCTTCTCCTTAGCTTTATCTTCTTTTGGTTCTGCAACTTCATCCTTGATGTACTTCTCAAGGCCATACTCTTTAAGAATGAGACCAATCCTATACTTCCATTCTAGGAAGTTTTCAATTCCTTCTAGTTTGTACTCAAGCTTAGTGCTTGGGGCCATCCTGTCCAGGAGGTCACTAAAAATTGAAATTTCTTGAAATGAAAAGATGACCTTACCAGGAGATACGCTTGACTGAGGCGAGTTGGTTGGTCCAACTAATTTCTGGAGATCCCAAATCTTCACCCTTCAAATCTTACTTGCGAGGTTCCAATTTCTGCAGAATTTCTGGTTTTGGTTTTCTACATTTTTATGGTTCATGGCCAAACTAGGGTTTGGATTTCCCGGATATTTAACCACCCAAGAAATTCGATCCTGGGCTCAATAGATTCTCTCTAGGGAGGTGCAACTTTCTATGCAAACAAATCTTCCAAATTCCAAAATCTGCAAAAACCCTAATTTCTTCCAGAGGGAGAGGAGAGAGAGTTTCACCTTGTGAAAGCTGTCATATTCAAGTTATCTCTGATACCATGTTAAGATTTCATATGATAAACTAGATATCATTAATGTTTAATCCAAATTCACAACAATAGCATATGCATAATCACTGAAAGAAACACAATCACAAGATATACACAATATTTATCATGGGAAACCCTCAAGGGGGAGAAAACCCAACAAAACTTCCTCTGTATAAGATGTAAAAGATAAAACCCCAAAATAGGTATTCTCCTCCTTATTGATTCGTCTCCCTCTCTCTCTCATATGTGCTACTCAAGTGAGTGAGTCTCTATTATAATGAGGAACACAACTCCTCTATTTATACATTTTAAGCCAACTGACTTTTACCCTAAACAAGTTGGCCCCACTAAACTGTCTGGGCTGACTTCACCTAGGAAGACTCAAAACAATATTTTATATTATTCATTGGGGGTACTATTGAACCGACTTACAATGGAGTCTTTACCTCATGACTCTATGATGACCAATTACAATAGTAACATCCCAACGGAGGAATAATGACATCTCCCTTGGGGTACATCAGTAAAATACATTTAGAATATCCCTTGAAGTTACAGTATTTGAACTGTAGGGGGATATGATTCCATAAGAGGGGAAGTGATAGTGGGCCTTAGCTTATCTCCCTAGCCTTATAAATTTAATCCAAGTACTTAAACCTTGATTAAGAGCCATGATTTGTTTGAGCATTATTTAATTATCATAGGAAAGGTATTAAGAGGGGAAAATAGTCACATATGGAAGAAGCCACATGGAAATATAACACATGCTTATAAAAGTGAGAATTTGAGCTTGAGAGAGGTTCATTCCTCATTGAATCTCACTATTCAAATTGAATTCACCATCATCCTTTCCTTCACCTTGGATAGCCATAGCTTGGTACTAGAGGACTGAGATGCCATCATTGAATATGAATTATGCATGTCATTATTTTAGGTAGACTAGCGTGTTAGAGAAATATTCCTGTAGCTTGTGCCCTGAAGTCCCACTTCAGAGATGTCCTATCTATCCCATGTTGAAGTGCTAGCAAGGAGCTGGAGGATGCCCAAGTGACTATTAGCATAGAGAATGAAGCTTGTTCCTAGTGTTGTGTAGGTTAATGGGGATGGATAATTGAACATTGGGACAACTGTGGAGGGGATTTCTGCATTAGTGGGTTGCATGGGAGATTGAGTAGAGTAGAGTGGCATTAGAAAGATATTTTCCCTTATTGAATGATAGCCCCAATTCGAGGGTGTCCTGTCAAAGTAATATTTGGATTGACAGTGCTTATGGCTAGGATGAACGTCCTCCACCTACAACCGATTGGAAAATAATTGATTAAAATATAAGTCTATCATTGTTATGGATTCCATGGTTAATTGTGTGTTTGTATACTTATTATTTATTATTTGATGAATTTCTAATGTATGGTATTGCATGGCATGGTACGTTTGTTCATTTTCAATTACCTATAATATTTAATGATTGCATAAGATTATTTGGGCCACCATGTATATCTATTTTTGTTGTTTAATTCAACGAATTTGGATACGAACGATAAATTTAGATATAGAATTTGACTACCTCGTGGTATCCATGGTTAATTGAGGCTATTGGGTACGTTATATATATACAACCAATAAGTTTGATCATAGGCCTTTGACGAGTCAATATTTATGAGCATAGTTGCAATTCTCTTTATTTTGATGGAATGTATGCATTCTTAAGTTGTCCCAACAACACCATAGATATATCTACCCTCCAGAAAACATTTTGGAGATAGAACAACATGCAATAGAGGCTTGAGTCTAACAACTACCACCTTTGTTATAATCTTGTAAACAACATTACATAAAGAAATAAGCCAAAAGTACCAAAAACTACTTGCATTGTCGATCTTAGGGATTAATGAAATAAATGTGGAGTTAAAACATAATAAGTCCTTAACAATTTGTCAAACCTCTTCTATAATTGCAATAGATCCAGTCCCAATAGGTCAGAAAACCCTGGGAAAAAATCAATAGTCCACCCATGCCGACCAGAGCTCTTTTCCTTTTGAAATTTGTTCAAGACCCCCCTCTAACTCCTCCAATGAAACCAACTCATAAAGTCTTAGTCACACTGTCTTTGGGATACACTAGCCTTTAAGGAAATTAATATGAACATAAATTAATAATCACGATAATGTTTTTCATGTTTGGATCCTTGTAGAGTGCAAAGAAATGTTGAACCCCCAAGAATTCTAGATCCTTGAAACCTCTAACATTTTCACTAGCTAGAGAAAGAGATTCCCAAATAGTATTATAATTTTTCCTCTATTGTGCAAACTAATGAAAAAAAAAAGTGTTCTCGTCACCAAGTGAAAACCAAACTGTCCTTCCCTTTATTCTCCCGTCCTCCTACCCTACAACCCAATTAAATCCTTCAATTCTACTTCATATAAAGCCCTTGGAATATTTTCATCAAATATGTGCTCAATATCCTTCTCATGTTACTTGAGGAGACCATATCTCATCTGATATTATTGGGTTGACTAGTCCAAACTTTAAGTTTGATTACCTTTAACAAATCTATGAATTGATTATTTGAAGTTAACTCTGAATTTGTATCATAGTTACTACACCTTCCTTTGACAAGATTTTGTAAATATTTGTTCCCACGCCAATGGGGGTTGAATTTGAATGAGGACAATGGTTTATTCTCAACCACATCTAAATGTAATAGTCTAATCCTCCTCTTAAAGCAACCCAAACCTAGAATGTGCCATACTATTTATCAAATTCTCTAACACAATGAACCAATTCGTATACTTGGACATTGCATCTGGACTCTTTCACCTATTATGTCAAGTGGGATTTTTAACCACTAGAATCACATCCACAAGTCCCAAACTTCCCAATTTAAGAAGCAAAAATCCCTGAAAGAAAATTTGATTGAGCATCACAACCCAAACCTCATCCCAACACAAAGTAAAAATTAAATATTTGTCAATTACCAAATGTAGATCCCTTACCACCTACAAATTGAAAAACTTATCCAAGAACTCTTGCTCCTGAACATAGGGTCCATACAGATTCAAAATTTAGAGTCAAGGTTTAAGTCATCATAGTTTTGAAAGTCATGCACAAACTTGAATACACAGAGAAAGAATTAATTAGAGAAACATGTGATTACTGACCAATGAGAATTCCATAAAACATCCTGCAAGCATCCATCCATGTAAATCCCAGATCTTGAAAAGATATTTTAAACTTTCAAGGACCAATGATCCCTTGCACATTATTTCTTGGACTAGTATGATATATTGTGAATCCTTCTCCATCAACTTAAATAGGGACACTTTTCTAGCAAGTTTTTCCCAACCCCTAACATTCAAAGAAAGAATCTTCATTTATAACCCTGAAAGGAGGGATTTTGATCTCTAAGCACCCTACCAATTGTCATTTATTTTCCCTATAATACCTCCACAATAAATTTGTATAGAATATGACAAAGAAAAGACTCTCGAACATGTAATATGAGATTCCCTTCCCTTGTAATGTCACCACCTAAACTGCTAGAAAAAAATCCCCAACCAAAGAAATAGTCCCCTTGGACCTGAGAGCATAGAGAATGCATTGACTTGTCAAAGGACCTTAACAAGTATCATGATGACTTGGAACCACCCCCTAGGAAATCAATAGATGTATTTGTGCAATACGAAACATAGTGAGGGGAGGACTCAATTACATGATCCGTAGAACCAACCCCTAACAAACCAGATGTAGTATCGTTAAAGGTACTGATTGACTCTACCCTAGGCACACTCTTCAAGCCAAAAAATCCACAAAACCAGTAATCCTAGTATCTAAACAAGGAAATGTAAGAGGAGAAATTGAAAACAAATTATGCTTACCACAATACAATGTGACTGCTTCATGCGAACAAGTCGCCAACACTACCCTTAACCTTTTTGAAACTTGAGTCCAAACACTTAGAGAAATATTCATATCTCGACCTGATACAACCTAGGGAGGAAAGACATGATCACCATCCAATGCAATGTGAGAGTATGTTATAAGGGAAATATGCGAGTTCATATTTGTCAAGTCAAAAGTCCCCACCACTTGTAAATCAATAACAATTCCACCCTCAAAATTAGAAGGCAGGAACCATTGAGAAACATCTAAGGGATACCCAACCTCTTAAGCTTTATTTACTAGAGAAATACCAACGACCATTGTGATGACACTTGTAGTAAACTCTTGAGATGAAGGCAAAGAAAGAGTATCCTTTGGAATAGGAAGAGGACCTAAAAAGGACTCAAGAGTTTGAAGTGCTCTCAACAGATCCTTGAATAACATCATTGGTCACCTTCGAGGAAGGGGCCGAGGACTACACTTCCAAAAGGGACAACTTTTGCAGAGAAGCCAAATCATCCAAATGTGAGAAGCCATCCAACATCTGCCTCCAATCATGCATCTTGAACACCTTTGTGCAACCCTCTCCAACTAGCCATACAAATGGAAACATACATAATGAAATGGAATGTTGTAGTAGTCTAAAGGTTGCACAAAAAATGAGTCTCCCACTTCAATCTCTATAGATTCCACAAGTCCTTTGGAAATATTTAGATGAACCAATATTTTCGCACCTAGTCTAAGAGAGATGTATTTATATGAAGGATCCACAAATAATGCTTCCCCTTTGAAGTTTCCTAAATCTATCAAGAATCGATCATGCCACTACTCAAAAGAGAGTCTTGAAAATTTTATCCAAATCAACACCCTGTGAGAAACATCCCTCCAAGGGTCAAAACATGAGATCCATAATTTAAGGGTTAGATAGCAAGAACCCCATATCCACCCTCCATTTAGAATCCTCACAACATCTTCTTTTGACTTGAATTTAAAATCGAGCCAAACCCGAGTTAATATGTAAAATATCATACTGTAACCGATAATAGGCTCCCACAAACACTACAACCATGAACACAATGAAGCTTCAACAATTTGGACACCAAAAAATATTCCCAAAAGAGCACTGCCTATGAATTCCAAGATATTCCCAACATGGACGGTCCTTCTGAAATGTCTTTCTCTACTTCTTCAAAGACTCCTCGCAACCACCAACCATCACAAAGACTAGACTTGGACCCTTCTATGTTAAGGGAGGAACCCCTAAAACAAACAAACTATCTAGATCTAGTGCACTCCCCATGGAAACCTCACTACCACCCGGATCTCCCCATGACTCAAAGCCAAATGAATAAAATACTGCAACAAGATATGAAAACTCAAACAAAAAAATGATGGAAGACAGAGGAATATCATGATGGATCTCCCCTTGGGGCCTACTGATGTCCTCATTATTGGCCTAAAAAGTAACCCCTACCTCAATTGTTGGTGCCACAAGATCCAAAACAAAAGTACTACCAAATCCATATGCATAAATAACCTTACCTCTCATAAACGAACAACTCATGAATGATACATGTAGATCCACCAAATCACCCTCCTACAAAATCAACTCATTTATAGAAAAAACCCCTTATCCATCACAATAATTTTTTTTTTTCCGAGATCCTTACCTACAACACCCCATGAACCCATGAATACTAAGTGAAAAGGGATACATGAAGGCTAAAGTCTTTATTGGATCAAAGCCATAGTCCACAAACTCCTCCCACCTTGAATCGATTGGTTTTAGAGTATTCCATCGAAACCTTCCAATTGTTGGGTCATCAAATTCAATCCCATGTTAAAACCTTATTACTGAAAACTATCCTTAAATGGATCTATTCTTATATTAACAAGAAATGAATTTACAACACTATTTACTTCCTACATTTAAACTTTTACTCTTTTACTACTCTTTTACCTCATTATATATATTAGCAACGATAGTGATAGTTGAACTTATAGTTGATTTTTTGTTAAGTTGTGTGTATAGCACTGTATACTATCATGTGTGATTAGATTGTGATGTGACGAGTTCCATGCAAGCAAACATGGTCAAAGTTTTTACGAATTCATGTCATTGTTCTATTATTATAGAATATACATTTCCATTATACACCATCAAAGTAGAGTTTCATTAAAAAATTACAACAATATACATCAGCAAAGTAGTATTCATTCAAAAATCAACATTTGAGAACATTTACATAAAGCTTCATAAAATCACCATGATAAATGAAAAAAAAAGAGGGTAAACATATTTAGGGGTAGCCCATTATCATCTTCTAGATGATCCAATGACCATGTATTTTAAGCTTTGATAGTCTATCAATATTTTCATCCCCTTCTCTAAAAACATGTTGTTTAATATATGAATAATATTTATAATTTTTTTTTTCATAAAAAAGATCTTATATATTATATATATAAAAAAGTATCACCTATAAATAATATTTATAATTTCATTTAATATAGGCTACACGATGAGATTTTTATATTTATTTTCTTTTCTTTTGTAGTTTACTATCAGTAAGAGAGAATTTCCACATTCAAGATAATGATAAACATTGATGAATGTTATTGCAACCTAAGAGTATATCCAACAATTTGTAAGCTAGATTTACTAATAACTCATGACTTAACAAAGTCCAAAATGTCCAAAATACATCTAATATAGGATCCCAATTTAAAGAGATACCTACCTTTCTAATTGAATAATACAATCTTGGTGTGGGAGAATCTTAAGGGTCGTGGTTTTGTTGGTCTAGGCTTCTATCTTCTGAACATATTTGATTCAGAGTCTGTGGAACATCTCTTTTATCATTGCTCTTTTTTCAAGGCTATTTGGTTGGAGGCTGGCATGTTACTGTCCATTCACTTTAGGTGGGATAAGGGGAACATTGAAAATAATATGATTGGTTGGTTACAATAATGAGAAGATAAATGAGTTCCATTTTTTTTGTTTTTTTGGGAAATATGGAAAATGCGAAATAGAAGTATCTTTCAAGATGTTACTTCTTCTGTTTTCTTTTTCTGTTTCGAAAATTTGGCTAATATTCAGGAAATGGAAGAAGACAGATGTTTCCAAGGGAAAACATATATATATATCAGTCATTCTTTTGCAGCTGATGATATTTATGGGTTTTTTGATGGGGCCCAACAAAATGGAAAATGTGGAGTAGGAATGGTCATCAGGTTGAAAGAGAGTCATTTTATAAATTTAAAGATGGGAGTAGGTGCTGGAACTAATACTTTCGCTGAGCTTCTTGCTCTTTGGGGTTTATTGTGGTTCACTAAAAAAATAAGCTTTATTCAACTTCATGTCTTTTGGGATTCAAAGATTGTAATTTATTGGGAAAACAAATTGAACTCTCTGCATTCTTTATGTTTTATTGCTGGATGAGAAGGATCGAGATTCTTAAACGATATTTCAGCATATTTCTTTCAAGCACATCTACATGGTATTCAACAATGCAATTGATTCTCTATCCCAAGATTCAACTAGATATATAAGTGGATTAATCCAGTTTTCGAAATTTGTTGATGGAGTCATGATAAATGATGGTTTTTATCCATGTTCTTAATTTGTCTATGGGATTGCTTTTGAGGAGATGGTACTTCTTTTTAGTATATGAGTTTAACTTGCTATTATTATTAGGTTGCTTTGTGGACTTCTTGATGTGAAGTTTTTGATAAAAAGGCTGTTGAGTACATATGCTTTTTTTTTAAATGGTGAGTTGTCCGTTTTGTAAAGTTTTTTTTAATAAAAAACAAGTATATATACTTAATTACATACTTTTATCTAATATATATATATATATTAAATTGAGTATTACGTATGAAGTAACAAGCACATAGTAACAATAAATTTGAATTTACTTAGATCTCCAATCCAAACGAAATTTGTGTTATTCCATTTTGTTTATTGTCAAATGTAACATGCCAATAAATTCTTCTTAAGGGCCCACCCTTTACTAAACCTTCGCAATCCCAATTACATGAAGAATCTCCACAATTGAATTATCTTTAAAATAATATTTTATTAAATTAATACAAATACATACCAGTGAGAATTGCGCGCCAGTCACTTGAAAAAGACCAGGCCCCATGTTCAGATAGCCCGTCCTCAAGAGGGAAGAAGCTACAGACCCCCCCAATATTTCAACCTATATGTCACATCACATCAGCAAGATCAGCTTTTTAGTAGTGTCAATCCAACGGCCAGCAGATCACCCAAATAGTTTGAGAGAACTACCACCGTCAGATCGTATGCCAGATATTTTTTTCTCAATGCTAGGTATTTTCCTAGTCATAAAAAAGTAAAAAGCACACAAGAAGAATATGTTCCAGAGTATGACGTGTCACATGGTTTCCGGGCCCACTTCATTAAAGGTAAAAACGACATGCCAACTAATCATCGCTGTTGAATAGATGGAGGTTTGCTTGTAGATAACGCCGGCTGTTAAAAAGATTAGATGCCACGGAAGCAGATGCCGTTTCACCCAACCCACGACGCCGTGCGTACGCAAGCCGGAACTTCCGGGTAGCTGGACCGCTACTTTCTTTTAACAGCAGTTAAACCGCTTCCTAAACCCGGGTTACGTGGGGCTCAGAGATGGACTGGATTGTTAACCGTGGGCAGACGAGGGGTTAGGGCAAATTGAGGGCTATAAAGCGTGGCTCAGGGCGAAGTGTAGGATTCATCGCGCATGGGGGCGGCCTGTCCCTTCTCTTTGGTTCCGTGGTTCTCTGGTTCGGTTCCGTTCGTTTCTGGTTCTAGGTCCGGGTTCGTTGTTTCTTGTTCCGTCGAGGTTCCGTTGCTTTGATTTTTAAAAATGATGGCTTCAGCCGAGGTCGAATACCGTTGCTTCGTCGGTGGTCTTGCTTGGGCCACCGATGATAGAAGCCTGCAGGACGCTTTCAGTCCCTATGGGGAAATTCTGGAGTCGAAGGTAAAATCGATCTGTTTTTATATTCATGGCTAGATCTACAGTTGTTTTGATTGGGGTTTAGAGGTTTTTGATCGGTTCTTGATGGATCTGTTTCCGTGGCTTAAATTCTGTAGATTATCAGCGACCGGGAAACTGGCAGATCCCGCGGATTCGGCTTCGTTACCTTCAGCGACGAACAGTCAATGAGGGATGCCATTGATGCCATGAATGGCAAGGTGCTCGACGGCAGGAATATCACTGTCAATCCGGCCCAGTCCAGAGGCAACGGTGGCGGCGGTGGTGGTGGCGGTGGTCGTGGCGGCTACCGTAGCGGCGGTGGTGGCGGCGGCGGTTACGGAGGTGGCCGTGAACGTATGGACCGTGGCTATGGTGGGGGCGGCCGAGGTGGTGGTGGTAGTGGCGGTTACGGTGGTAGGGGAAGTTATGGTGGTGGCGGTGGATCACGATATGGTGGTGGCGGTGGTGGAGGCTACGGCGGTGGCGGTGGTGGCTACGGTGGTGGTGGTGCTGGCTCTGATGGTGCCTGGAGGAGATAAGCATGGTGTTTAGGGCTTGATTTGCTTTGGTTCTTATATTTTATGTGGCTCTAATAGTTCTGTTGTTGGCGAGGGACTGTGCTTGTTATAATTGTTCGGTTGGGATCGTGATCGTGGTTTGGTGTAAACATATGTCTGGTTTTTGATCGTGGCTTTAGTGAGCTCAATCTTTGATTGGTACATTACTTGTTATGTAATCTTTAATATGAAATATAGGGTGCCGTTAAATCTCATATATGTCTATTATTATATTATTCTTGAAAGATAGCTTGTAAGAAGTTTAAAAAAATATTTGATGGGTGGGTGTGGTTGAAATGGATTAATTGTTATTATCTTTATGCTTTATTTTACCATGTACGCATTTGCGATTGGAATGATTGCTGGAGATTTGCCAGTTTAACCACATCTTTGAAACAACTTTTATCGTGAAAAGGTTTGGTAAACATTTGCCATTGGAATTGTTGGTGGAGACTTGCCATTTCACCTATTATCTTTGAAACAATTTTTATCGTGAAAATGTTTGGTGAACATTTGCCATCGGAATTGTGGTGGAGATTTGCCATTTCTGCCATATCTTCGGAGACGTTTTCACCACTTGAAAAGAGAGCCTGTAGATGAAGTGAAGTTTTTACATAATGATAATTCAAGTTTTAAACCATTTCTATAGATAAGTGGAGTTTTTACATAATTTGGATAATTGGGTTGTAAACAAATTTGGAAACGTAGGTTGGCCTATTTTCATCCTTCACATCATCCACAAGAACTTTATCATTAAATAATTCACAAATGAAATAAAATAATTAGGAGGTCCAAAATAAATTAAAGCACAGAGATTAATAAGTTTAAGAAAACACACCTCACGGTGTTCAGGATGGCGTGGGGGGTTCATAAGCCTTGGGAGGTAACACCGACTAAATAAATAAAGCAAAATTGACCCCAAGGCTTTGTCTTATAATGAAATGGACCTGAAAGCATTAACTATAGTTTATTTCTTATCAATCTGATGAAGAGCTTGAATAAACTGAAACAGAACTGAAGGAGGAAACAGAGCTGCCATCGTTGCCATTCCTTTTTCTCCTCTTCTAAATCTTCATCCTCTGTTTGGACTATAAACCTCAAAAATTCCCACAAAAGCGTTCACCAAAGAATGCACCGGGTTAGCTACTAGCCTACAGGAAGACTTTTAGAGACGTTGAGCTTCTAAGACATGGAAGGACAAGTATGAAGAAGCTATAATGAGAAAGTACGGGTCAGATGGACAAATAAATAACATTAATGAAAATCTAACCAAGATCTGTTCATCAATCAACATTAATAACCGCATTATTTCCTTGTATAATGAAAATCTAACCAAGATCTGTTCATCAATCAACATTAATAACCGCATTATTTCCTTGTAGATATGTCCATAAATAGAATTAATGAAAATCTAACCAGGATTTGTCCATAATCAACATTAATGAAATTTTTACTAACGGGCGAATTTGAAGTGTGCCCGTCAAATTGACAATCAAATTGACAACCTTTGTCACTGTTGACTTGTTTATTTGACATCAGCCTGTATTTTACTGGTAAAAAATGCAAATACTGGCATATGGGTGTCAAATTTAACCCCTTTTGTTATTCTTGCTTGACTTTTAGAAAAGCATTTGATGTAATACCCATAATGACCCCTTTTGTTATTCTTGCTTGACTTTTAGAAAAGCATTTGATGTAATACCCATAAAAACCATTGGAATAGGCTTAAGTGAAAAATGTCGTTGTAAGTTTAGGAAAGCAAGAGTTGTAATTTATAAGAGTCAAACAAGGTGACAAGGTAGAGGGTAGTTTGAAAGCAGTCTATATGATTTTGACAAGCAACTAAAAATTCTTTCTAAAAGGATATTTGCTTTAGTATGGGTATGATTGTTTGGCATGACTCTAGTTTGTTAATTATCATAATTTTGTTTACACTATTAATCTTGTGATTAATAGAAAAAGCAGTCCATATGATTTTGACAAGCAACTAAAAATTCTAAAGCATTTTTTCTTTAGTATGGGCATGATTGTTTGGCATGACTCTAGCTTGTTTAGTAATCCTAATTTTCTTTACAGTAATGTTCTTGTGATTAATAGAAAGTAGTCCATATGATTTTGACAAGCAACTAAAAATTCTAAAGGGTTTTTGCTTTAGTATGGGTATGATTGTTTGGCATGACTCTAGTTTGTTTAGTCATCATAATTTTCTTTACACTAATGATCTTGTGATTAATAGAAAGGATTTTTGCTTTAGTATGGGTATGATTGTTTCGCATGACTTTATTTTGTTTAGTCATCATAATTTTCTTCACTAATGATCTTGTGATTAATAGAACGCAGTCCATATGATTTGGAGAAGCAACTAAAAATTCTAAAGGATTTTTACTTTAGTATGGGTATGATTGTTAACATTTACAAAGCCAGGGTTATGGTATCAATACCACTTAAGTTAATTTCATGTATGACATCAATTTGAAGTGGCTTTATACCAATATCTTAAAATTGATCTTACATATAATGGAGGGTGGAAAGCTTATTATTATAGACTTGAAAACAATAATAAACGATTGACTATGATCATATCATGTTTCTTTGTTGATGTCATGAACATGAGAACCTCTTCAGTGATTGTGCCTCCTTAATAGATTGATCAAATGCTTGGTAAGAGAGCCACCTCTAGATCTTGATGGCTTTACCACAATTAACAACATAAGGGAGGAAATTGGTCCAATAGGGGCAATAGTTGAAAACCCCTCGATTGATAGTTCTAAGCCTTAAAGGTTGAAAGCATATACAACAACAACAGTGAGCACACAACAAAGGAATCAAAAGAGCTAACTCAAAATGCTCCAAATCTAAACAAAGAAGCATAGTTGAAAACACCTCGAGCGATAGTTATGTTGCTGTTGCAACATCTACCCCCAAAAAATTTATGTTTTAGGGCCTCCCTTTTTTTGTTTTCTAGTTTTAAACCTTCCTAGACTGCCTTTTCCTTTTAAAGACTTCTTTCTCTGACTTAGTTTTTTCATAAATCGGAAAAAATCTTAAGATGGAACTCATCTTTTCCACCCGTCGTATTGGATGAACTCATTGAGTTTAGCCGACGTAGCGGATGAGCTACCCTTTAGGCCTGTCAATCCTTTATTTTTTTTTCCTTCCATAAAAACTCACGCGAGTTTGTCCATTCATCAATTAAACTTTGACCTCATGAGTTGATGTTTTCAGATAAAGCTTTCAAGTTTCGTTCCGTGGGCTTGTTGACAGATTCTTCGATCCATTAGATCGTCTTGGAAAATCTTGTTGATAGCGTTGGGAGAAGTTTGATGTCCTTATCTGCCCATCGTTTCGGAAAAATTCAATAAGTTTTCCGAAGGGCTACTTCGGAAGTCTTGGCCGATGTTTTCAAATGCTCATTTTTTTTGCCACTGATAGCTTCCTGAAGTCCCAGCCGATATCGCGCTGATGAGCGAGTTTGGCCGCGATGGAGTTTAAGTCTTTGTCGCTGCGGGAGCCTAGTATTTTACCGGAAAGGAAGGTCTGTGTCTACCCGATGAATGACGAGTTGCTCTTAAGTTTCTACCCGACACTATCGTTTGCGTTCATTTTAGTTGCCGATGCGGTAGCTTACCGGTGAAGTTTTGTAATCTTGGTGCCAACGGTGTTTCACTCGCGGGCCATTGATTAACCCTCTCGTGCTTATACCTATTTAAATCACCTAAGGGTGCGATTACGGTCATTACTTTGTCTGTTTGAGGTTATCGACGTCGCTGCGTGAAGCTGTCAATTGTTGTGTGGATCTAGTAAGCTGCGCGAGGATTGCATTCACCCCAACCCGTCTACTTTTGCCAGGTAGGATTCTAATTAGTTGCACAGTCAATTTGACATTTTCTTACAGGGAGATTGTTCTAGTCTAATGAGATTAGGTTTTCTTGCCTTTAGAATGTATTTATATCACGAGACCATAGAGGTTTACCTTTCTCCTTAGGTTTCGGGGATTATTTCTCCTGCACAGCAAGCTCCGGTTGTTCTGCTCCTGGCTAGCAGGGTCGTCGGGGTTCCCTACCTGCCCCGTGCCATTCGTCCCCTCTGCCCTCGCCATGGGGGATTTTTTGTCAGTCTATTTCAGTAGCAGGGTCGTGGTCAGATGAGTGTTTCGTCGTTTGTACCACCCCCTATACCTTTTGTCGAGACAGGAGCAAAATGGTATCATCGTTGGCCGAGGTAGGTCAGGGAGGTTTTCCTAATTAAAGGTTTTCTTTTTTCCTTTTAGTTGGACTCGCCGTCCTTGAGGTTAGCCACAGAAGCCAGGGTTATCTCCATTTTACTAAATGTTTGACCGTCCCCGTTGCTCATCGTTGGCCGAGGTGATTTGGGAGTTTTCCTTTGCCCCAAGCTTTTGTTAAAGACCCGCCGTGGAGAGATATACTTTTGGTTTGAGTAGAGAGGATCCTTGTTTTCCAGATTAGGGTACCTTCTGATGTAGGCTAGGGGTTTTCGTTGTCTTAAGCCTAGTGCCTGAGAAGCCTGCGTTTCGGCTCTATTCAACTGTGGCTTGTTTTTGATTTGGTGTGTTGAAGAGACTGGATCTTCTCCCTGGTGCTACGAAGTTGTTGAAATGTTTCAGGATGACATGGTAAAACTTTTGGTTTTAAATGACCTCATGCTGTGTTGGTTGGTTTTTCTCAGACCTAGTAGTTATATTGATCATGCATACATTGAAATGGATCTGAGACATTGTTTATGTTTTTGACAGCCTCGGTTTTTGTATAGCACTATGCCTAAAAAAGGAAAGAAGAAGGTCTAGGCTACTGGGGACAATCCAGACGTGGAAATCATAACAAAGATGGAGATTATCTATGAAGATACTAAACCCTTCACTGGAGTCGAGCCAGAGTTCAGATGGGGTCAGATCTATCAAATGATCAAGGACCAGGCTGTCCCAAACACGGGTTTAGAAGACATATTGATATATGCAAACATAAAGAAATCATCTATAATGAAGGTGTCTACCCATTTTGAACTTTTCCCATGTGCCAAAGTAATCGGCTGGATTCTTCCAAGGGAAGATGTAACCAAGATGATCTTGTCAAAAATTAATGGACAAGGGTTTGCTGCCTACAACTCGATATATGCAGCTCAAGCATGTAAGCTACCTACACCTCAGATCTACTTGATAGAAAAGTGGATAAAGGGGATAGACTTGGATGTTTTCGATTGTGTAAAGAAGATGATAGTTCATGGGAAACAGTTCCACACAAAGCCTTCTAGAGAATACAGGCTTCTAGATTTGATGTTAAATTGGATTTTCGGTCGAGGGAAAGGAAAGTTTTATAAGATAAGCTGGGTACCAGTGATTTATTTTGTAGCTACAAGGGGTATGTTATCAGCCAAAATGGCACTTCTCCGTCTGAGTATCGACATTCCTCATGTTGGCACACAAAAGGACAAATTAGGATTGAAGTGACCAAAACACTATGGGTGTGCATGACCTTTGATGTGTTATCCTCAAACCAGCCTTATATATTTTTATTCTGAGTTTTGGGTTGCATACGCGACTATATGCATTGCAACTCGTGTATCATACGCGAGTATTTGCATTGAGCCCACGTATACTTGCATATGCGAGTTCCCTTTGAGCAACACACATATTATACGCGAGTTGCCTATATTAATACCCGCGTATACCTTAATTTGATATTAAAAAATAATCGAGATTAGATGAGATTAGTTGGGTTCTAATCCATAACCATCCCAACCTTCAAAACCACTCTATTTCCCAAAGTATAAATAGAGGCCTTCGGGTGAGGGCTAATCAATCAATTTTGGAGAGTAAAGTTATGCTGGTGGTATATCTTCAAAATCTTGGAGCAGCAGAACTCAGAGTCCTTTGGTTGCAGAGGAGTCCTTGTGTCAGAAGATGGGTTGTATTCTTATCTTATTCATTGCTTGTCAATAAAGAAAATTCTTCTTCCAATCTTGTATTGTGTCTATTTCATGTATATCGGTTTAATGAATACGTTTGATTATATTGTCTATATGCTTTTCATTTAACCTATGATATATATATGCATGAGATATTACTTGAAGGATTTTCTTTTTGCCGGTGAAGAGGTGCATCCCTAGAAGCTTTGAAAGGAGTGGAGCGAGAGAAGATCAAGCTTGGATCAATCGTTGTTAATCGGGTAAGTCAAGACTTTCTTCCTTTTCTCTTTCCATTCTCTGTAAAAAGCTGATTTTCTGCAAGTTAGTAGTAATTTGGTAACCCCAAACCCTAGGTTACAAGGGTGCAATATCTTGAACAACAGAACTGACGACTCCACTGGGGAGTCCAGCCTGTTGTGGCTTCGTCCTGTAGGTGCTTTACCGGTCTTTGCTCTAATTCTGAGTGTGGTCTTTTTATCTTGCCTTTGATTTGCAGTGTAGTGTGTCCAGAGATCTTTACTATTTTTTCTTTGAAATTTTTTTGTTATATACGCGGGTCGCTGTTATACATAGTCGCGTATAGAAACTTGTATACGCGGGTTGCTCTATAAGACAGTCGCGTATGGTACACGGGTTGCTCTATAAGACAGTCGCATATATCCTGTAGCAGCATAAATTTTTTGGTAGGGTTTGCTTGTCCATGTCTTGGTTGATTTTTGTCTTCTCAGGGGTCTTCTGTTGTTGGCAGAACTCTGTAAGTCCAAAGTCTTGTATGCCATACTTTTTGCTTGTAGTTAATCCTTTGAGTTTTCTTTGTTTGAATCTTCTTTCATTTACTTACTTGAAGTTGGCCCCCCTGCTTGGTCTATGAGTTCAGTGCTGTGTGTCTGAGTCAGTGATCAGGGCTTTAGATACCTTATACTCTGTGTTTCTTTGTGTAGCGTCAGTTTGCCACTTGTTTTTTAGTAAATCTAGTGGATTTTATTCATTAGTTTTTTCCAAGTTAGGTTTTTCACCAAGTTTTCTTCCTGTTTGGTTGAAGTTGGTTTTTGTGGGTCCTCGATACTTCATTTTTCTTTTTATATGTTGTTATTATTCAAACTCACTCAAAAATTTGCATTACGTGCATTATAGTTTTTGAATAATTTGAAAAAGTGAAGAAAAACATCTTATGCATTTGCATTTAGTTGCACTTAGTAGTTTTCTTTTCAGTATTTTCAAATAAAATTTCAAAAATTATAAAAAGAAGTCTTAGTTTTCCGACACTTAGTTTCAATTTCATTAGCTTACATTTACAAAAATAAAAATAAAAATTGGTTTAAGTAGTTGCAATTTGCTTTATACATCACTTTTTCTTTTTCTTATCGAGTCTATAATATCATAGTCCTTCATGCCATTTACCTTCTAACTAAGAACTTCCCTTAAAATGAACGATATAATTCAAAATTTATTAGTAAGTTTTATTTTATAGGGTCATACACCAACTAGCTTAGGATAGACTCATGGAATAGATAGTTTAAACTCTCCACATGTGTTTAAATTTAGACGTAGTTGGCCAATCAATAAGTAAACCCTTTTCTATGTTGATTGTATCTGGGAAGCTCCTCTCAAACGAGAGTTAAGCACGAGGCTGCGTGGAGGCTTGGACTGAGGAGATAATCCTCCGTTTCCTTGTCAAAGTGTAGACCAATGTTTTTGCGCATCTGAGGATTCTGTCTTAGACAGGGTTTTGGGATTTTCTACCTTGCCCATGCGTACGAACCAAGCTTGCGACTATCCCCCTAGGCTGTCAATATAGTTGAGGTAGCCTTTAGTCTCTCTGACATCTAGGGTTCATACACAGGTACACCGGAAGGCTATTTTTGGTTGACCTTAGATGGGCTTGGAAGGTAACCCTTGTAGAAAGTGTGGGAGGGCGGTGGGTGATTCCTCCGCTTGTGCCTAAGAACATCTTCAAGGACGCCAAGTAACTATATCTCAGCTTTCTTCTAGAAATCATATCTTATACCCCTTGTGTTTGTTGTGACTTTAGGAAATTTTGTAGTGATTGCTTTGTGGTTTGTTTATGTTTAGCTGGCCTTAGGGTGTGAAGAGTCAAATTTTCAATCGTGGAGGACCAACCTCTTAGAAGGTCAAGAAGGTTGCAAAACCTTCCTCCGATTGTTACAGTGGAACCTCCACCGCCCCCTCAAAGGAAGAGATTAGACATAGACGATTCTTTCGAACCGGTAGGAATTAATGAAGTTTCGGGTGAATCAGAACTTAGGACAAACTAGGTTGATACAACCTTAGTAGAGATAGAAGACTTGCAGGCTGACGAGTTTGAGAGAAACTTTAATTCACCTCTTACTGGCCTAAACGATCTAGTGATCGTCTAGGTTCGTCCTTTAAATTCACTTGTGATTGGTGTTCATGTGGGCAGACTAATGTCTAGTGCAGGAGAAAGTCCTTCTACCTCCACCTCAGCTGTTCCGGTTGAAGGAGTGCCACCTCCCCCGGTTGGTGTCCCTAGAACAAATATACATACTACTCCTTTAACTCAGCTAGTCGGGTGGTTCATTCATCAACTTCAACAAATGTAATAGGCACTTTTGGTGTACCTTCTACTTCAACTTCTTTTGTACACACTGCTCAGAGTGGTCATGTTGGATCCTATTCATTTGTTTAGGGTTTTCCTTAGAATGGGGAGCACATTCCCCCATCCGCTCCATATGTAGGTCCAACACCTGCATATGTACGGGTGCAATTCGAAAACACTAACCCTTATGGTCAAGGTTTCCAAACGCTGGTTTCAGCTCCTTTCACGAGCTCTCCTTTTTTGCTTTTTAGCGAAGGGATACCTGCTCCTGTTTTCCAAACTCCAGTTTCAACTGGGGCAACTCGAACCTCATACACTGCACCACATTTGAACAATCTACTGGCTTATGAGTGGAATCATTTCCAGAGTGGTCCCACTACTTCAAAACCGGTAGCTGGGGGCAACCTCGCCTTCACATTTGGGAACCAAGGGGCAAGTCCTTCTACTTCCCAAGATGGTACTTTTCCTGCTTCGGCTAGGCCCAATCTTCCTTTCCTAGCTACTTTGAATTTTCCAGATTTGTTCAAGTTAATGAATGACCTGGTGAGACATGATGCCTCTTGGCCACCTGTTCCTACCAAGATGCCCTCGGATATCCCAAAATTCAAAGGAAAAGTTGGTGAAGACCTAAGGGCTCATATCACCACCTTTCACTTATGGTGCTCCTCTAACTCACTGAACGATGACACCGTTCGGTTGAGATTGTTCCAAAGAACTCTTACTAGTGCTGTAGCAAAATGGTATATTGAACTGCCCTTTGTTGCGTTTGTTAGTTTTTTGGACTTAGACAATGTGTTCCTTAACCATTTCCAACTTCCTGTCTGGTATGATGTCGGGACAGACTTATTGTCCACCTTTCGGCAGGACAAAGCCACTCATATTTCAGATCACATCCCAAGAGTGGAGAAGGCGGAATAGGCTCATTAAGGCCAATATCCCTCCTGAGTTTTTACTAGAATGGTTCATTAAGTCCTTATTGCCGTATATATGTAAGGACATATCGTGACTTCAGGAGTAACTAATGAGGAAGAGGCTATCCTCATGGCCAGCAGTTAGATTTGATATATTCTCAGTCTGGGATTCTATATGAAATCATCCCTGATGCACTGCGGCCTACACATAGTGTCAAAAAACCTAAGCTTGAACCACATGCTGATGGTGTGGTTGGTTCAGTGAAATCTCCCACTGTGGAGTCTTTGGCTAAACAACTCCATGAGTTGTCCGTCAAACACTCTATGGCGGAGGTAGAAAAGGCTTCCCCCTCACCCTAGAATGCAAATGTTTTTTGCACAATCCTCCCAAAAGGGAAATCAGCAGCCCGGTGGGAAAAAGAAAAAGGGGAAGAAAGGTGAGGGATAAAGCAAAACAACACAGATCCCCCAAACAGTGCTGATGGGGGAAAAAGAGAGAAGAAGAAGGTGAAGTTTCCTTGTAAGTTGTGCCAGGAAGATCACCTGACCCATCAATGTCCCCTTATGGACCAAGCTCAGAAGCTGCTCAAAATCCAACAACCGGCTGTCCTAAAGGATCCTTTTCCCCAAGGACAAAATTTAGCTTAAGCTTCTAATGTAGTAGGGGGAACTCCAAATTCCCTTGAACCAAATTATGTCAACATGGTTCGATCCTAAACATTACTCCAGACTAGGAACAAGAACTATGAGACATAGGCTACAGAGAAGGGTAAGTCTATGGGTGAAACTTCTAACCCTCTCACAATTGAAAAACCTGCCGAAACTATGCCCAAGATACCAAAAGGTGTCTTCTAAAATACATTGCACAATCCTAATGCTAGGGCTGCAGCCAATTATACTTTGTAGTTGAATATTTAGCCCAAACCCCTTGCACGATGCCGACTTTAGACGTGTTACAGAGTTGTCCTGCCCAATGAGATGCACTCTTAGCAGCCTTAGGTAGTATGGATTCATCGAGCCTCATGGAGAAATTTAATTTGTCTGATGTCAAAATTCGCCTGCCGTATCATGTGGCCTTATCGATAGATGTCATCCATGGCAGAAAAACCATTGGAAGGGTAGTTTTCGACGAGGGCGGTTCCATATGTGTCATGTCCTTGTCTTCCTGTTGGGCTATAGGGCAGACCCAGGTTTTATACCTTTAACTTCACACCAACAAAAGACCCACAGAGTTGGCCCTTTCACCAACAACCTGCGAACAGGTTGCAGTCTCACCCGAAACAGCTATGGGGTGCTGCAGAACCAGATTTCTGCAAGCAAAAGAGGGATATTACTGTACCTTTAGCTTTTAACCGATTATAAATATAAATCACAAAGCTTAACATTCACTTATTTAGCTTCGCAGTTAGATAAACAAACAATGCCTTGCACAACCCTTTACTGGGAATTCACAGCGAAGTTATTATCTAGCAGTGATCTTTACTTATTAGATATATAGATATAAATGCATGAAAGAACACAACATAAACAACACACAGAACCACGACACAAGATATAACGTGGTTCACCCCCAGTGTAGGGGTTATGTCCACAGAACTATGCTTTATTCAATCTTTCCACAAAAACCCCAGTTCTGATTTGCACACTCAGCTGCAGATCCCTTCAGTCCTCAAAGCCGTGCACACAGCTGCAGGCCTCTGCACACACAGCTGTAGATTTCCTTATCACCCAAAAACCATCTGCGCACACAGCTGCAGAGGTCGTCCACGCACACAGCTGGGAATTAACCTTTTCTTACAAAATTAGCCTTAGCTCCACATCAATTTCTTTTTCATAAAAAGCCTAACCTCACTTATTTACAAGAGTGCCTATTTATACAGCGCACTATTACAAAACCATGGACTTAAACCATGGGCACCCCGAACCCTAAACCCTGGATTTAAACCATGGGTTTATTACAAAATAAGGTTTTTTACTCAGCCCTGACACCCCTAAGACTATTTAGAGCCGTAGCTCCGCTTACAAGATCCAAAAAACCCGCGGAGTTATCCATCTTAAGGACCGTTAGGGTGCACGCCCCAACAGGCCCCTAAGACTCACCAGTGTCCCGTCCCGGGACACTCTGCTGGTTTCCTGGCGGACGAAGCTTCTTTGCGAGGACGATGAACTGAGCATTTAGACTGTGCATGATGTTGTCAGCTGCTTTCTCCTTTTCCACCAACTTCTGCAGTACTGCGGATGATACTTCATTGGCCTTTTCCTGTGCGAATGCTTCACATTCCTTCAGAATTTTGAACTGGCTATCCACCGCAGTACTTAATTCCAAAGCCTCACTGACAAGTGGTTGTATAGAGTTTTCCAACTCTGTTACTTTCACCCTGCACGACTCAATTTCCTCCTGGAGTTCCTTGCTGCGCTTTACTTTGAGCATTTTCTCCATCGATGGCAGAGTCTTAATTTCTGCTTTTACGGCATCCAACTCTGCCTGTCGTTGCTTGATGGTTTCTTGCAGCTGTCCTATTTCTGGATGTTCCTGCAGGGTGGTCCAGGCCTCGACATTGTCTCCAAGCAACTTTGCTGCGCTACCCACAATATCTGAAATTTTCGCTGCGGATGCCTAAATGTCTGCACGGCCCTGTTCTTTGACCTCAGGTGGAGTTTTCAGAGGGATGCGCAGTTGAAGCTCCACGATCTGAGCCTCATGTGCTGCTTTGAGTTTCTCAATTTCACTGCGAGACTGCTGTGCGTGGTCTTTCATCCTGACTAATCTTTGTTCTGGCTCTTCCACCAGCTGCACGTCGAAATCAGGAAGACTTCGACATGCCTCATCCAAAACTCGGACTAGTGTAATCCGCTTTCTTTCGGCGTCCCTCTTTCTCTGCTCTGCTGCCTCTAGCTGTGTTACGAAGCCCTGCTACTGACTTATGGCCTCTTCTAACTGTTTTTGTGAATATTGGTCTCGTGCCTGAATTTCTTTCATAATGGCTGACTGACAGAGATGTAGCTCTGTCATAGAGAGCTTAGTGTAGTCTATGCCAACTTTCATACTCATCACCGAGCGAGAGGCTGCATCTGTTAATATAAGAGCTGCGCTCGAAATTTTCCCTTTGTTATCTCGGGCCAACCATTGCCTTAGGTATGGCTGCGCGCTCACTGGGGTGCTGCTAGCTGCAGTGCCAGTCACTGATTTCGCTGCTAAGTCCTTAAGCTCCGAGATGTGCTTTGCTACACTAGTGATGGCATCCAGATGCACAGCTGCAAACTCTGACCATTGTTTAGTGAGAACTTCGGTGGACTTTGACAAAGCCTCATCAAGCTCTGCACTTGTCACACTGGGCGCTTCGTCAATATTCTTATCCTTTGATGCCTTTGCTTTCTTTCGCGACGACGGTTTGTTTACTTCCTCTGCGTCCGGTGTCTTGCGCTTATGCTGCCTATTAGGGTCAGAGGTAGTTTTAACTGAGTCTTCTTCTTCTTCTGCTTCGTCTTCATTTCCACCATCTCCTCCCTGGTCGCTTTCAGTCTACTGTGACTCAATTTGTTCGTCACTGTCTGCGGGGGGTTCTTGCTGTTGCGCGTGACTAGGGCCTGCGCCCATATCGATGACAGGAGGGACATGAATCTTAGGTTTTGTCCCTACGTCTTTTAACCATTCTGTCGGCCACTGCTGTACTATCGCGAGGATGTCATCTTTAGTCACTACATATGGAAACTTAAACCATTGATGCTTCTTATCTGTGCAAGCCTGGATAAAAATATGGTGCATATCAGCCCTGACATTGACCGCTCCATCATACTGAGAGAATAACTCATTACTGAGCCGTGGGGTTTTTATGATCTCATACGAGATACTCATCATATAAAAGCCAAATACATAGTTTGTCATCTGTTGGTGGGTTTTATCTTGTGAAACCCACAACGATGCGTACCTGGCTGCGCCAGGCATGTGTGCTGGTACAGCAGCAAACTGTGCTTCAGTAGGTTCTTGCCATCCTACCAGTGCGATGAGGATAATCAACCATGAGTAGTGGAAGGGCCTACCTTTCTCCTGTTCGTCACGAGCATCTTCAAGAAATTCCTTCGCAACATACGCTGCCCAGTTGTAGCTGTAGCCTTCGGCGTAGTTGATAGCAATTCTGATGACCGGGGCAGGCACTTCAGTTGGTCTGCATTTCCGCATAATTTTGCATGCTAAGAGCTCAGCTGCGAAGCGAATATTTTTCTCTTGAATCACGGAAGTGTGATACCCACGTTTCCCCTTCGTTAGGCCAAAGTGCTCCTTCATGCTTTGTGCAAGCTTCGTATCTTCGTGCTTTGAGGGAAATTATGTCCCCGGATCAGGCCCTGCCATTGGTAAGCCGGTGATCCTATGAATGAGCTCCCCATTAATAAGAATTTTCTTGTCACCAATCCATAGGCAGCCGTCATGCACTAACGCCAGCAACTGCTTGACCATGATGGTGACCTGTGTGCTGCTACCAAAATGGGGAACATCGAGCATTTTCAGCAAACCAGCTAGGTCCAAGCCAGTAGCCCACTATTTTACTTCCAATAAGGTTGCCCCAGTTTCTTGATATTTAACGAAATGCAAGTATTGGGCAGGTGCAAATTGTGGAAACTTCCCACGGTCACTTGTGTCGTGGTCAGCATACTTAAGCCGATCTATTTTCCCTGTCATTGTTCCAACTAGCTGCACACCTGGGTCAGTGAGGGAGTGCATATAGTGAACTTAGCATTCTGTCGAGGTGGCTTAACTCCTGGTCGAATAGGATGAAGATATGGTGGCCGCTACGATGCAATGTTCTCCTCTCCTTCAATTGGGATCTCTGTTGAACCAGGCGGATCCATTCCGGGATCCTCCGATGTTTTCCCGGATTGCTTGTGTCGGTCTTCGTTTCGCTTAGAACGAACTTCCAGCTTAAACTATTTCCTGCCAGAGCGTGTCTGCATTGGTGGAGTCGGTGCTAGTAGAGTCTCTTCATGGGCTGCAGGCTCAGGTTGGGGGGCGAAGATGTGCTGCAGACCCGTCTGTTCAAATTCTCTCAATAGGTTTTGGAGTTCACGATCAGTTGACATGGGTTCAATTGTGAAACTCAAGGAAATGCGAAATGCAATTTCCCCGTGCCTGGGTGTCTTCATATACAATCCATCAGCCAAATCTGCCATAAATGTGCATTGAAGGCACCAAATCTGATAGAGATCCTGTTTCCACGGTGCTAGATTTCGGCGGATATCATTAGGACAGGCAATTAAGGCAATTAAAGTACTGGCGCCGCCAAATCGACAGTGTTCCAACGATCGGATTTTGGGCTACAGTGCAACCAGGTCTGCAGCTGCATCACAATAAGGACCATCGACACCATATTGTCCTTTGGCACATCCAGAAAAATTCTGTGACCAAGCTGTGAGCTTCAATCCCGCAGGTCGGTACTTAGTTATTTCTTGGTCACCAGACATATCAGCATGCCGAAGCCTGACCGTTGGATACCAGTGCTCTGCTACAGGTGCCCGGATACGTATAAGCTTGTGTACCTGTTGAGGTACATGTTTCCCTTCTTCATAACAGTGCTCCAAGTGTTCCTGCGGGCTGCTCTGCCCATCGAACCTGCTGTGCACCTCCTAGATCTGATCCACAAATCTTAGGTGAAGAGATTTTTGACAAGCTTCCCAACTAGGAATGTACTTCTTATGGTTATCCCTCCATCTGGCTATTGGGGGTCTGAATACTAAATCCAGAGTCTCTCTTTTCTGTGGATTTGGTATCGGGTCTGAGAATGTCGCACTAAACTCTTCTAGGTCTGTCGAACCATCAAAAACAGGTAGGACTCTTGTAAACCATCTTAGAGACTTGGTAATTCTGGCACATCTGTGTCCATGGAGCTCATACAATCGGTTCTGCCAGTTCTCTAAACCATCATCTGAGTTCGTCATACAGGATCTGTCACACTGCCAGTCCATAATACCTTCGGCACTGGGGTCAATATAATATTCTTGCTTCACGGTGATGTTATAGATGTGCTCCAGAACATCCCGATCTTCGTTTCCAAGTGGTTATGTGTATCTTTCTCCTTGTGAGGGATCCAATGGGACTATGACTCTCAAATATTTCCCTTCGAAAGTCATCTGTCTCTTCTTAAGGTTAATAACTGCAACATTTTCCATTTCCCACTCAATACCTAACAAGGCTGGGTAGGGATTGTTGTCGTCAATGAGCTCAATAACTTCGAAGTCTGCTACAGTACATATGCCATCAATATCTACTGGGACATTAGGAAATCGTCCTAGGGGCACAATCTTCTGTTGATTGGCTAATCTCAACTGTATAGCGGACCAATCAAGGGTAGGTTTTCCCATTTGTTCCCAGGTTTGCTTGGTTAGGACATTGACTTCTGACCTTAAGTCCAAGATCACATCAGTCATCTCATACTCTCCTATCTGAACGTTCAACCTCATTTCCCTACCAGTTCTTCTGACTCTATGAACAACTTTTGCCTGACCAGAACCTTGCTGAGGTTCGCAGGAAGCAATGAATTTCTGCAACTCACTTAAAGCATTCTGATTTCTTAAAAGTTTCAGACAACTCTGTAAAAAGGAGGACAGTGTACTTACCTTATCCGTCGAAGCTTCTTGCAGCTGCGACTACTGCTGATGTGGCTGCGTAGGTGCTACTGCTAGGCTAGGATCCACAAAATCTTCCTTGGCTTCCATGACTGTCTCCTTTTCTCTTTCACTATCAAAGGCGGGGAATTTCACAGGGGCCTTACGAACCCAAGCCTCGTCAGGTTGTTTCTCGGCAGGATGTATATGCATCGTAGCTCCACTTCAGGTAACAAAATTAATGGCTGGGGCAGGTCTTTGCTCGACAGAAATCATCTAAATATTCTGAGTAGGGGCACTATTTCTTTCCTGAATCTTAGCTATCAACTGCGGGCACTGTTCGATCACATGATCTACTGCTCGACAATACCAGCATGTCGTAGTCGGGTTCCGACAGTCGCGAGCCAGATGTCCGGCCTGGTTGCAGTTATAACACACCACCTAACCATGACCTCTGCTAGCCATGCCACCATGACCACGGCCTCTAAAACCACCTCTACCTGATGCACCACCGTGGTAGCCATAGCCATCATTACTCTGTCCCTCATTTTGTACCCGATAGGCATCGTAGGTGTGTTCTCTCATGAGGTCATAATTGCGACACTCATCTTCATTATGTCCTACAGACTTACAAAATTTGCAGTAAGGGTTCTTGGGGACTTGCACATACCTCTGTAGCAGATAACAATTCTCAGGTCGATGCTGGCCAGATGTCTGATAGATCTCACAATATAGAATAGTAGGGTTGAACGGGTTTGGCGCACCAATATTCAAGTAATTTCTTACCACAAGGCACTGTTCCTTGTCGTGACCCTCTATCCGACACTGTGTGCACCAGACCTCTTCGCGACCGGTTTTTCCTTTCTTCATATTGTGAAGCTCCAGAGCCATCACTGCCAACTGCGCTTGGATTTGAGTGATACCAGAGTTCTCTTCGACAGGAGCAGTTTCAAGCTTCATCACGATTTCCAGAGCCTCCTGCTGGTCAGCAACCTTCTGTTGCATGAGTGGAGTTCTGATATGCGGTAGCAACGCTGTAATAAACCATTCCTTGTGCTGGGTAGGTCCAATGGGGAAACTGAATTGGTCTAGCAGAACTTTGAATCTTTGATTGAAGTCCCACACTGATTCTCCACGCCTCTGCTGAATCTCTTTCAACTCAGTGATACACTGCGACTCGGATTTTGGCTTCTTAAATTCCTTTATCATTGCTGCTTTTATGTCAGCCAATGCATGGTTCTGAGTACTGGAGAACTTCATGAACCAGGTCAGAGCACGGTCTCTGAAATAAGTAACCAGCTGTGCTCTTTTTGTATCTTGATTCGTAATGGACTTAGCAGTCCACACTGCTTCACATAAAAACCAGCACTGTTCTGGATCCTCTGATCCAGTTCCTTTGAAAATAGGGAGCTTAATGTCGTCATGCATATGGGCCATCGCAGGTCTAGGGAGGGAGGGAGGGGGACTGGGAGTAGGCGGGGGGGAACTTACTGGGGTAGACTGAACTGTGACAAGAATACTCAGGCTAGGGTGACTTTCAGACTGCGACGGGTTCTCAGGGATAATAGGTCTTCGCTGCGGGGTTACCGAAGGGTTTCCAACAGAAGGGGTTTCTTCGGGTTCTGAATCTGCGGGATTTACAAGGGGATACTCGGTATGCTGACCCTGGGAATAGGATCCAAAATCTCTCTTGTACCTTTTGCTACTTCGCAGCAAACCACTTTGCTCGTCGAAGGTATTTTCACTTACAACCATAGGTTAGTAATACTAAATCTAACAGTCCGATTCAATTAGCAATATACCTTTTTCAGCCAATAGCATTTTAATTCGCAAACTAAATGAATTCAAAAACTTACCCCTTGGTCCTTTGAAAAACTACCGCTCGGCTTCACTAAAGGAGGTACTCGTGTCGATGGCGAACTTCGTCACAAATGCTTCAAGGGTTCGCGTTGTCCAGAAATCAACAGCTCGGGATATCTCATTGTTCACCCTCTTTAGTATATTAATTCTCGCGGGGGTCCAAGCAGGAAACTGACGTGCTTGGAAGTTCGTCTTTCGCTTTGTTAACCTGGATAACCACTGGTGCAACTCTATGTGGATACTACCAAAGAAGATTTCATAAATGTCACAAAAAACATACCTTTGTAAAAAGTCATTTGCACTACGACGCGGATCTTTGTTCTCTTGCTCAGCAAATTTCAGATAAGTCTCATCAAGCCAATCACCGATTTCCTTCACAGAGGGCCTCCACAACATAGCCCTCGAGGTACGACGTAAACCCCTCTTGAGCAGATACTGAGTTCAACTGGCAACGGAACCAATTTGTTGGGCTATAGGGTAGACCCAGGTTTTATACCTTTAACTTCGCACCAACAAAAGACCCACAGAGTTGGCCCTTTCGGCAACAACCTGCGAACAGGTTACAGTCTCACCCGAAACAGCTATGGGGTGCCGCAGAACCAGATTTCTGCAAGCAAGAGAGGGATATTACTGTACCTTTAGATTTTAACCGATTATAAATATAAATCAAAGAGCTTAACATTCACTTATTTAGCTTCGCAGTTAGATAAACAAACAGTGCCTTGCGCAACCCTTTACTGGGAATTCACAGCGAAGTTATTATCTAGCAGTGATCTTTACTTATCGGATATATAGATATAAATGCATGAAAGAACACAGCATAAACAACACACAGAACCATGACACAAGATATAACGCGGTTCACCCCCAGTGTAGGGGTTACGTCCACAGAACTATGTTTTATTCAATCTTTCCACAAAAACCCCAATTCTGATCTGCGCACTCAGCTGCAGATCCCTTCGGTCCTCAAAGCCGCGCACACAGCTGCAGGCCTCTGTGCACATAGCTGCAGATTTCCTTATCACCCAAAAACCCTCTGCGCACATAGCTGCAGAGGTCGTCCATGCACACAGCTGGGACTTAACCTTTTCTTACAAAATTAGCCTTAGCTTCGCATCAATTCCTTTTTCATAAAAATCCTAACCTCACTTATTTACAAGAGTGCCTATTTATACAGCGCACTATTACAAAAACATGGACTTAAACCATGGGCACCCCGAACCCTAAACCCTAGATTTAAACCATGGGTTTATTACAAAATAAGGTTTTTGACTCAGCCCCGACACCCCTAAGACTATTTAGAGCTGTAGCTTCGCTTACAAGCTCCCAAAAACCCGTGGAGTTATCCATCTTAAGGACCGTTAGGGTGTGCGCCCCAACACTTCCTGGAAGGCTCTTGGATCTACAAAGCTAGTTCCATCGAACACCCTACTTACTACTTTCGACGGAAGGTCATTTCATCCACATGGTATCCTACCAGCTTTCGAGATAAAGTTGGTAGGGAAGACAGTGTCTATTGAGGTAGAGGTGATTGATGTGCCATTGGATTGTAACTTGATTCTGGGGAGAAGTTGGATTTATGCCATGTTTGCTATTGCATCGGCCATTCTTCGGGTAGTAGTGTTTTCACATGAAGGGAAGTTGGTTACCGTAGACCAACTCAGTTTTACTCGGAAGGGCCGCATGGAAACTAATGAGTCCACCGTTCCATTGGTTGATTAGGTTAAGCCTACTTCAGAGAGTTTAGGGGCTGGAATGTATTCATTATTAATGGGCACATTCGATTTTCCAGCTCCGATTAATTACTTAGGTTCTACTAGTGTAGGGAAGTCTATTGTAACGGTTGTCGATAAAATGGATCCTTGGGCTCTTCCTTCCCGTCATGAACCTGAAATGACCTTATCGATAGCGGAAGTAGCTTATCAATCTATCATTCATACCACTGTTGATTCCATTTCAACTCCTCTCGTAGTCTCAAAGGAGCTGAAAGAAGCCTATATGCTTTCTTGGGCAGATAACTCTTTGCTCACTAAAGACTGCTTAGACATGGTTTTTCCATATGATGAAACCATTTTGGAAGCTATGTGCGGACGAGATAAGACCTGCGAAGATCTTCATCATCGATCCTATTTTCTTCCAGAGTTAAGTAGGATCGAAAATCAAGAGTTCCATATGAGATTGGTGGAAGATGTTATTTCTTTAAATGTCCTTCCAAACCCCGACGTCGTTGAAACTATGCATATTGATGCAAATTCTCTTTTAGAAGAAATTTCCATATATACTGCCCTGTTAAAGGAATTTCACGATGCTTATGTTTGGTCATCCTTACTAGGCATAGATCCATATATCGTTGAACTTGGAATCTGAACCTACCTCGATTAAACCTGTTCAATGGAGATAGAAAAAATACTACGCTTAGGCTTAGTACTCTTTTTGTGTATTGTATATATTTTTATGTACAATAGTTTGCTAGTTTGTGTTCTTATATCATCTGTTGGTTGTTACATATGTCTTCCAAATGGTTCGTAGGTTTTACAGATGGCGGTGGTCGTCACACTTGCAACCTGGCTTCAGCCGCATGGGTTATTTACTCACCCTCGGGACAACTAGTTGCCTCTGGATGTGCTTGCCTAGGTCATGCTACCAATAATGTGTCCAAACACAGGGCTGTCATTGAGCTTTTATGGGATGCCTTGTCACGTGGCATCACCCAGCTGGAAGTTAGACTTGACTTTCAACTGGTGGTTTCCCAGCTCAATTGAGCTTACCAAGTGCGGAACCCTATTTTATTACATCAGTTTATGCAAATTAGGTTATTGGAAATAAATTTTGGTTTGATTACATTCAATCATATTCCAAGAAATCAAAATTCATTAACTGATGCATATGTGAACTATATCTTGGATTGTCACTTAACACATATTTCATAAAATTACACAACAGATACATTGCAAAAACACATGTAAATAAACCGGCAATATATATATATATATCTGTGTGTGTGTGAATATATGTCCATATAGATAGGTCGAATTATTTATCCTTAGATCTAGTCATAACTGTATAATATACAAAAATTGGATCGTAATCCATAAAATGCCCCTAGGTCTAATCTTGACCAGCTCGGTTGTCCTGACCACCTTGGTCATCCTGACCGCCTTGGTCACCCTGATCATCCTAGTCATCCTGCTCTTAGGCTTCTTCAACTTGTTCAGCTGCAGCAGCCTCAGCGGCATCTATGTAAACAAGCACTGCTCCGACTACCCTTCTCATAAGGCGTATCCAAATAGGTGGGATTCCAACCACTCGTTCCTGCATAATGGCATGGATCTGCTCAATACGTAAAGTAGGGACTCTTTGGGTAAGCCTGGCCAGCTTCCCCTCAAGAACCCTAATAAAACCATGATCCTCTCCTACCACTAGTCGCACATATATACGAGGATGCCCATCAGGGCGTACCAGTCCGATATTTTCATTTTAAACATTTACGGGATTAAAAACTTGTATACATATGTATACATCTTTATGATTAAAAATTCATAAAAATTTAAAAACTTGAAAAAAAAAACAAAATACCTGATGCTCCCCATGCTCCTCTAGGAGGGAGGACAAGGTCATTATCACCCCGGAAATCCATTCCAGCATATGGAAACTGCTCCAGTGCTGGTAGCTATCACTCCCACCATAGGTAGAAGTCATCATCGTAAACACTCTGAACCGATCCACCGTCGCCTTGGAAAGGAATATTTCTCCCCACCTACTCAGTCTAGGTTGACGGGGAGAGAAAATTGGTATAGGTACTGTAGGGCGGAGAGCAGGAACTCTCTCAAAGAAAAAGGCCACCAATATGCTAGAATAACCGAAGTTCTTTCGTCGGCCTCTCTTGCAGTCAGAGAGTTGCTTCTTCATTATCGGGATTACTCCCGAGCACCAATCAAATAAAGCCCCTTGTAGACATTCCACCACAATTTTCATTTGGTTTTGAGTTGCAAGATGAAGTGATGATGATCCTGCAACCCTTAATACTGTGCTTACTAACACCTGTAATGGCAAGCTACGGATATGTGCAATAGGGATGCAAGTTCCCCTTTTCTAAGTGCCAGGCGCACAATAAGTGTCAATATAGTTTTGAACACTTAGAAGGTCATCGCCCCTACCAATACCTTCCAAGTTGATAGGAAGTCCCCATTGTGACAAACCCGCTATAAAATAGATGTCTTCTAGTGCAATTTCTAGAATCTCACCTTGTAGGTCAAATGCACCTAGATCATGATCCCAGTAGTTGATCAGAAATTCCAGTAAACAAACATTAGATCGCATAGGTGAGGTACAAAAGAATTTCAACAACCCACTTTGCCGTAATGCATACACCGTGGGGGAACTTTGAAGTGCATCTTGGTCCATGTTTTCATGTTCCCTCTCCCTCCACTCCAACACCATGTTTTAGCCTATCCATAAATCCATTTTCAAGCATTAAAATCATTCAAAAAACTTTGATTTTGGCCCTAAATATCCTTTTCCTATGTCGTGCAGTATACGCGATTATCCTTTGGGCATGTCACATATCATATGCGGGTTTCTTTAGCACAAGTCACGTATAAAATGCGTGTACGCGACTATCTAAGTTGCATACCCATGTATACAACGTGACCTCCCTAAAACCAGCTTAAAACATCAAAATTTTGCATGAAATTAAAATTTTGTTTGGATGAAATGAAAGAGCATGAAGAGCTGATTTACCTGGAACTTACGGATTTGAAAATCGTCCACTGATTTGTCCACACCGAGCAATTGAAGGCATAGGTAAAACTTGTCTATATTGGGTAAAAATGTGAAATGGTGATTTTGATTTCTATTTTTGCACTATTTATAGAAATAATTTCAAAAAAGTAGGGTTTTAACCTATAGTTTTTAATTTCTATCAAAATCAAACTAATACCATGTCATATTTTCCTAATGAAATAGGTTCAAGATTACTCAAAGTTGTTTTTCACTCATATAGGGTAGGATTTTGGTCATTTATATGCATTTTTTCATTTATACCTAATCCGCCTTAACCCTAGAATCACTACTTTGACCACAGACTATGGTATTTAACCATTTAGTACCTTGTCTATACCATTGTTCTTCCGTGGATAGGGATTTCCTTCCATGAGTACCCTAGTATAGAATACATTGATTGTCTTTTGGTACTCATGTTGCATCTGTCATAGGTTTGGGGGAGCCTTCTTAGCTATTTTTCACACCAAATTGAGCCTCATTTTGGTCTCTTTTTACAAGCTATCCCTTTTAAAATGATTCCCACCCTTACGGAGTTTCTTTAGGCCTAGGTCTAACTCCTCAAAATAGACTTGACTACCGAGTAAACTTGTCCATTCAGGGCATCCACATTGGTGGTAGGTTATCTCTTTCTCGGACCATGTGGAATAATATGAGAAAGGATCACTCTCTTTTCTACGGAATTGAGAAGAGTATTCTCAGGCATAGGTTTATCGCTTTTCCGAACTTGAGGGACTAAACTTACGCAAAAGGAACGCCCGATATGATCTTAGTTTTCTATTTTTCGTGCTCTCGACCTAAACATGAAAAATATTCTGAGTGTACTTTATGTCTTTGTCCTGCTTGTTAAACACCAATAACAAAGCATCGAGTTTACTATTGTAAGCTCCATTCCTCGTAATCAAATGGATCTTTCTGAGTGATCTTGCTTTCCTCCACACTCATAAAACTCAAGCTATATGCTGCTCTTGAAGGAGCGTTGGGTAGGTGGTAATTTAACCTTTTTCGGACCTCCCTGACTAAGTAGGAAAAAGGTCCACCTTTTCTTCTTTGGCTGTTAAGAGAGTTCTTCTAAGGTATGTTTTATACTTTTTCAGCTTTAGGAGAGAAAATTGGACAAAAAAGGACCCCCCTGGAGTCTTCTTTGAAGTTTTCAGACTCTCTAAACATGAAAATACCAAACGAGCATGATCCAGATTTATGCGCGAACGAAATGAAAGAACATATACAGAATCATAATAACAGACATTTTGCAAAGATAACAGAGATACAGTAAACAAATATTCTATTAAATTACGGAAATAGAACGGACTGTAATATAATTGCCAGAATGGTGGTAGCTATCTCTGAGAAGAGATGTGGCTGCTATGCTCATACGTGCCAAGATGAATACAAAATGAGGCCAAAGGGGCCTATTTATAATAATAATGAGGTGAGAACCCCAAAAGTCCAAAACGTAACCCTAGAAGATGAACCGTCATAAAGTTTGCGGCCCCAAGGTGGTAAGTTGAACAATCAACTTCCCGGGGTCATAACTTTTGCATACGATCTCCAATTTGGTTGTTTGATAGCTTGTTGGAAAGGTCTGTCTAAGATTTACAACTTTTGGTCAGCCAAATGCATGTCAATGGTATCAATTTGGCCCCGAATCTCCAAAAAACGTCGTTTAGGGCCTCAAAACGACCCCGAAAGTTTAGGACCCGAAAAATTGTATAAAAATAACTAAGAAATTGCCATAATGGACAAATGTTTTGAGCCAGTGGAATAGGTGGGTGGCCACCAATCTCCACCTGGATCAATCCTCCCTCCTTAGGAAGCAATGGTCTCCATTGCATCGAATCCCGTATCATATCTCGAACTATGTGTTGAGTTGATCTCCTGGTGTGACATTTGCTGAAGTGAAGAGGCTTCATTTCTTTGACATCCCAAGAAGGCTATAATTGTTGTGTGGATGATTTGTTTTTGGAGGAGCACCTTGAATGCGTGGCCTTGCATTATAGAGGTACTCGGATAGATGAGGAAATGCTGGTTCTATTTTCTTCTTGTGTCTGATGAGCAGAGACACCCTGTGCAAAGGGTGTGGAGGTCTCTGTGATCTTATGTTCTCCTTTAGACACAATTGTGAGGAGGAATAATTTCCTAGTCTGGGAGCTTATCTTCCTGCCATGCGAGACTGTAGCAGGTGCAACTGTCTCTGGGATCCGATAGAGTTGTCCTCCCAAAGTGACAATGACACTGCGAGGCCATGACTCATATACAGCATGACGCTTCCACATATATGGTTGTCCTAAAAGAACATCACATACTTCAAGTGGGGCCACATCACATAGTACCTTGTCTTTGAAAGGCTTGATGCAATATGGTAGGGGGCATTGTTGAGTAATGCGGATACCTCGTCCTTGCCTTAGCCAACCGATGTTGTAAGGTTGCAGGTGTGGTGTTGTTGGAAGCTCCAATCTCTTGACGACTTCTGCTGAGATCAGGTTCTTTTGGATACCGTTGTCAACACTAAAATGTAGAGGCATCCTCTTCACCCACATCTGCGAGTGGAATAGGCGCTCCTCTGCCTCTGACTCTTCAGGATCCTCTAGTTGAATCTGTGTGGTAGCAATAGTGGCAGTGGGGTCTACATCAATGATTTGACTCCCATTGTATGCGGCTGTGGCATTGGGTTCGGAATCAGAATCAGGATCTGATTTTGTCTCGACCACTAATGACTGCTTTGAGCGACATTCATCAGTGTTGTGCCAAGGGATTTTATGAAATTCACACCACTTATCAGTGTCCTTCTTTGTCTTTCCATCTCCCTTCTTTGCTTGTGGCGGGGATTGGTTGTCCTTTCCTTGTCCTGTGTTTTGTAGGCCAGGGTTTCCCTTACCTTGCTTCTGCGGTGGGTGTGTAGGTCCAGAGTCTCGCTTGTTCTTTTGTCGAAATTTCTCCTCGATTTTGACAGCATACCAATAGGCGGATCCAAGTGAAGAGATGTCGAGGAAGTCCATCTCAGTTCGGATATACCCATGTAGACCACTGTGATATTTCAGAATCAGGTGTCACTCGGAGTCCTTAATACTTAGCTTTGTATGCAAGGTATGAAATTTGTTGGTGTACTCCGACACCGTCTGGTCCCTTTCTTGATGTATAATGGTCCATTTTGTGTACTAGTCATCATAGTTTCCCACAGGGTAATACTGTTCCCTGATGGAATCTATGAAAGAGGCCCAAGTGGGATTTGTTTCAAACATTCCAGACTTGTCTGATGAGTTTTACTCACAATAAGTACCCCACCAATTTTGGACATGGGGGACTGCCTTAAGGAGCGCAAAGGTGATCTTTTCTCTGTCAGAAAAATTGTGGACAGAGAAATACCCTTCTAGAACATTCAATCAATTATCCAGGGCATCTGCATCGATATTTCATTCAAATAAATAAATATCAAATTTAACTTGTACCTTAAAGGGAGTTGCATCCCCGAATCGGCTGCTCGTTGAAGATGCACTTGTTGTTGTTGGCATTCGCCGAAGGATTTAGGCGAAATTATCCATCATCTCGTTCCTCTGTCGCTCGAGGGATTCCTCGAGCAATGACTTGATAGGATCTCCTGCTCCATCGTCTCTCTTTTCTTCCGCCATGGAAGGTCATTTGGGACGGCGAGAATGATCAAGTGAAACTAGTTCGAGACCAAACTCTCTATACTCAGACCTCATCGGGGACATGTGCTGAGAAATAATCAAAGAGGAGATTGCTCTGATACCACTGATTTGGATTTATGCGTGAACGAAATGAAAGAACATATACAGAATCATAATAATAGACATTTTGCAAAGATAACAGAGATATAGTAAACAAATATTCTATTAAATTGCGGAAATAGAATAGACTGTAATACAATTACCAGAATGGTGGTAGCTATCTCTGAGAAGAGATGTAGCTGCTATGCTCATCTGTGCCAAGATGAATACAAAATGAGGCCAAAGGGGCCTATTTATAATAATAATGAGATGAGAACCCCAAAATCCCAAAACGTAACCCTAGAAGATGAACCGTCATAAAGTTTGCGGCCCCAAGGTGGTAAGTTGAACAGTCAACTTCCTAGGGTCATAACTTTTGCATACTATCTCCAATTTGGGCGTTCGATAGCTTGTTGGAAAGGTTTGTCTAAGCTTTACAACTTTTGGTCAACCAAATGCATGCCAATGGCAACAATTTGGCCCCGAATCTCCAAAAAACATCGTTTAGGGCCTCAAAATGGCCTCGAAAGTTTAGGCCCGAAAAACTGTAGAAAAATAACTAGGAAACTGCCACAATGGACAATTGTTTTGAGCCAGTGGAATAGGTGGGTGGACATTGATCTCCATTTGGATCAATCCTCCCTCCTTAAGAAGCAATGGTCTCCATTGCGTCAAATCTCATATCATATCTCGAACTGTGTGTTGAGTTGATCTCCTGGTGCGACATTTGCTGAAGTGAAGAGGCTTCCTTTCTTTGACATCTCGAGAAGGTTGTAATTGTTGTGTGGATGATTTGTTTTTAAGGGAGCATCTTGAATGCGTGGCCTTGCATTGTAGAGGTACTCAGATAGATGAGGAAATGATGGCTCTATTTTCTTCTTGTGTCTGATGAGCAGAGACACCCTATGCAAAGGGTGTGGAGGTCTCTGTGATCTTATGTTCTCCTTCAGACGCAATTGTGAGGAGGAATAATTTCCTGGGGTGGGAGCTTATCTTCCTACCCTGTGAGACTGTAGTAGGTGAAACTGTCTCTGGGATCCGGTAGAGTTGTCCTCCCAAAGTGACAATGACACTGCGAGGCCGTGACACATATACAACATGACGCTTCCACATATATGGTTGTCCTAAAAGAACATCACATACTTCAAGTGGGGCCACATCACATAGTATGTCGTCTTTGAAAGGCTTGATGCCATATGGTAGGAGGCATTGTTGAGTAATGCATATACCTCGTCCTTGCCTTAGCCAATCGATGTTGTAATTTTGCGGGTGTGGTGTTGTTGGAAGCTCCAATCTCTTGACGATTTCTGCTGAGATCACGTTCTTTTGGCTGCCGTTGTCAACAAAAAAATGTAGAGGAATCCCCTTCACCCAAATCTACGAGTGGAATAGGTGCTCCTCTGCCTCTGACTCTTCAGGATCCTCTAGTTGAATCTGTTCGGTAGCAATAGTGGCAGTGGGGTCTGCATCAATGATTTGACTGCCATTGTATGCGGCTATGGAATTGGGTTCAGAATCAGAATCATGATATGATTCTGAAGATTTGATCTCGGCCACTAATGACTGCTTTGAGCGACTTTCATCAGTGTTGTGCCGAGGGATTTTATGAAATTCACACCACTTACTAGTGACCTTCTTTGTCTTTCCATCTCCCTTCTTTGCTTATGGTGGGGACTTGTTGTCCTTTCCTTGTCCTTTGTTTTGTAGGCCAGGGTTTCCCTTGCCTTGCTTCTATGGTGGGTGTGCAGGTCCAGAGTCTCGCTTGTTCTTTTGTCAAAATTTCTCCTCGATTTTGACAGCATACCGATAGGCGGATCCAAGTGAAGAGATGTCGAGGAAGTCCATCTGAGTTCGGATGTACTGATGTAGACCACTGCGATATTTCAGAATCAGGTGTCGCTCGGAGTCCTTAATACTCAGCTTTGTACGCAAGGTATGAAATTTGTTGGTGTACTCCGACACCGTCTGGTCCCTTTCTTGACGCAGAATGGTCCATTTTGTGTACTGGTCATCATAGTTTCCCACAAGGTAATACTATTTCCTGATGGCATCTATGAAAGAGGCCCAAGTGGGATTTGTTTCAAACATTCTAGACTCATCTGATGAGTTTTGCTCACAATAAGTACCCCACCAATTTTGGACATAGGGGACTGCCTTAGGGAGCGCAAAGGTGATCTTTTCTCTGTCAAAAAAATTATGAACAGAGAAATACCCTTCTAGAACATTCAACCAATTATCCAGGGCATCTGCATCAATATTGCCTTCAAATAAAGGAATTTCAAAGTTAACTTGTACCTTAAAGGGAGTTGCATCCCCGAATCGGCTGCTCGTTGAAGATGCACTTGCTGTTGTCGGCATTCGCCGAAGGATTTGGGAAAAATTATCCATCATCTCGTTCCTCTGTCGCTCGAGGGCTTCCTCGAGCAGTGACTTGGTAGGATATCCTTCTCCATCATCTCTCTTTTCTTCCACCATGGGAGGTCGTTTGGGATGGTGAGAATGATCAAGTGAAACTAGTTCGAGACCAAACTCTCTATACTCGGACCTCATCGGGGACATGCGCCGAGAAACAATCAAAGAGCAGATTGCTCTGATACCACTGATCTGGATTTATGCGTGAACGAAATGAAAGAACATATACATAATCATAATAACAGACAAGTTGCAAAGATAACAGAGATACAATATTCTATTAAATTGCGGAAATAGAACATACTGTAATACAATTGCCAGAATGGTGGTAGCTATCTCTGAGAAGAGATGTGGCTGCTACGCTCATTCGTGCCAAGCTGAATAAAAAATGAGGCCAAATGGGCCTATTTATAATAAGAATGAGGTGAGAACCCCAAAAGTCCAAAACTTAACCCTAGAAGATGAACCGTCATAAAGTTTGCGGCCCCAAGGTGGTAAGTTGAATAGTCAACTTCCCGGGGTCATAACTTTTACATACGATCTCTGATTTGGGCGTTTGATAGCTCGTTAGAAAGGTCTGTCTAAGCCTTACAACTTTTGGTCAACCAAATGCATGTTCAATACAACATTTTGGCCCCAAATCTCCAAAAAATTTCGTTTAGGGCCTCAAAACGGCCCCGAAAGTTTAGGGCCCGAAAAACTGTAGAAAAATAACTAGGAAACTGCCACAATGGACAATTGTTTTGAGCCAGTGGAATAGGTGGGTGGCCACTGATATCCATATGGATCAATCCTCCCTCCTTAGGAAGAAATGGTCTCTATTGCATTGAATCCCATATCATACTCGAACTGTGTGTTGAGTTGATCTCCTGGTGCGACATTTGCTGAAGTGAAGAGGCTTCCTTTCTTTGACATCCCAAGAAGGCTGTAATTGTTGTGTGGATGATTTGTTTTTAAGGGAGCACCTTGAATGTGTGGCCTTACATTGTAGAGGTACTCAGGTAGATGAGGAAACGATGGCTCTGTTTTCTTCTTGTGTCTGATGAGCAGAGACACCATGTGCAAAGGGTGTGTAGGTCTCTATGATCTTATGTTCTCCTTCAGAGGAAATTGTGAGGAGGAATAATTTCTTAGTGTGGGAGCTTATCTTCCTACCCTGCGAGATTGTAGTAAGTGCAACTGTCTCTGGGATCCGGTAGAGTTATCCTCCCAAAGTGACAATGACACTGCGAGGCCATGACTCATATACAACATGATGCTTCCACATATACGGTTGTCCTAAAAGAACATCACATACTTCAAGTGGGGCCACATCACACAGTACCTCATCTTTTAAAGGCTTGATGCCATATGGTAGGAGGCATTGTTGAGTAATGCGGATACCTCGTCCTTGCCTTAGCCAACCGATGTTGTAAGGTTGCGGTTGTGGTGTTGTTGGAAGCTCCAATCTCTTGATGACTTCTGCTGAGATCAGGTTCTTTTGGCTACCGTTGTCAACAACAAAATGTAGAGGCATCCCCTTCACCCACATCTACGAGTGGAATAGGTGCTCCTCTGCCTCTGACTCTTCAGGATCCTCTAGTTGAATTTGTGTGGTAGCAATAGTGGCAGTGGGGTCTGCATTAATGATCTGACTCCTATTGTATGCGGCCATGGCATTGGATTCGGAATCAGAATCAGGATCTACTTCTGAAGATTTGATCTTGGCCACTAATCATTGCTTTGAGCGACATTCATCAATGTTGCGCTAAGGGCTTTTATGAAATTCACACCACTTACCGGTGTCCTTCTTTGTCTTTCCATCTCCCGTCTTTGCTTGTGGCGGGGACTGGTTGTCCTTTCCTTGTTCTGTGTTTTGTAGGCCAGGGTTTTCCTTGCCTTGCTTCTATGGTGGGTGTGCAGGTCCAAAGTATTGCTTGTTCTTTTGTCGAAATTTCTCCTCAATTTTGACAGCATACCGATAGGCGAATCCAAGTGAAGAGATGTCAAGGAAGTCCATCTGAGTTCGGATGTACCGATGTAGACCACTGTGATATTTCAGAATCAGGTATCGCTCAGAATCCTTAATACTCAGCTTTGTAAGCAAGGTATGTAATTTGTTGGTGTACTCCGACACTGTCTGGTCCCTTTCTTGACGCAGAATGGTCCATTTTGTGTACTAGTCATCATAGTTTCCTACAGGGTAATATTGTTCCCTCATGGCTTCTATGAAAGAGGCCCAAGTGGGATTTGTTTCAAACATTTCAGACTCGTCTGATGAGTTTTGCTCACAATAAGTACCCCACCAATTTTGGACATGGGGGACTGCCTTAAGGAGCGCAAAGGTGATCTTTTCTCTATTAGAAAAATTGTGGACAGAGAAATACCCTTCTAGAACATTCAACCAATTATCCAGGGCATCTGCATCGATATTGCCTTCAAATAAAGGATTATCAGTTAACTTGTACCTTAAAGGGAGTTGCATCCCAGAATCGGCTGCTCATTGAAGATGCACTTGCTGTTGTCGGCACTTGCCGAAGGATTTGGGCGAAATTATCCATCTAGTGAAACTAGTTTGAGACCAAACTCTCTATACTCGGACCTCGTCGGGGACATGCGCCGAGAAACAATCAAAGAGCAGATTGCTCTGATACCACTGATCTGGATTTATGCGTGAATGAAATGATCCTTTGCTTCAGTTGTCAATTATCACCTATTGATTAACAATCTGTTGAGTCCTATCCATGTTCGACTTCGACACATCTATTCACATGGCCTGGATTGTACTGGTTCTTTTGTATTTTGATGAAGACCTTAGGTTCACATCTATAACCTAAGTTGTGCAAGATTGTGTTGTGTTCACCTACACAGCTTCCAGATTTTTGAAGACTCACCCTCATTGTATATTGTGGCTTCAATCCACCTTTGTAAAATATGTGGTCTTGTACCCATATCATATGATGTACTCAAATATTGTAAAGGAGATAGTCTTCCAGTATATTGAACATGGCATCCTCAGATATGATTTTGTATAGGACATTGATATGTATTTGTTTCAGGTACTTCCTCTACTTCCTTGGACTTTTGAGTTCTCCAAGATAATGATTTTAAGGGTGATATTTATGAATAGACCTATGGAGTGTCTATGGATTCTCCCCTTTCTCCCATTATAGCTAACCTATTCATGGAGAACTTTGAGAAAAAAGCCTTGAACTCTGCAAATCCAAAAGCAGAATGGTGGTCCATATTTGTAGATGACTCTTTTCTAATATGGGCTCATGGGAAGGAAGAATTAGATAAATTTGTTGATCTTCTAAATGGGCAAACCAAATCCATCAAATTCACAAAAGAGTTTGAGCAAAACAATGTACTTCTCTTTCTTGATACAGTAGTTATCAAGAAACAGGATGGAGGCATATCCCACAAGGTTTATAGGAAGAAAACCCATACAGAGCAATATCTTCATGCCCTTTCGCATCATCACCCAAACCATAAGATGGGTGTGCTTAACACTCTGTTTACTAGGGCCCTTAGGGTTTATGATAAAGACCACATAGACTGAGTCTGAGAATGAACACCTATGCAACGTCTTCCTCAGCAATGGTTATAACCTAGCTCAAATTAACAAAGCCCTCAAAAAAACCCACGAAAATAAACCAAAGGTTTCGTCGAAAGAGAGGAAGGTGAGAGAACATAAGGCATTTCTCCCTTACATTCAAGGGACTACAGACAAAATAACTAAACGCTTGAAAAACAAGAGCATTGATTCTGTTTTCTCACCACCTAACAACATTAGAAAACTCCTTAGGTCAGTAAAAGATCCAATTAACCCAAGTCTCAAAAAGGGTGTTTACCAAATTCCTTGTGAATGTCGAAAAACCTACATAGGTGAAATAGGACGGTCCATTCGAACCAGGGTCAAAAAACATCGTGCGGACATCCGTCTTAATAGAACCTATAAGTCAGCTTTGGCGGAGCACTCCCACAACACAAACACCCAACCAAAATCGAAGATATGATGGTGTTAACGCAGGTTGATAATTGGTCAAGAAGAAGAATTAGAGAAGCAATCGAAATAGTTAAGAACCCTAATTGCCTTAATAGAGATGATGGTCTTTCCATTAGTCGATCATGGCTTCCTAACCTCACCAAACTAAATAATAATTTAATTAACAATAACCTTACTAAATTAAAAATAAAACTAAAAAAATAGAAAATTTAATAAGCCAAATAAATTTAAATTAACAATTAACACTTAATTTAAGATTCTAACTTAAAGTAAAATTATAATATAATAAGCTAAGGTTAGATTTAAAATTAATATAATAAGCTAAGGTTAGATTTAAAATTAGTATAATAAGCTAAGGTTAATTATTATATTTTAATTTATTTTAATTTTAATAATTTTAATTATTGAAAATTTTAATTAATAACTATTTTAAATTTTATTTAATAACATTATATCAATTAAAAATTAAAATTAATTAAAATTAAAATAAAATTTAATTATTCATAATAAAAATTTAAATTTAAATTAATTATAAATACAAAATTTTAATGAATTAAAATTAAAATAAATTAAAATATAATAATTAAAATTAATCAAAATTAATAAACTAATAAAACACCATTAAAAAACAATGTAATCTTAATGCCTTTCTATTTAATGATACATCAAAATAAATTAAAATAAATAAAAACTAATGATAGTACAACTAAATAAATTATAGTCCAACTACAACCTAGGGTTTTTTAAGTTAAAAATATAAATAAAAATATAATTTAAATTAAAATTAAAAAAAATATAAATTAAATAAAAACATTAAAATTAATACCTAAAAAACCCTAATAAGTTACCGGCAAAACAAACCAAACCTATTTGACCTCCTAAGTGGGTTGTTTCTGTATTAAAACACTTATGAAAGATGAATAATCTCCCCAGGCATCGCTATGTCCTAAAGATGAGCCACGCCTAGCTCGAAACGTCGACATTAACTTTTCTCACCATAGACTCTCCATTAGATGCCATGATTATAATGTATTTCGGCCATCGCTTCCCTCTGACCTCACACATTAGGGGGCATATGTTATCATCCAAAATGGCACTTCTCCATCCGAGTACCAACATTCCTCATGTTGGTAAAGAAAAGGAAAAATTAGGATTGAAGTGACCAAAACACTATAGGTGTGCATGACCTTTGATGCATTATCCTCAAACCAGCCTTATAAATTTTTATTCTGAGTTTTGGGTTGCATACGTGACTATATGCATTGCAACTCGTGTATCATACATGAGTATTTGCGTTGCAACCTGCGTATACTTGCATACATGAGTTTCCTTTGAGCAACACGTGTGTTATACACGAGTTGCCTATATTAATACCCGCGTATACCTTAATTTGACATTAAAAAAAATCTAGATTAGATTAGATTAGTTGGGTCCTAATCCATAACCATCCTAACTATCTCAACCATCCCAACCTTCGAAACCACTCTATTTCCCAAAGTATAAATAGAGGCCTTGGGGTGGGGGCTAATCAATCAATTTTGGAGAGTAAAGTTATGCTGGTGGTATATCTTCAGAATCTTGGAGCAACAGAACTTAGAGTCCTTTGGTTGCAGAGGAGTCCTTGTGTCAGAAGCTAGGTTGTATTCTTATCTTATTCACCACTTGTCAATAAAGAGAATGATTCTTCCAATCTTGTATTGTGTCTATTTCATGTATATCGGTTTAATGAATATGTTTGATTATATTGTCTATTTGCTTTTCATCTAACCTCTGATATATATATGCATGAGATATTACTTGAAGGATTTTCTCTTTGTAGGTGAAGAGGTGCATCTCTAGAAGCTTTGAAAGGAGTGGAGCGAGAGAAGATCAAGCTTGGATCAACCGTCGTTAATCGGGTAAGTTAAAACTTTCTTCCTATTCTCTTTCCATTCTCTGTAAAAAGCTGATTGTCTACAAGTTAGTAGTAAGTTGGTAACCCCAGACCCTAGGTTACAAGGGTGCAATATCCTGAACAACAGGGTACCATTTTCAACTAGGATGATATAGTATCAATTAGTTTATCATCATGTATAAGTGCAACACTTGGAGGTTTGTCACAGAATAAGTCAGAGTTCTATATGAGCTCTTTCCTGATTGATTGCATTTTGTGCACCCACCAGTTCCCAGAAATAAATTGCAAATGGGATAAGACAAAGACCCTTGTATATTCTGCATACCAGCTTTTCTGGGCACACAAATACTATAGTTTCTACAAGAGCATATGTGAAGAGTTCCTAATGCCGCTTTACAAGTTAATCTTCCTCACAAAATGCAACTGCATGTCTGAAAAAACATTAGATATAGTGGAAGAGAATGGGCATTATTACCTCTCGAAAGAAGGTTTGTACCTAATAATGCTTGGGGGATCTAGAGCCCCTTCTTTGTTACTGAAGTATGCTACTGACTATTTTGTTCACAAATAGGCGGTGAGGCAGTTCTACATAGATGTGATCAGAAATTTATTATTTGATAAAAAAATGTTGTATATCCACCACTCCCTTTCCACATAGGTATTTATAAGTTTACCAAGGTGGAGAGTGCACCAGAATTTTTGAAAGAATTATAATACTTTCACTTTGGAGAAAAAAGTTTTCATAGGAATGATTCAGAGAACAAGATTGCAAATTATTGTTCGTCAGTAGGAGTGCCTTTTGAATACACATTACTGGGATAAAGATGAGGAGATATTCTGCAACGCTTGCAATATGACAGCCTTAAGCCTTAAGCAGAAGATTCAAGAAGAAAATAAATACTATGGGAGGCAAAGGAAGCAGTAGTGGTACTGCTGAACAACAAAAGAAAGAAGAAGAAGCTGCAAAGAAAAGAGAAGAGGAATCCCACATATTGTTACAGGAAGCAGAGCAGCAATTAGTAGAGGAGGCACAATGACAGAAGGAAGAAGAAGAGCAGATTCCGTGGGAAGAGACTGAAAGAATAAAAAAGGAAACGGTTGACCGAGCAAGAGAAGTAGCAGAAAAAGCAGCCGAGGAACTCAAGAGGAAGGAGGAAGAGGACCGAGATCGAGAAAATATTGAACATGAACAAGACCATGATAATCCTATGGATTCATTTGTCCCATCAAGTAGCACAACAATAGAAGATCTAGCTCCCTCGTTAGAGCTTGGATTAATACCTTTCATCCCATCCCAGGAACAGGAAGTAGCTGACCTTAATATGATCTTCTTTGATAAAAATAAGAAAAGGATTGCGATGAGAACTGAGAAAAGGGTGGACACTGGAGATCTTCCTATAGAGATTATGGTAATATAGAAAACAATTTTATATGGGACTAATAAAGATCCTAAACTCCTTGTGATGGCAGGTGTAGCATCAGCTCTCGCTAATGCAGATAATGTTGGAAAAATGGTTGATGATATTGAACAGTATAAGGAGAAAATGTCCCAAATGAGGGAAACCCTAAGAAAAGAAAGAGAAAAGGGAAAATCCTTAAAAGAAACCACGATGACACTCTCACAAGAATTGGAGAGACTTAAAGAACCATATCAAATTTTGCAATAAGACAAAGATGCCTTAGTATTGTTAGTTAATATCACTAAAGGAGAGAAAAAGGATATTGAGAGAAGAGTTCTAGAGTTAGAAAAGAAAAAGGGAACAATGGACAAAATAATTGAAGAATTAGACATTAAGAACAGTTTTCTAGATAAGCAACTCAAGGATACAAATGAAAAATAGCTTGATATTGCTCCTTTCCGTAATCAAGCATCTTTGATGTAATGGGAAATAAATCAGATTTTATTGAAGTTGACAAGAGAGATGTACATAATTAAGCAGATTGAGTCTAGGTTGAAAGAGATAGCACAAAGCTCATCAGAGTCCAGTAAGAAGTTATCAGACGTGGCAGAACTTGTGATAGGAGATAATTTGACCTTCCCAGCAAACATGCCTCAGAAAACTGCAGGAAGTCTAAAGATGGAATTGGCAATATTAAATTTTGGCTGCAAATCAGCAGTAAGGTTCAACACAGCCATTGATAAAACTGTGGAGAAGTGTATTGAGTTTTACAAAAGAATGTTTTCAACCCACAATCAATGCCAGGTTTTAGCAGGTACTCAAGATCAATACTTCCCAGCCAGAGAGGAGCATTTAAAGAACCTTCAGGACAGGATGCAGACAGGGGAAGAATGTATAGCTAAAATTGAATGCATCAATGAGGAAGATATTGGAGTCTGGATCGTACAAGTTTCAGTCCACAAGCATATGTTTGAGGAGTTACTGAGTCAAAACTTACCTGAAGTAAAGGAGATAGAATCCCAGTTGTCCAGGCATGAAATAGTTGCATGTGTGCTGGAGCAAGCTGAATATCGAATCATTAATGAAAAGGCTCAAGCATGGGATGTTTTTATCAAGAAACCTACTGATCCCACTTAGGCTTTTTCTTTTATTCACAAGTGGAGGATTTTTATGTAATATTTTGTATTTATTTCATTTTTCCTAGTGAACACACTAGAAGACAACTTTTTGTAAATGAAGAGTTAGGGAAGCCCAAAGGGCATGGAAAACCAAAAGTTTTTTTTTGTAAATGTATAAGTAAAGGTAGAGTAGAATAGGAAGGGGACTTTTTCTGGCTCCCATATGCTGAAACTTTTTGTAAGGAGAACAACTTATTTCTATAATAAAGAGGACTGAATTTTGCTGGAGAGAGGACTACAAGAATTTCAAAGCATGCTATGTAGATCACTGAATAAAGAATTATTTCTGTTTTAGCATTCTGTACAATTTGTGATATCATTCTAAGCTCGCTGAACTATTTCTGTGTTATGAATGATTTCATTTTATGTTATGAATCTTATGCAATGATGAATGATGAATTCTTTCACTTCAGAGAGCTATCTTTGTGTTAATTTTCTGCTGTATTTATCTATTTAGAATTTGTCAGCTATCTGTAAAATTCTACATGCAAATAATGCAGTGCGTCATTCATATTAGTATTAATCTTGCTCCCCGGGGATAGTTTAAAATATTTTTATATTATTTGTTCTTTGCTTTCGTAGAGTGGCTATGGGGAAGGAGTGGTAAGACGTAGGGAAGACCTGCGCATCTCTAGTGAGGTTCTTACCCACTATCACTTGCATTTAATCTAGGCACTTGCATATCATTCACAAAACATAAAATTACATAAATGGTGGACTGGGATGGAACTGGTAAAATAGATTTAAAAATTTCCTTTAATTCTACGGTAGCTGGGCCGCTAACCAGACGGGTTCCCCATACCAAACGATAAACGATCTAATTGGGAACAGTTATTGGGGAGAATCCCTATTGTCGGTACCTGATATTTTCTAGGCATCAACAAGTTCTAAGTCTTAAATGTTGAAAGCATATATAACAACAATAGTGAGCACACAACAAAGGAATCAAAAGAGCAAACTAAAAATGCTCCAAATCTAAACAAAGAAGCATACGAGAAAATTTAAATATGAAAAACATAGGAAGCAATTATGCAAGAAAACTTTGGTCTACTTGAACAAGTCCTAAAAGAAGATGAAATATTGGGATCAAAAGATGGAGGACATGGATCTAGGTGATCTCAATATGCAAATCCTAATGGATGCACGCAATAAAGATGATGCCCAATTAATACAAGAACACTAGACAAATTTTTTAAGAAGTAATATGGCGGGCCGGAGCTAAATTTGAAAAAGTTGATAAGGAGCATATTTGGAATCCAAATTAGGCTAGGTTAAGTTTTCTTATTGCTTAGAAGATATTCTAAAACAATTTAAGATGGTGTAGGATCATTGAAAAAACAACAAGTACAGTCACACAAGAGAACACAAGATTTATCTTGGGAAACCTTCATGGGGGAGAAAAATCAACTGAATTTTCTAAAAACCTAACTGGGCCTATTTGACTAGTAGGACACCAGAATAATATTTATTATAATGAATCAAGGGTACTATTTACCCGACTTACATCTAGAGGTTTACATTGATTCTTTCAATGACTCTTACATGACCAATAACATTAGTGGAAACTTTCGAAGGAGGAATACAATTAGCACAACAAGAATATCTTCCGAACTTACAATATTTTAACACTCCCTTTTAACTAGGAAGATATCAACAACCACTACCACCACTGTACATCTGATTGGTGAGTCTCTATATGTCATAGGAATTTTTGGAACCACATCATACATCTTTATCATCAATCTCAGTATGAGAATATTGGATCATCTTTTGCAACTTCTTCTACAATATCAGTAAGTGGATACTGAGTCTTCTTCTAAGTCTTCTTCTGCAATATCAGGATGTGGATACTGAGTCTCATTTTGTAATATCAATATGTGGATACTGAGTATTCTTCTGCAATATCAGTATGTGGATATTGAGTATTTCTGCAATATTAGTGTGTGAATACTGAGTCTTCTTCTTCTGCAATATCAGTATGTGGATACTGAATCTTCTTCTACAATATCAGTATGTGAATATTGAGTCTTCTTCTTCTTTTGCAATCATTATGTAGATACTGAGTCTTCTTTTGTCATATCAGTATATGAATACTAAATAATCTTCTTCCATATCAGTATGTGAATACTAAATCATCTACCTACAACATTAGTATGTAAATACTAAAGTAACAAGAATAACATCATTAGCATGTTAGTGCTAAAATATCATCATCAACAAATAAATGTTAGATCATTATTTGTACAATTAGTAAAGCACTGAAACCACCTCATCAACATCAGTATGAGAATACTGAATCTTCCACATCAATCATCAGTTTGGGAATACTGAATCTACGTCATCAACATTAGTATGGAAATAATGAAACTACCTCATCAATATCAGTATGAATATATTGAACCCACCTCATAAGTATAGGAATACTAAAACCACCTCTTTCCATTTGGTATTTTGGAGTAGCATCATGGTGGGTTCTCTCGTATATCCACCCAGGCATTTTGTTTGACTTAGTAATCCTTTCGAGCCAACAAACCTAGTCAGACAGATGGATCTCTCTACGAACCAAACTAGCCTTGTCTGGATTACTAACATTTTCAGGACAAAGAAACCTAACCAAACAAACTAATCACCCTAGGATCAAAAGGCTTCGTCTGACTTACTAACCCTTTCAGGCCAACAATCCTAGCCAGACATACCCTACCCTAGACTGAGCTACCACACCACTGCAACAGAGAGAATTCTACCCCGTCTACTCCCTCTTTCGAGGGAGGTCCTTTCAGACTACACCAAGCTTGTCTCGAAAGTATTCAAATTTTACATGAGACAAAGGCTTAATCCAATATATCTTCCACATGTTCCTCCATAGGAACATAGTTGAGCTTTACAACTCTCATTTGTACCATATCCTGGATGTAGTGATATATGTTTCGACTTATCATGAAACTTTTATGTCATCTCAATACAACTCTGATTATCGCAATGGATATCAATTACCTTTACCTCTTCATCAAATAGTCCTGCCAACATCTTGCAAAGCCATACTGCTTCGCTACAGGCTGAACATGTTGCTATGTATTCGACTTCTGCCATGTTGAGTGCAATACTGGTCTGCTTTCTGCTGAACCATGAGATCATGCCTGATCCCAAACTAAAATGACATCTTGAAGTGTTGCTTTTGTCTTCAGTACTTCCTGCTCAATCTAAATCTGTAAATCCATGTAATTTGGTCTCACCATCTGATGCATATCTGATACCATAATTTAACATTCCTTTTAGATACCTCATCACATGTTTTGCTCCTACTAAGTGAATATGTTTGGGATTCACCATATACCAACTTAAAGTGTTTACAACAAAACATATATCCGGTCTTGTATTGGTTAAGTACATTAGTGAACCAATAATCTGTCTGTATAAGGTAACATCCACTATCTCCAAAGAATCATCACTCAAGAGCTTCAAATTTGTTGTCATTGGAGTAGTCATAGCCTTACAATCCATTATCCCAAATCTCTTTAGGAAATATAATTTCATTCAATTGTGGTCCACTTTGTTATGCTTTCTTGAATTTTAGAAAAACATATGATGCAATACCCATAACAACCATTGGAATAGACTTGAAGAGTTAAAAATGTCATTGCAAGTTTAGGAAAATAGGGCTTGTAGTTATTTTTAATATATAAGAGTCAAACATAGTCAAACAAGGTGACGAGTTAGAGGGTAGTTCGGAAGAAATTGATTGTGTTGGTATGACTCTAGTTTGTTTAGTCATCATAATTTTCTTTACACTAATGATATTGTGATTAATAGAAAGGAGTCCATATGATTTTGACAAGCAACTAAAAATTCTAAAATATTTTTGCTTTAGTATGGGTATGATTGTTAACATTTATAGAAAGGGTTATGATATCAATATCACATAAATTATGACATCAATTTGAAGTGGCTTCATATGCCTAATTAATATAAGAACACTAGACAACTTTTTTAGGAAGTAATATGGCAGGTTGAAGCTAAATTTGAAAAAGTTGATAAGGAGCATATTTGGAATCCAAACTAGGCCATGCTAAGCTTTCTTATAGCTTAGATAACATTCTAAAACAATTTAAGATGGTAGGATCACATAAAGAACACGTACATTCACACAAGAGAACAAAATATTTATCTCGGGAAACCCTTGTGGGGGAGAAAACCCAAGACAACTGATTCTCTCTTCTTTCGGGCACACTTCTTCTTCTATCTCCTGTAAACTTAATTGGGTTGACTTGTCTAACTGAGAGGGTCAACATGACTAGTAGGACACCAAAATAATATTTATTATATTGAATCAAGGGTACTATTGACTTGACTTACATCCAGAGGTTTACGTTGATTCTGTCAATGACTCTTACATGACCAATTACATCAGTGACAACTCCTTAAGGATGAATACAATTAGCACAACTAGAATATCTTCTGAAGTTACAATAATTTTACACTCTCTCTCAACTAGGAAGGTATTCTATATCAACAACCACTGCCATCACTTTCCATCTGATTGGTGAGTCTCTATATGTCATAGGAAGTTTTGGAACCACATCATACATCTTGATCATCAATCTCAGAATGAGAATACTGGATCATCTTCTGCAACTTCTTTTGCAATATCAGTAAGTGGATACTGATTCTTCTTCCAAGCCTTCTTCTGCAATATTAGCATGTGGATACCGAGTCTCCTTCTGCAATATCAATACATGGATACTGAGTCTTCTTCTGCAATATCAGTATGTGGATACCGAGTCTTCTTCTCCAATATCAGTGTGTGAATACTGAGTCTTCTTCTTCTGCAATATCAGTATGTGGATACTAAGTCTTCTTTTGCAATATCAGTATGTGAATACTAAGTCTTCTTCTACAATATCAGTATGTGGATATTGAGTCTTCTTCTTCTTCTGCAATATCAATATGTGGATATTGAGTCTTCTTCTTCTTCTGCAATATTTGTATGTAGATACAGGGTCTTGTTCTTCTTCCACAATATCAGTATGTAGATACCGAGTCTTCTTTTGTCATATAAGTATGTGAATACTGAATCATCTACCTGCAACATTAGTGTATATGAATATTGAATCATCTTCTTCCATATCAGTATGTGAATACTGAATCATCTACGAGCAACATTAGTATGTAAATACTAAAGTAACAAAAATAACATCATTAGCATATTAGTGCTAAAACCTCATCATCAACAAATAAATGTTAGATCATTATTTGTACAATCCGTAAAGTACTGAAACCACCTCATAAACATTAGTATGAGAATATTGAATCTACCACATCAATCATTAGTATGAAAATACCAAAACTACCTCATCAACATCAATATGGAAATATTGAAACTACCTCATCAACATCAGTACGAAAATATTGAACCTTCCTCATCAGTATAGGAATACTGAAACCACTTCTTGCCCTTTTGTATTTTGGAGCAACATCACGGTGGGTTCTCTGGTAGATCCATCAAGGTATTTTGCTTGAATTACTAACCCTTTTGAGCCAACAAGCCTAGTCAGACAGATGGATCTCCCTAGGGACCAAACAAGCCTTGTATGAATTACAAACCACTTCAGGCCAAACAAGCGTAACCAAACATACTAATCCCCCTAGGATCAACATGCCTCGTATGACTTACTAACCCTTTTGGTCCAACAAGCCTAGCTAGACATACCATACCCTAGACTGAACTTCCATGCCACTGCAAAAGAGAGCCTTCTACCCCTTCTACTCCCTCTTTTGAGGAAGCTCCTTTTGGACTACACCAAGATTTTCTCGAAAGTATTCAAACTTTACACGAAACAAAGGCTTAGTTAATATATCTTCCACTTGTTCCTCTATAAGAACATACTTGAGCTTTACAGCTCCCTTCTGCACCATATCCCAGATGTAGTGATATATGTTTCGACTTATCATGAAACACTGAGTTTTTTGTCATCTTAATACAATTCTTATTATCTCAATGGATATCAATTAACTCTACCTCTTTATCAGACAGTCCTGCCAACAAATTGCGAAGCCATATTGATTTACTACAAGTTGAACATGCTGCTATGTATTCAGCTTCTGTCGTGCTGAGTGCAATACTGGTATGCTTTTTGTTGAACCATGAGATCATTCATGATCCCAAACTAAAACATCCTGAAGTGATATTTTTGTCTTGGAAATTCCTGCCCAATCTGAATCTATAAATACATGTAATCTGGTCTCGCCATCTGATGCATATATGAGACCAAAATCTAACATTCCTTTTAGACACCTCATCACATGTTTTTCTCCTACTAAGTGAGTATGTTTGAGATCCACCATATACTGACTTAAAGTGTTTACAACAAAATATATATCCAGTCTTGTATTGGTTAAGTACATTAGTGAACCAATAATCTTTTTGTATAAGGTAACATCCACTATATTCAAAGAATCATCATTCATTAGCTTCAAATTTGTTGTCATTGGAGTAGTCATAGCCTTACAATCCATCATCCCAAATATATTTAGGATCTCTACTGCATATTTTCCTTAGTTGAGGAAAATATCTTTTGGATACTGCCATACTTCAAGACCTAAGAAGTAGTGCATCATTCCAAGATCTTTCATCTCAAATTCTGTAGTGAGATTCTTCTTGCATTCGTTGATGGGATTATCTTCACCTGTCAAAAATATATTATCTAGATATAGTAGTAATATCATAAGCCCATCATCCTCAAATTTGTAGTAGAGGTTGGAATATGTTTTACTCTTTGTAAAGCCTAAACTCATCAGGAAACCATCAATTCCTTCATACCACGCTCTGGGGGCTTGCTTCAGCCCATACAATTCCTTCTTAAGTCTGCATACATGAGTTTTATGGTTACCTGTCTCAAGACCTTGCGGTTGTTCGATGTATACTTCTTATATTACTCCATTTAGAAAAGTTGTCTTTACATCCATCTGATGTAACTTCCACTTCATATTGGATTCCAAGGAAATGACGGCTCTAATTGAGGTGTACCTTGCTACTGGTGCAAAGGTCTCCTCATAGTCGATTCCTTATTCCCAAGAGAAATCGCGTGCTACAAATATTACCTTGTACTTTATATTATCATTTGTTGAATGCTTTGTTTTGTAGATCCATTTTGAAGATACTATTGACTTGTTATTTGGTATTGGTACTACTTCCCATACATCATTCTTTATGATGGATTGGTATTACTCGACCATGGCATCTACCCATTCCTTCTGCTTCATTGATTCTATAAAGCACGTAGGTTCTTTGTCAATGAGGTTGCACATCAAAGCCACATAACTAGGGTATGGATTTGGCTTCTTTATTTCTTTGATTGTTCCTTCAGGGACACCAAGTCTTTCTGCTTCTTCAATTACTTCGCGTTCCCAATCAGGCTTTATTTTACGTGAGATCATCTCACTAGGAAGTGCTTCAAGTCTCTAAGGTTCGGTCATGTCATGGTCCCCAGGTCTCTATTCTTCCACCTCATTTCTGTCTAGCTTAGAAAATTCTGCAGTTCTAGGAGTTTCATGCTCCTCTTTGACTTCCTTGTCTTTCCTTGATTTCCTGGAAGTTGTATCTTCATCAAAAGTAACATCTCTACTTAGCTCAATTTGATGGTTCCCTGGGATATAGATTCAGTAAGCTTTTGATTTCTCACTATATACCACAAATAATCCATTCTTTCCTAAAGGATCCAACTTTGATCTCTTCTCCTTGGGAATGTGTATGTAAACCAGATAACCAAATATTTTAAGGTGTTTGACTTCAGGATTTTCTCTTGTAAACATGTCTTCAGAAGTTTTATTCCTAAGGGCACTGTGGGAGATTATATTATGCACATATATTGTTGTTCTAGCTGCTTCTTCCTATATATACATAGGTAGGTCTTGATCATGGATCATGGCTTTTACAACTTCCATGATAGATCTATTCTTCCTCTCCACCACACCATTTTGTTGTGGATTGTAGGGAATAGTGAGCTCCCTCTTAATCCTAGCTTCTATGCAATACTCGTTAAATTCACCTGATGTGAATTCTCCTCCATTATCTGACCTTAAGGTCTTGATCCTCTTTTCAGAGAGGTTTTCTACAAAATCCTTAAAGTCCTTGCACTTCTAAAATATTTCATCCTTCTTCTTAAAGAAATATATCCAAGTTTTGGTGTAGTATTCATCAATGAAGGAGGCATAGTGAACATACCCAGTTAATGAAGTAGTTTGCATTGGTCCACAAATATCTGAGTGAACAATGTCTAGAATCCATTTTGCTTTACTATTACTGATTTGATAAGGGTTCTTGGTATTATTTCCTTGTGCACATCCTTTGCACACTCCTTCATGGTTTCTCTGAATCTCTGGCAAGTCTACCACCACCTTGCTCACAATTGGTAATTCTTTGTAATGTACATGAGAATGTCTTATGTGCCATAAATCACATGGAATTATGGTACTAATCATCAATTATGAGTCTACATGTCCCTTTAGTTTGAAGAGTCCTCCTTCTTCAACTCCAATCACTACCGCATCATCTATAGTTTTTCCTTTTGTCCACATAAGAACTTCAACATCTACAAAAGCAACTCTAAAATATTTCTTATTTAATGTTGAGATAGAATGAGATTCTTATTTAGCTCTGGAACATACAGGACATCGTTCATCTTCATGGAGTTTCTTGAGTCCAGTTTATAAGAGGCTTCTCCCATCCCTTTGATGGGATATTGGTAATCATCTCCAAGAATTAATTTGTTTGGAGAATATTTCTATTCAAGACAAGAGAGTGAATCCTTATAACCTATCATGTGCTTAGAGGCACCATTATCTACTAGCCAAATATCATTGCCAGGTGAGATTGAACCTGTGAGTGCTGAGATTAAGACATATTCTTCACATGAGTCTTCATCTTCTTTAGTTCTTTCTTTTTCTTCTTGATCATTGTCTTCAACTGTATGTGCTTGGAATATTTTGTTCTTATTCTTGAGTTGATCTGCCCTCATGGGACAATTTATGGAGGTATGTCCCATCTTGTGACAAACGAAGCATTCATGAACTGAGAAGTATTTATTGAACTTCTTATTCTTCTTAAACCCTTGTACTTTATTGGGAGGATGATCATAATTATTCCTCTTGTTCTTGCCTTTGGTATGAACTACCAAGGCTTGATCTTCACTTTCATTTAGTTTCTATTATCCGAATGCTATTATTTCTTGTTCTTAAACACATTCTTCCCATAACTGTCAGAACTTGGTCAGTTTTATTCTGGAGCATATTCCTTGAATGAAATATTCCCAATCTCTTGGAAGACCATTCAGGGTGGTCATTACAACTTCTACATCTTCTACAGTGTCTCAAATAGCTTCCAATTTCTCCTTGATCTGGGATACTCTTGTGAAGTATGAGTGAATGGTTTCTGGCTTTTGAGCCTTCACACCTTTGAGTTGATTTCTCAAAGTCATCTTCCTTTTGATGTTCCTTCCTTCAAATAGGTTGGATAGGGCATCAAACATTTACTTTGGTGTTCTCATTGAATATAATTGAGAGATCAAGTTATCTTTGATGGAGTCAGCTATGATTCTTTTATCCTTGATCATATCCTTCTTGTGCTTGGACTTAGCTTCATCTCCTTTAGGTTCTGCAACTTCCTCCTTTTTGAAGCCTTCTAGATCATTCTCTTCTAGGATGAGTATGATCTGATACTTCCATGCTTTGAAATTCTCAGCACCCTCAATCTTCTCATCTAGCTTTGTACTCTTTGTCATCTTTAACAGAAAGAGAACCTCAATTGGAAATAGGAGAGAATATTGACTTGGAGAATACTGCTCCTGATTGACCTTCTTCGGGATGACCTAGGGTTTGATGGTAAAATCCTAATTTTTCATTTGGAATCATTGTAGGGCTGAGTGTTGGAAAATATGCACCTCCCCAAGGTGAGCTAGACGGTATCTTCATTTTTCTGAGATTGATGATGTAACCTCAAAAAAATTTGAATCCCTAGTTCTTCCCAGCATTAGTGTCGGGCCCAAAAATGAAACTTCTTAGAATTCAGTTCTGTCTTCACATAAAGATGCGAACTTCTAGGGTGAGTTGAGTAAACCTTATTTTTTGTTTTATTTGTTGAGGGAATTGTTCAAAACAATAAACCCTAGTTGTACAATGTCTCATTTCAAGGTGGATCTGATACCATGTTAAGTTTTCTTATTGCTTAGATGATATTCTAAAACAATTTAAGATGGTAGGATCACTAAAATAACAACAAGTAAAGTCACATAAGAGAACAAAATATTTATCTCCGAAAACCCTCGTGGGGGAGAAAACCAAGCAAAAATTGCTTAGTATAGAACTCAACCAAAACAGTATAAAACCCAAGATAACTGTTGCTCTCTTCTTTCTGGTGCACTTCTTCTTCTCTCTCTTGAAAACTTGATTAAGTGAAGTGAGTACAAATGAAGGAGGTGCCTCCCTATTTAAATTTGACTCTTGATTTGTCCTAAAAACTAACTGGGTCAAATTGAATAGTAGGACACCAAAATAATATTTATTATAATGACTCAATGGTACTATTGACCCTAGTTACATCCAGAGGTTTACATTGATTCTCTCAATGAATCTTACATGACCAATTACATTAGTGAAAAATCTTGAAGGAGGAATAGAATTAACACAAATAGAATGTTTTCTGAAGTTATAATATTTTAATAAGCCACTCAAGGAATAAACCAAACACACATGATGTGAATGAAAACAAGGAAGGAAACGCAATTAGAAACTCTTGAAGAATTTGGGAGAGAAATTGATTGGATAAGGTAAATATTTTTCCATAACATATAGGGGGTTCTCTACCCCTTCATCTAGTTAATCATGAATTTCATTTTTTGGAACGTAAGAGTTCTTAATGGGAAGATTAAACAAATAAATATTTGAGACAAATTTAATAAGGAAAATCCCACAATCATTATGCTTTAAGAAACCAAATTCCATGGGGAAACACTTAGAAAATTGTTATTTATTCCTGTAAATGTTGTGAAATAATTGCAGTAGATGCATAAGGATTGGCAAGAGGATTATCTATCCTATGGGATCCCAAAGAAAGAAGATTGGAGGAATCTTTTTCAACAACTAGGACAATTTGTGCTCAATTCTAGAAAATAAATACAACAAATACAATTTATATTTCCAACATTTATGGTTCCCTCATTGTTGAAGAAAAACTAAAGTTTCTACAATCTTTGTGAGGGATCAAAACCATCATGTATTGTTGGAGGGGACTTCAATATGTAAATTCCCTATTTGTGAAAAGAGGGGGTATTAGAAAATTGGATTCATCTTGTGGAGCCTTCAATGATACCATCCATGCCCTTAAATTGGTGGATGCTGAGGTCAATAATGGTATTTATACACAGAACAATAGAAGAGGGGGATCTCTGTAGCTCGACTCACACTTGGACCATTTTTTTCTTCCAAACACTCGGTAATTCAACGACTAATTGTTGAAGCATCAATCCTTCTGTGTTGGCATAAATTATTGGAACATATGTGGATATCAAGATGATGATGCTATTTAGAGAGCCTAGTCTCCTCCCTTGAAAATATTTATCAATCCTGATTTCAATGGTGGCTCCAAAGGAAATCCAGGGCCAACAAGATTTGGACAAGTTTTCAGGGATCATCAAGGCACTATAATAAGTATTTATGCAAGCTCCTTTGGAAGCGAGAGAAACAATGTGGTTGGAATGCATGCTCTCTCTTTTGGCCTACAAATAGTAATTAGGGATAACTTCTCCAAGCTAATCGTCGAAGGGGATTCATAATTTATCATCCACATGCCTCGAAATATTCAAAACAATGCTCCCATTAGAAAAATCTCCAACAATTGGAGGATGGAAATAAAATTGGAATGGTTAAGTTCTCTTCTAAGCCATGCAAATGCTATTATGCCTGTTTATGTTAAATGAGAAGCAAACTAAGTGGTTGCTAGACTTGTGAGTGAGCGAGTGAATCAGGATCAGGGTGATTTAGACTTGGCATGGCATGAGATATCCACTCCTTCAATCTTAGGCTACTCAACACTAGCCATGAAGGACCTACATTCCCCATATCATATCTACGAGATGTGTCAAGTGGCTTTGAATGATCCCAAGAAACATAACCAAGATTATTTGACACATTGCAAGGTAAAGAAAACACATGTGGCAAGAAGAATCGATCAGAGAAAGGTGGGTACAATTCCTCCATGGTTCCATTAGTTGCATGATGATTCTGGAAAGTCGCTTCCAAGGGAAACCTAGCTAGCGAAGCCAACCAATTGAGTGAATAATGAGGTTTGTGGGAAAATGATCCCCCATTTTTTCAAATGATGGTGGTGTGTAAATCTAATGATTGGATCATAATGAGGGATGATGGGAGGAGCATTAACAACTCCCTCTTCACTATTTCTACGATGCCAGGGTGAAATTTGGTAAATGTTTTTTTTCCCTGTAGATGATTCAGTTCTGTGTGTAGTTAATTTGAAAGGACCAGAGTTCAAATATGGGAGGGATACCAGTTTGTTTGGACAATGAGTCTTTATCGTATCTATTTTGACATATCTCATGAGTGCCTTTATTACAAGATGGTTAGCAAAGGGTGCTCTAGTAGAGGTTGAAGAGTAATGAGCACACTCATATTTCTAGAATTCTTAAGGAACCCGAGGTTACTCAAGATGTCTTCAAGGAGGTAATTTCACCACCGCTCCAAAAGAAAATCGAAGAGGTTGAGAAATGGGTTACTTAAGAGAGGGACCTACTTAGGGACCAAGAAATTAATAAGGAAATGGAGCATTGGGTCTTGGTTGATGGATCTTCTTGCACTTAAGACTCCAAACATGTCGAAACCATTACCATTTACTAGAAACAAAATCCTTCATTAGAGGAAATTTAGGGTCTAATATGGCCCCCCTAAGGAAAATAATAAAATAATATTTATTAATTTTGGAGGAAGAAAGAAAGAAAACTACTTTTTTTGTTTGTTTGTATTTTTAACATATCTCCCTATGTTTTTACTAAAATATTGAGAGGGAGCACTCATTGGATGCGAAATAAAATTATGTATCCAACGAGTACCCACATTATATACTTTTGGCAGACCCTATTGCCCCAAAAACAAGAAAAACCTGAAAAAATGTGATCAAGTTTTTATATTTTTGGGGCAGTAGAGTCCATCAAAAGTATGCAGTGTGGGTACTCGTTGCATGTGGTATTTAATTCTGCATCCTAGGAGTCCTCTCACTTGAGATTTGAGTAAAAACACAATGAGATATGTTGAAAATACCAAAACAAAATAGTTTTTTTTCAAATATGTTAAGTCAACCATTATGGTTGACTCATTTTATTGAAATTCTATTGGTTCTTGAATTACAACTCATCAAGAAATTACGGCTGGCTCATTTTCTCATATGACGACTCATCTTCTTATAAGGCCCATTTTATACCCCAAATTTCCTCTAATGGTTAGGAAAAGCATTGTTGGAAAGTCAAAAGTAGAAGGAATTTTTGTTGCAACTCAGTGAAACTCAAAATCAAATTTAGAAGGTGGATGCGAAACTCCATCTCATGGAAAAAGAGATTATGGGACTTGGAGAAAAGTTGAACCTATTGGTGAAGGAAACAACATGCATGGATTTCAAGGAAAAATCCAACATGGGTTTAAGTGATTTGGCCCCCTCTGCTAAAGAGGTTCCAACTATGTTTATTTTGATGAAGATTAGTTTTCTAGTCTGAGTTTTTTTTTCCAGGAACAAAATTAATGATAATTATATTACTAAAAGCATTAGAAATCCTATTAAATCTAGTTAGTTTTCATAACTCAAAATATTGGAGCAATAATATTTTTGAAGATAATATTTCATGGGAATATGATGAAAAATTGTTGTTTTGCAGTTGGTTTGGTTTCCCTAATGGCAGACGATACTGCTAGAACACTGCATATGTGGTTTTTATCATAATATAAAATTTAGATATTTACAAAAAAAGATCTAGTACACCTTATCCTATCCTCATAGAAGCAAGTATCTCCCCCATTGAAACCATGGCTATGCCTAGGTACCTAATGTACAAGAACAAGATAAACAACATGGAAGAAAAGAGGCTTCCTAAGATTGCTTCAAAATCTAGTCTAAACCTCTTGCAGATTAGGAAATATTGACATAAAAATGTCAAGTATCAGATATATTAATGGGGAACTGAGGAAAATGTCTCTTTGTACAAAAGGGATATTATTAAAAATATTATTCATCTAAATATAAGGAAAAGTTGCTGTTCAATAATGAATTAGAGGGTAAAAGAAAATTAAAATCATAAGGAGGCGATCAACTGTAATCTAGAAGATAAAAAATATCTCTTTGTTTTAACTAGCATATGGAAGAAAATACACATTATTAAAATAATAACAAACCCTCACAAGCTCCATAGTCAAACATGGCATTGGACTATTCCTAAATGTCATGGTATGAAATAATTTGTGACGTTTTTTATGCTAAGAGGGTTAAAGATGAAATTGTTTTCTTAGAATGTCCTACATAATAATAATAATAATAATAATCATAATAATATAACTTTAAGGACACGCTAGACACCAAATTGGTGTATGAGACCCCCTTGTTTGTGGGACAAGGGACCCTCTTCATGCAAATATTTGACTATTAAAACTTACATAGGTGTACATACCCTACCCCCTCGGGATTTGAATAAGTGAACTTTTAGAAGGAAACACATGTCCTTAATTGTTTGGCCCACTCAAGTTGTACCCACATTAAATTGCAATTTCAAAATATTTTCTATAATACCGACCTTCCTAACCTTTTAATTGATCACAACTATGGTGATCTAGAAATGCCTCTCTTAAATATTTTCAATCGCAGAAATGAAATTATAAATAAAACCAAGTGATTCCTTGTATTTTTAAAGGTTTGGTAGGCTAAAGTGCAGTACAACAAAACATTGTCATTAACGTCCCCTTTAGCTTCTTTTTTTTGCTTCCATTTACTTTTTAGTGATTTTTTTTTGTAATTTTTATGAAAATACGATGTTATTTCATGAGACGACGCTCAAGTTGACATTATTTCCTATGCCAGATTCAATGCCATATTTAGAGGCAATTTTAGCACTACATTTAGTGCCAAGTTTCTTGAGTGAATAAATAAAAGCGAAAGTAACTTTTCAAAAAGAAACCTAAGTAATTCAAAAGTTAAAAATAAACCACTTGTCTCAATCCTCATGAGTTGCAGGGATTTCAATTATTTTAATCAAAATCCCTAATTTTTCCTCATAAAACCCTCAAAACCTATTCTCTCTCTCTCTCTCTCTCTTATGGTTTACTCTCTTAGAGTTTTATTCTCATGGAGGATAGGGTTTTGTTTTCATGGAGGACCCTCCATGAGGATATAATTGATTATCCTTCCCTTTTCTTCATTCCTTCTTCTTTTACTTTTCTTTTCCTTTATTGATTTACTAACGTTTATTGTTGTTTTGTTTCTGCAGTCTACGGTTTCATGTATGGAGGATAAGGTTTCATCAAAGAACCTCCATAACAAAGGTATTGACTTCTCCCTTACCTTCCCTCCCCCCCCTCCTTTTTTCTTATTTTTCTTTATTTATTTCTAAAGTTTATTATTATTTTGTTGTTGCATATTTAAGGTTCCATGGTCATGAACCTCTATAAGGAAGATCGTGGCTTATCCCTTCCCTTCTTATTTTTCCTTTCTCTTTTTCTTTGTTTTTTCTTTATTGATTTTCTAATGGTTATTATTGTTTTGTTGCTACAAGCTAATTGGAGAGAGAAGGAAAAAAATAACATTTTGGTGGTTTTGTTTAATACGCAAATCTAGTTCATGAGTATGGATTAAGGAATACCCTTTCGTTAATGTAAGTTAAGGATTTGGGTTCAAATCCTGACACCCATCTATCTCTTATTACTTTTCTGTTTGTATTCACTTGTTTGTTTGCATATACTAGGTTAATTTCAGTTCAAACCTGTATTTATAAAGGTTATTTATGTGGGAATGTAGATTAAGTAGATTTCTTTCCTTTTAGAAAATGATATTGGTTCAAATCCCAACATTTTTTTAACATTTTCCATTTATGTTTTCGTAATTTCTAATTTGCATTAAGTTAGTTTAGTTTCAATTCAGATTTACACTTTTAATCGTGGTTTTTTGTGGGAATGTAGCTCAAGTAGAATTCTTACCTCTTGGAAAGTGATCTAGTTTCAAGTTCCAATATTTCCTTCCCTTTTTTTCATTTTTCTTTTCTTTTCAAAATTTACCATGTTCGTAAATTTAATTTATATACAGTTGACGCTAAATATCAAGCACTAATTTTGGAGCTAAATCTGGCATTGTTTATGGAACTAGTTGTGGGGCTAAACCTGGTGCAAATTTTGGCGGTAATATAGGCACTAATCATGGCACTAAACCTGGTGCAAATTTTGGCAATAAGCCTACCACTAATTTAGGCGTTTCAAAAAATATTTTTTTACTCTAGGTTTGCACTATATTTTCCAACTCAATTGAAAAAAATAACACTAAAAAGAACGATAAATTAGGAACTAATTCTCTCTTTTATTGTAGTGGTGGATCTTAGTAGACGCTAATAAGCATCACCACCACCACCACCATCATCATATCCTTTATCTAAAATGGCCCATAAAATTTCAATTTCGTCTGAATATGGCAAGCTAGGAAATTCAGAGGTTGTATAGTTCTAAGATGTTTCAATATATTTCAAGGTTCTGGGTTATTTCATAAACTCAAAACCAATTTGGGAATGGAGGATCCATTGTTAACAATTTATATTTAATTATTAAGTCCTAAAGTATTAACATGGGATATGATCATTATCCTAAGTAGCATATGGTTAGTTGCGTGGAGAATTAAAGGTGGTTATTGGATATTGTATTACATATGTACTTTATTTGTGAATGCGATATTGTTTAGATCTTGAACGTTTCCACCATCTTCTTGTTTCTATGGTTTTCTTGTTCTTATTATTTTATTCAAATGGTATCAGATGGAGGTTATGATTTGATGGGCATGGAGTAGGAATTATTAGGTTGTTTTGATCATACTAAAGAGAATGTTGACTGAATGAAGAGCGTGGTGTCTTGAATGTTGACATGAAATAAATTGCGATATTTAAAGTTCCTATGGAAATAAATCAGAGATAAGTATCCAAATCTTAATATAAATCTCCCCTTCTTTTCTTCATGAGATTGCATATATTCTTATCTTCGATAGTATGCTTCTTTGAATGCATTCAAGAAAGATATATTATGTGATAATATTCAAAATTCAAGTAATTATTCTACACAATCAATTTGAGATGTCATTTGCAATTGAAATAGGAAGATAGGATATTGTATTTTTTGCTGCTAAAAAATAACGGTTTGTTGTTAGAAGTTATGGTTGTGTGAATGATGATGATGATTATGACATCATAAATATTAATTATGCATAAGATCCAAATGATCATTTCCCAAGAATGAATGAACATGTTTATTTGGGATCCACATGAACAAGAAATAGCGTAGACACCACCACCAATTCCTTCTATATGAATTTTATTTGCATTTATGGGAAATTTGTAAATTTATCTTAAACTATTATTTAACAAGTGTTGTGTCTGCTTTCCAATGTTGATAGCCCATGTAGAAGCTTTGTTATTGTACCACCCAAAGGAAGAATCAAAGGACAAAAATATTACAATTCATCCTTTGTGTTGATGTGGATGTGTTTTATATTCGACATATTGAAAGTAGAGCATTGATGGCATTGAAGACCAGAGTAATTGAATGAGAAGGAAATTAGCTCTTCATTATCATGAAAGATCATTATTGTAACAATGTTGATAGGGGAGGCATGTGCGGGAGGGATACTATTTGATCTCGAAGGAAACATAGTCGATTATTTTTCTTGGGGATTGGGGAAAAAATCCAGCAATGAAGCAGAATGGTTGGCGATTATGCATGGGGTTGAAATCATAGCCAATATAGGAATAAAAAACATAATTATAATAGGTGACTTAAGACAGGTCATCCAAAATATGTGGACCAGATATGAAAAGGGAAACATTAGATGTAGAAGAATTCACTGAAGGATCTCCCAACTCTCTTCCAAGATAAAAATCAGTTTCTTCCATATCCTTCAGGAAAAAAATGGGAAACCTAATCTTCTTGCAAATAAGGGAGCTCATCTAGAGCCAGGTTTAGTGAACTATGGAAATTGTGAGATCAAGCACCAACCCATTCCCTAACCATTTCTCCTCAAGGGAGGCTAAGGCCTTGGTCTTCTATATGGGAACCTAGATTTCCCACTCAAATAACCATCATTCTTCCTGCAGAGGTATATGGATACGTGGTTGGACACATATTCATGGCCATGTGATCTGTTGACAGAGATTTTATGTTGAAGGGACTCTGCCTTTACTTTGGTCCTCCACTCCCATCGTTCCCACATGTGTAATGGTCACGGAAATGGATTTCAACTCGTGCGACAAAGAGAGGCCTTAAAAGCAAGTAGGAAGTAGAGACATGATTTGTGAAGAGTTTATTGATCCGACCTTCTCTGGGATGGATAAATCCTTCCTTTCGTGGTCGATAGGGGATACATCTGAGATGGATTCAAAGAAGAATGCAGAGACAGGATGGATTGCAGGAATTGACAGCCTCAAGGTCGGGTTTAAGGATTTTAAAATCCATTTGAGAAGGGTCTATGAGGCAGTCTACAACGAACTCAAGAAAAAAAGGGAAATTTATATTGACATTGGATAGATATGTTATTTATCAACTCTCTTACCAATATTCACGGATTGATGATATCGAAAGGGACATTTAGGAGCTCATGGGAAAAATGGATAACATTGCAGAAGATGTTTTAAAGGTGATCAATTTGACCCAAAGCAACCACTACCATGAGACTATTACCTTTGGAGCACAACCAATGGAAGAGGTATCAGTTTCAAATCCAATTCTTGGCATGGAAGGTAAGAAAAAGAAGTAGACATGGCTCTCATTTTATTTTGTAGATGTTTTTTTTTGTAAAATGCTAAACTTTCAGTTTACCAGGGTTTATTCTTCCTCTAATACGACGAATCATAGAAAGAAAACAATTTTTTGTAAATCTATAACAATTTTAATCATAATTTTCTTAGTCACGGTGAATGTAGAAAACAAACAAATCCCATGCTTTTGTAATGAATGCTTGTGCACAACTTTTTTTCTATAATGAAAAGGTTTACAGTTTCTGTTAAAAAAAAACAATGTTGATCCTGAAATGATTTGGAGTGAGTGGATTAATGTTTGAATAGATTTTATGATGATTAACTACTTCAAATATGAAAATCCAATTGCATATGTTTTGGAAATTTTGTGATAGGGTTTGTGTTAAGTTACTAGAAACGTCTAGGAAGAGGGGGGGATATGTCGTTCCCTATTTTGGAAACTGAAACAAAATGGATACTACTTGGAAATGACGCTGATTTTTTTCCAAGCCATAGAAAAAAAGAAAAAGCATTGCCAAGTAATTTCCTACCATTTCTAACAATTTCCTAAAGTGTTTCCATCAGTTTCTAGATGTTTCCTGAAATGTTTCCAACCATTTTTTATTTTCTGGAATGTTTCAACTACTAAAAGGTGACTTTTCAATTAGAAATAATGATTTTTTGACATAAAGAAACAAATAAATAATGTTAAATAAAAACCATAAAACCCTAACCCTAAATTGAGCTTCAAAACATAGATACAAAGCCTCAAAGCTTATAAATCAAGATCTAATCCCTAATCCTAAATTGATGAATGGTAATATAACTTTTTATGTCTCATGTTTTTTTCATTACATTTTTCCAAAAATGATAGTCTTACTTTTAGTTCAAAGTATCGTTGTTTTGTGTACATTTTATTGTATCAAATGATTGTCTACTATAATGTTAGATTCACAACCTAGTGTAGAAGTACAATGACTATTTTATTGTAGTTTTTCTTATTATTTTTGTCAATTCTATGGATTTGTTGCAGATAAACCCTAATGACTTGCTAATTAAAATTGATACGGTGGCAATTTTAACCCTACAAAAGCATCATACTACATTTATGAATGGTTATATGAATCAATGTTTATTTATAATAATCTTCCAACAAGCTTCATTTTTTTTTGAATTAGTATGAAATCTTGAACCATGACCTTATTTACTCCATTGCTTGTACACTCTCATGCCCCTATCCTCGTGTTGTGGACCAAATTACGAAAATGCAAGAATTAGCAAATTCTCCACATGGTGTGCATGTGATATTTTAATTTTTTGTCAAGCATTTTTATTAGGGAATTTAGTAGCGTCTAGAGATATTTTTATGGCATAGAGTGCAATATTGCATGTCATCACACCATTTGTCATATTGCTAAACACAAGAGATCGCTTATATATACTTGAGTGTTTAACTATTCCACTTAAAACATGGTTGGTTAACTCAACTTTGATCATCCAAGTCTGTTCCAAATAGTTAAACAATATTGTGAATTTAGGGCCTTTATGAGCTAGTCGATTAGTTCACCGACTCGAAATCACCTAGTTGATTGTACCCTTAGTGATGAGACCAACCCAAATACACCTTAGTTGAGTCACTCACTTACATCCAAAATTGTGTTTAATCACAAATTCCAACAATTTTCTACAAGTGCAATCAATGTATTATTTTGTTAGATGTTAACAATTGGTCTCATCCTTCAGGTAATTTTAGTGTTTGAAATCGACATTTAGAAGTAGTTTACATGTTCTTATTTAAATGCTTGATAGGGGTCACTTATATAAGACACTCAATATACACAAATATTGTCTATAAAAATATTTGAGTTTACTAATTTCAATTTTTATAAATGCATGACTGCCTCTAAATCTATGAATGATAATCTAACTTATGTATGTCGCATAGCATTTTTGAATGTGTATATTTTCATTTTCCGAATTGTATCCGACATTTTTGAAATTTTGTTTATCCTTGTTCCTCCCATTATCCGTATGTATTTCAATGCAATGCAACTTAGGGTTTGTGTGGATAAGGTTAATAATGATGTTGGCGATGGTTGTTGCTTTATTTATAAATGCATGCGAGTAGAAGCAATAAGAAAGAATTCAATTCTTGTGTGTTAATTTGATCTACACTTGTGTGGAGGTGAGAGACATTAGGGTTTTGGATATGGTGAAGTCGTCCAAAGAATAGAACCAATAGCCCACACAATCTCATATATTTTTACCCATATAAAAACACCATAATAATGTTGAGGTGAATGATTCTTTCCATTTTCTTGTTTCATCTTTTACCATATATGTTAAGCATTTTATTGTTTCATCTTTTACCATATATGTTAATGATTTTATGGTACGTAAGCATTGTTTATGACTTACATGTGAAGGGTGTTTTCATGGGTTTCTACCTAAAGTGAAGGTTTAAGTTAGTTAAGTGATCTTGTAATTTTATATTTTATTTTGAAAGGAGTTGTTTCTTTTCCAAATGTTTAAAGTTTCAAAGTTTTTTATTTTTATTTTTAAAATCATGTGGAAGTTCCAAGGATCTTTGGCATTTGTTTGTCTTGTGTCTTAAACCTGCCTGAAATTGAATAAGGGGGTCCAAGGATCTTTGTGTGTGGAGCGAATGACAATTGTGACTTATGATTGTATTGTACATTTTGATTTTTTTTTTTTTTCGTGCAAACAAGCATGCACTCTCACACACACACACATAGACACAATAATACAAATAAATCAAGTAAACGAATAACACAACCATACTCAGAAGGAAACACAAGACTCAAACAATATACTCTTAAGGATTCAAGGAAAGGAATATAATAATTTGTACTTGGAGACATTAAATCTTTGCATTATTGGATCTTTTTAGAAGGTTGATTGACATCATCGACTATAATTTTATGTTAGGAAAATTTAGGATGGAGTTGTAGAAATCCCTTACAAATATTTGCATTTGGAATCATACAGTTGGCATACTCGTCACTTTGGAATCTATCTTTGGCATCATTAAGTCTTGAAGTAGCTCAAAATTGAAAAAGGGGATAAAAGGTATCTAGTGTTTATTATTTGTGACCCTTGGAATTTTTATGATATGTGGTTTTGGTGTTTGAATCACTTCTTTATATGAAGACAACAATCAATATTGAAGACATATTCAGTCTTCTTCACACTTTAATTAACATTGCACAAAGAACAATGTTTCAAATAAACAAATGCTCACTCAGTGATGTGACCACTTGTTTGTATATTTTTTACAAAAATATTGATCTACTTGAAACTCATAATTGTTGCTGAAAGATTAATTGAAACTTCTTCACCAAGAACCTCTTGAAATAATACTTGTTCAACATAATCATTATTTGAATTAAATATGATTGAAAGTGAACAAGAGGATAATGGGCACCTTACAACTATGAATTGGACAAAGAAATTTAATGAAGACACCAAGGAGACAAATAATGAATTTGATGAAGACATTAATGAGATAAAAGATAACTTGAAGGATGTTGATAAGTTTGAGGATAAAGACAAAATTATTAGATGGGAAGAGTTACAATTCAAGAGTTGATAAGTTTGACTTCTTTCACTTTCTTGATTACTCCAAAATTGTGAAGTTTGTGTGTTGGATTTCTTTCTGATGATTTGTAGAGTCATGCTATTGATAACAAGTTAGATGATGTACTTGAACTTGATGATCATGATGATAAATAGAAGGATATGGATGATGGTGAGGTCGTTGATGATGATGATGATGGCAATGACGATGATAATGCATTTGATCTTGATAAGGTGGATAACGTACTAATGAATGCCAACACTACCATTGAGTTGGCCATCATAAATTACAATGTTTTAATCTTATTCCATACATTATACGTGGGAAAAATAATTACCTTCAAAAAGGTGTTGGAAGTGAACAAAGATTTAGAGAAAACAAGTAAAATTTGGATGACTAGGTACTTAGCTTTGGACTTTAGAGGCCAAGTTTTTGGAGAGGTTTTATCATCAGATTCATACATAGGTACATGCATGTTTTATTGAAGAATTTTCTACAATAGATGGACATGGATGTTTTTATTCAAGATTTAATGACTCAGGGAATGATTGAGGTCCACTTGATGGAGTCTTTTGAGTTGAATATAGAGTCTCCAAACTCTACTTAAAGACAATATGCTCACCCTTTTCCACTTTCAAGGGGGTATCTTAACATTGTTGATTTATAGGTCCCATGACTTCTCACCTTTCAATTAATAGGGGAGACGAGATTGATGATTTTAGACGTCAAGTATTGAAGGCTATTCAGTGATTTTGTAGACTCTGGTTTAATCATGATACTGATTTTAGGAATGGATTCAAACATGATTGGTGATGGATCAAGGATTGCTTTAGGACATGATGAAGGATTCTAGACAGGAAAGTTGATTTAGGATTTTACTTTGGTTTTATGAAGATTATGATGGATTGAGATTTGATTCAAGACAAGATTTGAGGACTTAGTCACTACATAATTGTGACTTGCATGATTATTAGACATGTTTGATCGACATTTTGGTTTTTGGATTTGGAACAGTATTGGTTGTTCACTTGGTTTAATTCTCATTAGATTTTTTGTGAGACTATGAATCACTCATTGTTGAATCAATATAGGGTTTCATACACACATTTTTATAGGATATAGGATTCAAATGTCGATCGATTTTTTGTTGGCACATTGGATTGTCATGGGTTTTCAGGATTTAAGATGTGTTGGATTTGCATCCAATTCACTTCCCATAAGGATTTGCTTGCATAAGATTTGGGTTCACTTTAGTCAACACTTGGATTATATCTAGCTCATAAGTTACATAACGATTTTTCTAGATTTTCTTTTTAACATCCATTTTTGGCGGGATTTTTAGGCAGATCCTCATTGATGCTATTGAGGTTTCAAACCCTGATTATTAGGTTGAAAACTTGGATATGATGCCATCATTTGCACTAGTATTGACACTAGTTGGTACACTTGTATGGAAGTATGATTCAGGATGGATTGTTAGCAATTAATCTCTAATCATTAAATCCTAAACCACCTTAGTATGATCTTGGGATGTATTCATTATCCTAAGTAACATATGATTAATTATGAGTACCGTCAAAGGTGGTTATTACATATTGTATTATATATATACTTTGAATACAATATTGATTTGCTCTAGACTTTTTCTACCATCTTCTTGTTTCTATGGTTATCTTGATTGTATAGTTCTCGTTATTTTCTTCATTTATGCCCTTAGAACTTTGACTTGTGGAGCTATGTCATGGGTCAAAATTTATACCAAATTTCATGCCTAGAACTTTTCTTGAAAATGAGTTGTTTTGGAAAATTTTCATCCTACTTCCCACTTGAGAACCCTTGGTGTTTTAAGTTGGCAATTTTTGGTAGTAAGATCCAAAACATGGATTTGAGTCTCTTAGTAAATATAAGTTTTGCATAGGGGTGGGATTTGGTATACCCAATTAAAATAAAAATATATGAGGGAAAGTGCCTCTTATTTTCAGAGATTATGTAATGATATTTCTAACTTATATTTTCCATATTCATTATTCAACATATCGAATTTGATCACACTTGTATGGGTGGAGAATTCTATTTTCTTGGAAGATAATTTCATTTCTAGTTAACTATAGGGTTTATGAAAAAGTACAAGGTACAATGTTATTGGATGAACTAACAAGGTTAGTGTCCGATAAGCACATTCCTTGAACTACTTTGGAGTGTCGTAACCTCCAAGGGGAGAGCCCCTTTAGCTATCCTGGAATACACTTGGACAACAAACTATATATTCTATGCAATGCTAGTAGAGACCAGTGCCTTATATCAATCAGTTAGAGAATGAAGGAAAACATAACCATATTATAAATGTAAACCAATATGTTAATGTCAATATTATAAGATCATTCATATAACAAGTAACACATTATAGGATAGAAAAACAATTCAATAAGAGATCATTCACCAACATTAGCCATTATGTAACCATATATCATTCAATAACAGTATGAAAACAACCAATATCCTTCCAATGACAAGTATGAGGACTGATATAAATATAGTAGTAGTAGTTTAATAGGACAATCCTAATGATGATAGTATAGAAGCAATGAGATAACGAGTAAAGAATGTGTGTTTAGCCTATGATTCAATGCAATTTTAAGTATTTCAAATCAACCAAAACTTGAAGTGTTAAATCCTAGCAACATAAACAATCTACCTAAGCCTGGTATATATTGATCTTAGCATGTAAACAATTCACAAAATCTATGTAAATTAGGACCTTTAATAGTGCCTATAAAACAATAATTAAATCCACCTATAGACTAATCCTTCACCTTGTTTTTGTGTTTGATGGCTGTCAAAGAAGGACGATATACAAATAAATGTAGATTATGGTATGTTGTTAGGGAGGCTGTTATATCATGTTATGGGAAGTAGGAAAGGGGGTCGAGCCCTAAAGGAGAGAGGATGAGATGAAGGAAATCCATTAAAGGGATAGTGTGATTGGGTCATTGAAGGGTGAAGGCCCAAAGGGATAGGCCGAGGATGGGAAAGGAGGAAGAATGAGAGGTCAAGAAGGTTAGGAAGAAAGAGGGTTAGATTTTAGGGACTATTTTAGGTATAAGGTCTGATTTTTGGTATTTTTAGGGTTTTTCAAGGAATTTTTGGGGCTCCTAAAATATTTCTCCATGGTTTCTAGGGACAAGGAAGGTAGGCCGAATTTATAGGAGGGAGGGCCAAAAAAATTTTGCGGGGGGAATTGATTTTTTTTAAGGGTTTAGTATAAAATTGAAGACCTAATTAAATGGCCTAATTTACCATGAGATGGGATATTTATACATGAAAATGCAAGATTAATTTGGAAAAAGATGACATGTTAGGGTTTTCATGGATGACACCCTTAAATACTAGCCTAGACAGAGGTGACCAACCTTCCTCTTGGACTATTTCTCCTTGTATTTTAAACTAGGGATTCTTATAACAACCTTCAGGGTTCGTTATAAGAGGCTAATCTAGGGAAAAAGTTGGAGATCCAAGGCTAAACTAGGGAAAGCCTCCTCTTGGGAGTGTTTTACACCATGCAAAGAGGATAAAAGGTAGATAAAAGGTTCTATTCCAATAAAATGCATCCCTAGGGATACCTTTCAACCATTCAAGAGACAAAAGTTCAACTACCTTACACCAATAAGACAAAAACATTGACTTACATGAGCTATGTGTTGTCCAACAAATCCAGGAATCCACCTAGCATGAGCATAACCAAATAATTCATCCAACTTTCATCCACAAGAGTAAAGATTAAAAACTCCAATAGGCATGCATCACTTCTAAGAGGCTATCTTGGGTAAAAAGTAGCATATTGAGTTTTATCCCATGAATTGTGTTTTGAAAATGAAGTGAGGAGATCTATTTATATGTTCTCACACTCATTTTTTTTTAAATAAACCAGACTGACATTCCTTTAAAATTTAATTTGAAATTATAAAATTTCATTTTAAAAATATAACATGAAATAATGTAAAATAGTCAAATTTGTAGGTACTTGGGGTATTTTCCCCATACTTTACCCAAAAATGTCAAAATAGATAAAATGAGCAAATTACTCCGAAGTGAAGGTTGTAGTAATCAAGGGGGAGATGTCATGCCCCATTTAAACCCAACAATGCTAATAATCACTCAACACCCCCCCCTCCAAAAAAACCAAGCAGTATTGTCTAGTGAGGATGATGACATCATCTATGGAAGAGGCCCAAGGAGAGAAGACGCTAGGCTGCAGAGGGACCAACAAGGTGTTTGAGGTGAGATGAAAGAGAGGTAAGGGAATCACTGATGAAAAACTTTCATCATAGCAATAAACAAGGAAGGGGGTTGTGTGACCTAGCGACCTACCCTTAGGAGCCCCGAACACCAACACTAGGGTTAAAGAACCTCAACAAAGGGAAGTTAGTAGTTCCATTAAGCTATAGTACTCCTAAAGGAAGGAACAAAGGGTCCAACCATAACCATCTCTCAAAAAGTGATAGTGACACACATCATGTTCCTGAATAAAAATGCAACCCCTCTCCTTGGGAAAACATCTGAAGGTGTGTTGGTACTGGTACCATGTAACACTGGCTCCAACTGAAGGATGAGTGATATTCACGAGAGTACTCAAGAACCTGTGAATCTTTTAGGTACCAATAGACCTACACACACATCAAATATCCAAGGAAATCAACCGAATCATGAGGAAAACACCTTCGTATTTCTTTTCTCAGTATAATGAAATGCAAGTAACTAAACATGGGGAACAAAAAATGCAATGCAAGGGAAACCATATATTCCTAAACTCAAAATAAACTAAACTTACCTACACTAGAAATGATAACCATAATGGGTTAAGTGAAATCATACCACCAATGTAGCCAGCGAAGTGGGCCATTCATATCCGACCTTTTACCCTTGTCTTTAGGGACAATCCATGATAAGATCTCATTGAAAATGTTTCAGGTAGATACCAGGATATTTTTCAGATGGAATACTGAACGACATAAGAGCTTGGGATTTTGGAAGCATTGAAATTCATGCCATAGAGAAGGATCCCTTTCACAGGATTTATCTATCCACACTTCTATCGGGCTTATGTATGGGCCATTGTCATCATATATTTTCACTAAGAAAGTTTTTTCCCTGAAACTAGTCAAATGATTTTGAACTTGGGAGGCCATTAGTAAAGGTGGAGCTTGCAAATATTCATATGTTATCTGCAACTTGTCCCTGCACTCACTTAAACATTTCTTGAGCACACAAGTATATTTCTCGTCTTTGTAGTGATCTTGTTAGTATCCCAAATAATCCTTGAAATTTTGAAATTGTCAGCCACATAATTCATGCCTTCACATTTCATACAAAAACATAAACAATAAATATTTTGAAAATCCAAATTGAATAACATACCTTTCCACATACCTGCAGGGTTTATGATGAGATGGATCATTGGAAGCCTACGACCACTGGACAGAAAAGGATTAACAAATTATTCAATAATTCTCAAGGAACATAGATGGGAATGATAATTTGGGCTCATCATAGACTGAATAAATACATGAAAATTCCCTATATGACATGCTTCCCTTTCCTGGATGTTGGATAAGTACGACTGAGTTAAATTCATGGAAATATCACCAAAGATTTTGGGTCCCAAATTTTCAAACTATTTATCATAGTAAATCATCTGCATATGACAATCATCTATAATGTCAAGAGGACCCACATCCTGAGGTACTTCATCACCAAATGTAAGAGAAAAATGATTTATCCATTCTTTTTCATTAATAAAAGGTACAAGCGGAGTCTCTTCAATAGTTTCATTATATTGCTCAAGATTTGTATAATCATTTGTCCAGGATTGATTCATGATGTCTTCTTCTTCCACATCTATGCTACTGGAGGACTCAAAAATAATATTGCTTGATCTTGAGGAATCATATATAGGTGGCCCAAAGAAACTCCAATATCCAAGAAACTTGTTATTCTCTTCCAAGAGACCCAAAATATCTTGGGGATTCGTAAGAGGAGAAACCAACACTTCCTTATATTCTCCAGTTTCTTCCATGAAGGCGTCTTGGTCTTGTTTAGTGAGAGCAACATCGTCTTTATATTAAGGAGTAAAATCACTATCGGATATAATAATGTCATTGACAAGGCCATGAACCACTATTTCTTCAAGAAATTTTTCCAAGACTTTAACTTTGTCAAGAGCTTCTTGCCTAACAACTGCTTCAAGAATTTCTTGTATTTCTTTAATCAAATCGGTGTATTTCTCTTCCCATAATAGATCCTTTGATTTTTTGATATGAGCTATCCATCTATGTTTTTTTCTATGGTACCAATGTCTATAGAATATTTCAATCAATTTTTAAAGAGAAAATATCTTATCTTTCAGCAATTTTGTGAACCAAATGTGGGCCTTTCCTTGTAGGTGAAGAGCGAACATGCTCATATAAACACCTTATTCCAACTCAACTTCCTAAAGGAATAACAAAAAAAACTTTGCGACAAGGTCTTTAGCATAATCCTCATTCTGATCATTGAAGGGATTCCGTAGTTCGTGCATCAGTCCATATGGATAACCTGGGAACTTTGATAGGTCGAGCATTACAAAATAAAATTTGATTTCTGCAACAACTGGATTACTAGGATCTTTAAAATCAACCATAGTTTCCTCATTGATTTCTTCATTAGGACCATCTTGTTTCTGGTCATCTCCCAAGGTCTCTTCCGATATATGATTGATCATTATATTTCTTTCATGTTCCTCCATTTTATGATCCCATTCCTCACTGAATGCATCGATCAACTATTTGAGCGAAGAATTTGTTTAAGAGGAAATCCTTCACACCAATTTATGACATCTTAGTTGTCCTATAAGATGAGAGATAACATGAAAAACTTCATTTTAATGTCCTAATGTATGATATTGGTTTCTTGGAGAAATTGCAAGAATGCCCAAATATGTGTTGCTACATGATTCAATAACATACTGATGTGGATAGCCCAGAATGTGTGAAAAATCCAATATATTCATCAAAAATTTGATAGAAGATGTCATATAATATGGATTCATTGTATTTATATAGTACTTCAGTTATATTTCTTTAGTGGCAGTTGCTAGGAGAAACCTGCCAAGTTAACTCAACTAATCTCACCAAGTTAACAAAACAAGGGCGTACCTCAAATAATGGTGATTGATGGGCAGGGCTCTTTGTGGAGTGACCAAATAAGCTCTTACATGAAAATATAGATTAATATTGATAAGAACTTATCTAGAGACTTACCAAGTGTCATTTTTTGCAGGATTAATTACCTCAACAATCTTGAGGTCCTCCAGGATTAATTACCTCAACGATATTGAGGTCCTTGGCAGTGGCACCAAAAATGTTATTGGATGAACTAGCAAGGAAAGTGTCCAAAATATTTAGTTATCTATTTGATTTACCTAATCTGTAGTTCGTTTAACTGAAAGAATTTATGTTTGACATAATTCCACTCGACGTTCATCGTTTAATAGTCTCGGTGGTTGGTGTGTTGTGGTAGTCATCGAGATCTGCCAAGTATGGGAACATTGGTGAAAATTATTACTCAGGAGAGGTCCACGAAATTAAACCCGTGACCTCCTCTTGCATCCTCCCCACTCGCATACCTACACCCTTAGATGTGTGCCTGTGTGGTTATTCTACAGTCCAATAAATATCTAGAAACCCACCAACTGCTCTTCAGTGAAGATGAAAATGCCAAGTAAGGGGTTGTAAAGCGATTCTAGCACAACGAATATAGACATATTTATTGGCAGATTTAGTTACAAAAAAACCATTAATAGAACTAAAACATATCATGTCACACATGTCATGCATTCTTTTGGTGAGGGTAGTTTGAGGGCATTTAATAGGTTAATCGATATCTGACATGACGATAACTAGATCTATGTTTTTACCACACAAAACCTTTTACGAGAATCACCAGGAAGGATGAGTATTAAGAAACTACCAAATCATGATCTAATCTCATCAAGTTTTTTTGGGGGGGAAGATATATATTATAATTCCAAATTTATTAAAATACCAAGTTAATCACTATATTAATCTCTTTATTGCACCATTGTTCAGATTCAATATTTCACCAAGATTTACTATTGCTCTGAGACTTATTTTCCTTGTTGAAACCTTCTCTACACGCTCCTGGATAGATTTCCAATCACACTGAACCCACCAGTTTCCTCCCTTCCATTCCCTGACAGCTATTCTCCTTCCCTCAAGACCCCTAATCTCAATGGGGTTAACAATACTTCACTAGAAACAAAGGTACGATGCCAGGCCCCTGTTGGGAGGCCCCAACCTCACTCACGTCGTACTAAACCACACTCTTCCATAGTCACCTCGAGCCACAAACCCGATACATGCTCAAACTATGGAAGGTCAAAAGAAGATGATCCCCATTCTTTCTCTCCTCTCTACTTTTATTAACCTTTCTGTCAGTTAACTCATTACTTATTTATTTATTTACCCACCCTTATTTTGGTTATCTTAGGTTATCTGATGTTTTTCCCATTAGTTAGGATTTTTATTTTTACTTTAATTTTGAAATTAGCTTTATTTCCATTTATTTATTATTATTTATTTCTTTGTTTATTATCATTTATATATTAATTATTATTATTCATCAGCTTAACTTAATTTAACTTATCAAAATTTACTAAAGTTCTTTTTGAGAATTTTATTGTTTCCCTTGATTGAAGTAGATGTTGATTACCGTCGCATTCTCATCATGACCAAGATTATCAAGGTGATATACTTCTTGCATGCCCTTCTGATAATTCCCACAGGCAGGGAGTTGGTTGTGACGACTGAGCCAATGTTACCTCAGCTTGCCTACCTTGTTGAGAGCTAGATGGTTCCTAGGGAATAAGGATGAATCCTTATTGTGTGCCCCCTAGTACAATATTTGTGAGTGACCGACTCACATCCTACTCTCACAGCGTGTGCATCTAATGAGCTGGATTTTTCCTCACTCTATTCAAATCTCATCGCACCGTCCATTTTCTAGACTTACAAGTATAATTTTTCAGCCCCGTCACTTGATGTGGGTCGATTGGAAATCGTAATCCCAACACCTGCCATAGTTTTCGACTCATCCATAGTTCTTGCATACTGATTCTTTCTTGCATTTCATGTACCTTCATGTCCTGTCACACTTGATGGACCATCAAAGTACATGCTAGATATCACATAACTTTCATCAATCATTCATTACTATAAAACATTATACAATATTAAATCATTGTTGATAACTTCACATGATTTTGCATTCACAATTAACCAATGTTGACATCATTTTCATAATCATAACTACTCATCATTTAACAATATGTCAGATAATTCTTCTTAATTAATTTCTCATAGGAAATTAATTGTTTCACACATGTCTAGGTCATCTCAAACTGGTTTCCCAAAAAAACACATCCATACAACGTTTTTAGAGCTCAATTCACAAATAGTTGGGTAATTCGTCATAGAATTCCCTCAAAGAATAATTGTCATAATCTTCAAAAGCCTAAAATAAAACATGGTGCTACACAATGACAAGTATGACAAGTATGGTGCTAAAATAGTTTTGGTATTTTGTTAGGGTGGCTGTTATAGCCTGTTATGGGCAGTTGGAAAGGGGGCTGAGCCTTAAAGGAGAGAGGCCGAGGTGAAGGGAATCCCTTAAAGGGCTGGTGTGACTGAGTCGTGGAATGGTGGAGGCCCAAAGGTATAGGCTGAGGCTAGGAAAGGAGGAAGAATGGGAGGAAAAGAAGGTTAGGAAGAAAGGGGGTTAGGTTTTATGGACTATTTTAGGTTTTAGGTCCAATTTTTAGGATTTTAGGTTTTTTATTTAGGAATTTTTTATATTTTTGAGTTTTTAGGGCTCCTAAAATTTTGATGGTCAGGATATTATCATATGGAATATTGAATGATGCAAGGGCTTGGTAATTTGGAATACTTGAAATCCATGCCACAGATAAGGATCGCTTTCACATGATTTATTTATCCATACTTCTATGAGGCTTATGTATGGGCCATCCTCATCATACATTTGCATTGAGAATTTTTTTTCTTGAAACTCGTCGGATGATTTTGAACTTGGGATTCCATTAATAAAGGTGGAACTTGAAAATATTCGTATGTTAGCTGCAACCTGTCCTTGCACTCGCTTAAACATTTATTTGAAGACACAAGTATATTGGTCTTCTTTGTAGTGATCATGTTAGTATCCAAAATAATCCTTGAAAATTTGAAATTGTCAGCCACATAATTCATGCCTTCCCATTTCATAGAAAAAGATAAAATAAATATTTTGACAACGCAATATGAATAACATATCTGTTCACATAACTGTAGGGGTTCTGATGAGATGGATCTTTGGAAACCTGCCGACACTGGACAAAAAATGATGAACAAATTCTTCAATAATTCTCAAGGAACACAACTAGGACTGATAATCCGAGATCATCATAGACTGAATAATTGCAAACAAATTCCCTATATGACAAGCTTCCCTATCCCTGATGCTAGATAAGTATGATTGATTTGAATTCATGGATATATCACCAGAGATATGGGGTTCCAAATTTTCAAACTCTTTATCATAGTAATTAATTTGCGTATGGAAATCATCTATAATGGAAAGACAACCCACATCCCGAGGTACTTCATCATCAAATGTAAATTCAAAAGGATTGATCTATTCTTCATGATCAATAAAAGGTACAAGCGTAGTCTTTTTATTAGTTTCATGTATTGATCGAGATCTGTATAATCATTTGGAAAAGATTGATTCATGCTGAATTCTTCTTCCAGATCTATAGTGCTGGAGGACTAAAAAATAATACTGCTTGATATTGAGGAATCATATATAGTTGGCCCAAAGAAACTCCAATAATCATTTTCTCCAAGAAACTTGTTATTCTCTTCCAATAGACCCAAAATATCTTGGGGATTTGTAACAAGAGAAACAAACACTTCCTTATATTCTTCAGTTTCTTCCATGAAGGCATCTTGGTCTTCATTTCTTAGAGTGACATCATCTTTATCTTCAGGAGTAACTTCACTCTTGTACATAATAACATCATTGATGAGGCCATGAACAATTATTTCTTCAAACAAGTTTTCCAAGACTTTATCTTTGACAAGAGCTTCTTCCTTAACATTTTCTTCATGCTTTTCTTGTACTTCCTTAATCAGATCGACATATTGCTCTTTTCAGAATAAATACTTGGATTTATTTATATGAGCCATCCATCTATGTTGTTTTATAAGGAACCAGTGCCTACATAATATCTCAATCAATTCTAAAAGAGAAAATATTTTAGTTTTCGACAATTTTGTGAACCAAACGTGAGCCTTTGCTTCTAGGTGAAGAGTGAACAATCTCATGTAAACACCTTCTTCCAACTCAACTTCCTCTTGGAATAACAACAAAAAATTTGCGACCAAGTCTTTGGCATAATCCTCATTTTGATCACTGAATGGATTCCATATTTCGTGTGACATTCCATTTGGATAACCTAGGAACTTTGATAAGTCGAGCAGAGAGAAATATACTTCCATTTCTACAACAGTTGGATTATCAAGATCTTTAAATTGAAATGGAGTATCCCCATCAATTTATTCATTAGGGACATATTGTTTCTAGTCATTTCCCAAGGTCTCTTCCCATATATGGTTGATCATGACCTTTCTTTCATGTTACTCCATGTCATGATCCCATTCCTCATATTTCTACAACAGTTGGATTATCAAGGTCTTTAAATTGAAATGCAGTATCCCCATCAATTTCTTCGTTAGGGCCATATTGTTTTTGGTCGTTTCCCAAGGTATCTTCCCATATATGGTTGATCATGACCTTTCTTTCATGTTACTCCATTTCATGATCCCATTGCTCATTGAATGCATCGATCAACTATTTGAGTGAAGAAATTTTTTTATAAGGAAATCCTTCATACCAATTTCTGACATCCCAATTGTCCTCTAAGTTGAGATATAGTAGAAAAAAATTCAATTTAATTTCCTCATGTATGATATTGTTTTCTTGGATATTTTACTATAATTCTCATATAAGTGTTGCTTCTTGATACTTGTATTCATGAAATAATGGAAAAAGTGACTTCCCGTCGTCTTCAATAGCATACTGATGTGTATACCCCAGAATGTGTGAAAAATCCAAGGTATCCATCCACAATTCATAAGAAGATGCCATATAATTTGGATTCCTTGTATTTATAAAGTACTTATGTTGTATTTATTTAGTTGGAGTCACCATGAGATACTTTCCAAGTTAAATCAACAAATATCACCAAAGTACCAAAACAATGGCATACCTAAGAGAATGGTGATTGATGCACTGTGTTATTTGTGGAGTCACTAAATAATCCTACAGATTAGCCCTTACAATAAAATATATGCATTATGGGGAGGCAGGTGTGGGGGGGATCTTACTCAATCCCGGAGGACAAATGACAAAAACCTTCGCTTGGGTGCTGGGCCACAAGACGAACAATGAGGCTAAGTGGATGGTTCTTATGTAGGGTCTAGAACTCTTAGACGCAATAGCCAACTCTAGGCTATTAGTATTTTGGGGATTCACATCACGTCATCCTCAAAATGATCACCGATTACTCTACAGGATCCGTCAACTATAGAAGGATTTACAACAGAATTAATCTCCTCCTCCTGGGAAGAATTGAATTCTTCCACATTCTAAGAGCAAATAATGCTCAAGCGGATTCCTTGGATAACTTGGGAGCCTCCCTCCCTCAAGGACATATCTCAATAAACAACCGTGACTCTGGCGTTACACCTATCCCCTAATTTATTTTCTTACCTTAAGCTTTGGTACTAAACCTATCCTCTCACTTCATGAAAAATTTCAACCTAAAGCTCCCCTTCGTAATTTTCTTGAACATTGGTGGCAGCCTTTATGCTAGCCATCGTGACAAGTGGACTCCACTATCTCTCCGCTCTCTCACGCATCCTCCTACCTTTATTTTCACCCCCTCCCGGATTTATTTCCCACGCAGTTCACATGCCCCAACCCATCCTCCTCTACATATGATGGCTTCCTACAAAAGTTTTATCTTCCCTCCCCCTCCCTTCGACATTCCATTTTTCATTATGCCTACTAGTTCCCCTTCCATTGAAGTTTATTCTCTTGCAACCCCTGAACTTGGAGAAGGGACCTTCCCTACTATCGACCCTTCTCAGCAGAGGTTACATATTGGGTGGATTCTCCTTCCCTTTTGAAAAGATGTACTGAAATTGGGGGTTTTGCTTAGGTCGGTTTTCTTTGCAATCCTTCCATCGTTCTCAGGAGTCCTCCTTTATTGTGCTAAGCAAATCTCATTTCCTCAGTGAATGCAAGAAAATCCCTTAGGAAGTTTTATTGAGAAGGTAATCAATTCACCTTGGGTTGTCATTTTTCTAGCTCAGGGGAAGCTAAGATAGGAATTTCGTTTCACCACCTTAGGAAAGAACGAGACTCACTGCAGCAAGTAGATTCCCTCTCTGTTCAAGCTTTGCATCTTTTGGGTTTGTTCTCAACAATTTGTCCAGTCTTAATTTGAGTAGCAATCACAGAAGAGGTGAAGGTCATCCACCTTCTTTGGAAATGGACCATGGAAGAAACAATGTAGGTCTCACAGAATTGAAGGTTAATATCTAGCGCTTGTATGCCATCATGGCCATAGGAATTATGGACATCAGAGAGACCGCTAAGGAAGTTAATTTTTTTTTTGATGAGGTTAGATATGTTTCATATCAGACCAGCAATCATGATGCAAGTATTGATGACAACGAGATGAACCTGGAGGAAATCATGGGTAAAATAGACCGCATTCAGGAGGACCTCCAACTCTTGGTTCAGATGAATCAGGGAAGTCGATCCCAAAAAAATCCAGGAGAAGTTGTTCTGGTCATGGAGGAGGAATTGGTCACTCAGCTTGTGGGGCAACCAGGTAATCCAAATTGATCCTATTTTAGAATTTTTTTTTTTGCATATTACTTAATCTAGAATTTGTCCGCATTTACACTTCGTTTGTAATTATTCGAAATACTAGAACTCTCTTCGGCTTATTAAGGTCTTCTTTATGGCCTAGTATTATATCTATTTCCTCTGAATTGCGCGAAATTTTAAGTTGTTGTTTTTTGTACTGAATGGTTGTGCACAACTTGTTTAATATATTATCCTTTATAGTTTCTGTTAAAAAATAAAATAAAATATATGCATTAATATCGATAAGAAATTACTTGATACTTACCAAGTGTCATTCTTTCTCGGATTAATTTCCTCAACAATCTTGAGGTCCGTGACAACGACACCAAAATTGTTACTGGTTGAACTAGTAGGGCTAGTTTCTAACAAGTGACCGAAAGTCACCTTGGTCACATTCTTTAGTTATTGAATAGTAAGAGTTTTGGCTCACTGCAGAGGGATACCTTGTATCTAATGCCAAACTTCCTTCTTGCCAAATCATATTTCTTATGGATTTCATTCCTATTTCTTAGTTTATAGCAAGGTAATATTCTTCACTCTACCTCATGTTATGTTCCCTCCAACTCTTTAGACGAATTGGTCAATAAAGATGAGACATCAAATCCCATATTCCATGGAACCTATGTAGTTGGATTGATCCCTTAGGTAGTTTTTCCAATACAACAAGGAATTTGAGTGCCTCAATTTGTTCTATAGAGTCTAAGTCCCTACCCAAAGGATATAATGGGTTTGAGAGGTCCTTTGAAAGGTTATCATTTGAATTGTCCAACTAGAAATCACTAAGAAAAAACACAAAGAGTATTACTAGGAATACCTTTTTTGGGAATCACACTTAGAATATCATTTGTAATACCTACTATTGCATTCAAAAATACCATAGCCTAACTCTTCTTATTATAATATTATCATTTTCTTCCTTCCCTCTATTGAATACAATGATGCATAACACGCCTTGAAACTTTAGGAAGTGACATTATCACTAACAACCCATCCTTTGACCTTTGAATTATTGAATGGATGTATCTCCTTGGCATCATCTAATATCTAATATCATACACATTGCTCCTAACCAAATTGAGTGACCGGTACCTCCTTCGTTGGATTCTTCAAAAAATATTTTGGACACCCTAAAGTTGTAGGAGGATTAATGTATTCCCATTTTAATTTTCTTATGTCCTCGTTGTAATTGCTAGACCATTTTGATTTTTAGTAATTCATCCCTAGAGTTTAAGGTGGACCTTAGGAGTGATTCATTTTCTTTGTTGGAGTGGTTCACCAATTTTTCCTCCATTTTGATCCCTTTACCCAACTCAATTAAACTTGCAATGTTCTTACCTCCATCTCAATTATGTTTCTTTAAGCATATAGTGTCCATTGTTACTTCTCTTTGAAAAGTTATAACAAAATGCAAGCTAAAATCAATACAAGATTGGATTCATGAAATTTTTAAGGAAGGGAGTTTCTAATGAAATCATCTGTTGTGGTGCAGTGCATCCCAAAACACACTCCTAACTATTGGTGGAAAATAACTTTGAATTTAATTGACCATCACCAAATAATACTGAAGAAAGACTTAAAAAATACAATTTCCATGAAAGACCCTTCACTCAAATCAAGCATCATCAAGTCATATTCAAGAAAGACTCAAAATTTGAAGTATGACTTAAGGGGATTATTTTGTAATGGTTTACCATGGTTTATGAAAGGACTAAAACATCACATGGAATTTTTTACTTCTCACAATGAGACAAACATAGTGCAACATGTGCAAATTTTAAAAACAAGTAGATTTCCTAACCCTACATTGTGTTTTTTTCAAAATTTCCTTGTTTAGGATAACATAAGAAAAGCGGTCATTTCCAACCTCTTAAATCTTTTCTATGAATTTTTAAAATTACTCAATATTTTTCATGGAATGGGAAAAACAATGCAAGGTATTTTGGACCTATATTCTATGCTCTTCATAAGAGATATGGAAACATAACATTCATGCATAGGGATTATTAATAATATTTAAAAACTAAGTTATCTTTCTCAAATGCATTGGTTTATGGTGTAATGTACCTAGGGAGGATGATAGGGGGTACCCAAGGGCATAATGCTATTTATTGAGGCCATTTCTATTAAATAAGGCCCATGTGGTATGGAAATTAACAATTGTATTAAGGCTTACTAGAAGGTTCCACCTACTAGAAAGTTCCTTAGAAAGTACATAGGAGGTTGGATAAAAACTTTATAAATAAGTAGAATCAAGGGAAAGAGTTGTGTTGTGAAGTTTGTTGGATCTAATAGTTGTGGGGTGATTCCTTCCTTAAGGAGTAATTGATGGTGTTTCCCTAGCTTGAGGGTTCTTTCCATATTCTTGGGTACATTCTTGAGTAAGAGTTTCTATATCATTATTGTGATTCAATGTCTGGGTTAAGGGTCACTACAATAATTGTTTTTGGGAAACTTTGCAAAAATTAAAAATGGAAAACATATAAATTCATTTTTAGATATAGATCCAAACAATAAATGTAGACCATGATGGAATTATTACATATGGGGTCAATATTTTATATTCGAATTTCCACATTTTCTATGACCTTAAAGGTATAAAATGATATTTTTTGTTGTTTTCTTGTAGACTCTAATGAGCATTCAATAAAATAAAATACAATATAATGCTTGTTCTAAATTCAATATAATGTAGATTAATCTACATTAAAAACATGGATTACTCTACATTAATAATAATATTTCAATATCGATACAATTTTCATAGTTATAACATTTGTAAATGAGATATCTTGAGTGTGTGTGTGTGTGTATGCATGCACACACACACACATGCATAAATGTGTGTTGTATGGATGTAATATTTGTGAAAGGGATAATAAAACACACACACACACATGTATGTATGCATTTGTCTGGTGCTCTTTCCCTCCCACCAATTGAGAATTATTTTTGGATTGCAAACTATAAATTAAAAGACTATATCTAGATATAGACAAAGACCCATGGGGCCCTAATTCAAAGTTCAACTTGATTAAAACCTCATTCTCCTAATTGAATTTTCCCTCCATTGCATGAGTACTTATGAATTCTTTTATGTGCCAGTATGGCTCCATGATTTTGGAGTACTTGACCTTTACTCTTCTCGAATAACCAGTCTCAGGGATCTAAGGTGCAATTTATTCATCAATCCTTACACTCAAAGTGTATCCACTCTTCACCCTAACCTCTATTTTTTATTGGATTCTACTTCTTTTCTAACTTTATTTTGAAACTCTTTTGTGTTAGGATATTAAGACACTTAGGAGTTAGTTAAGACGAACTTGGTATAATGTATCTTTAGGTAAAGTGTGTTTATTTAGTAAGCATTTTTCCATATGTAATTCGACAATCATGATATGTTCTAGACATAGAGTGATCCGAAGGTTCATTTTCACCTCAATATTAATGGCTATTGATCCATGGCTTAACACCTGATTGGTCCATAATATCTATTTAAGGAGCATGGAGGTTCATTTTCTCAATGATCATATGTGAGAAACTCATTGTAATTTTTTTTCCTCTACATAATAATATTTCCTCAAGGAGCTATTTGATCGGGGTCATGGACTATTTCCCTCTTCGATGGTTTTTAACATGTAAAAACCCAGTGTGTTGATCTAAGATATGTTTGTGTGAGCGGTTGCTCAAGGTGGTCAATCTTTTGGAAATATCATGTGTTAATCGAACATTTTGGTAGGCCACTACTAAAGAAATTGTAAGGAGAATCTTCTTCTTTGTTAAATGTACAACATCAAGAGTCATTCTTTAGGATACTTTTGTTGTATCAAGTCTGGAAATTTTGTTGTATCAATGTTAGTAAATTCTGTTGTATTAAGTTAAGAGACTTGTGTTGTATGAAGTTAGAAACTTATGTTGTATTAAGTTGAGGAAGCTTGTGTTTTATCAAGCTAGGAAATTGTGTTGTATTAAGTCCTATTCATGAAATATGATTGTACCATGATCTTGTGTTGTATCAAGATCAAGATCTTGTCTTGTATCAAGTTCAAGATATTGTGTTGTATCAAGGTCAGGATATTGTGTTGTATCAAGGTTGAAATCTTGTGTTGTATCTAGATTGGAGTCTTGTGTTGTATTAAGACCATCTAGATTATGTTGTATCAAGCTAGGAATAGTCTTGTATCAAGTCATGTGGATATGCTATGCGATGTATTTCTATTCATGGTCACTAGGTTATATAAGTATCCTCTAGGGCTTAGGTACCCGTAGAGTGATTTACTTTAGAATACGACTATATGACCCGGGGTAATACATATGATCATTAGTATGGAACAATCCTTTAGGGTATGATATGATATAGATGATTAATTAATTAAACATAAATGGACCGTGTAGAAATTAATTTATGATGAAGGAGATGAGCACATAGATAGAGTAAGGATTCAAATTACCCATGTTATACCTCCAGTGAAATCGAATTGTAAAGACATCAGTTAAGTCTAAGTTGTGGAAAACAAGTTTTAGTTGATTAAGGAATCTACTCCTTGATTTATGCAAAGTGTTTGTTTGTGAATGGAACTGATTGTGAAGCACTAAATACATTAAGCTAAACTACTAACTAATGGTAAAGAAGTTAGTTAATGTTTGAGTTCATTTCAATCAATTCAGTTCAGTTCAGTTCAGTTTAATCAATTCAGTTCACTTCAGTTCAGTTTAATCAATTCACATTCAGTTAAAGGCAGTTAACACACATTGAATGAATGGAGTTGGACTATATTCTGCATGGGCAAGAATTTTGAGGTGAAAACTTGGCACCAAGTCAAGGAAGGCGCATAAGTTTAATGCATGAACATTGCACACAATGTTCATAGTGCACAAAAGCATGAAACCATTCACTACCTCTCATTGTATGATTGAATAAGCTTGTTATTAAAGTGTTATGCACTTTGAAAGGCTAAGACAATGTTCAGAGCGAACTCTTTTCTGTAGTGTTTCTTTGATATCTCTTATCAGTCAATCTGTAAGTATTGTAAAATAATTCTCTGCAATTATCTATCATACTCAAAGGATTACTGGGCTTTTCATCCTCTATATTTGGATGGTTTTCCCAGGGTACATCTTGTGTCTTATGGATTGAATGATTTGTTTGTTTGAATTTTTTATGAGATCTACATGCACTAGATTTTATTATTAAAAGTTTTAAGTTCAAGGATTTTTCATTATTGATCAAACATTGACATGGTATCAGAGCAAGGGCATGCAATATCTTAGTTTTGTGCAAACATTATAAACCTATGCATATCTTGAAGTATTGATCAAGAGCTTGAAGAAATGGCATCAATATCCATTCGACCAGAAGACTGACTTGAAGGCACCTCAAACTTCAACACATGGAAGGAGAGGGTGATTAACATTATTGAAGAGCATGATCTTGATTCCTTTGTGACCACCATGATTGAAGAGACTACTAGAAATGCAGGAAGAACCAATTTGAAATAAGAATCAAGCAAAGTCAAAGAGGATGATATGTGATTCCATGAAGGGCAACCTGATGTTGGTGATCACACCATTGAAGACGTCAAATGAGTATTTTCACACACTAAAAAATCTTTATGAGAAGGACCCTACTAAAAAGAGGGCTTTGAAGAACATGTTTTGCAACATGAAGATGGAAAGAGATGAGACCATAGATTACTTCTTCACAAATATTTCATAGGTGAAGGATCAACTTGCAATCATTGGTGTATAGACAGATGAGGATGATCTTCTTCAAACCACCATCGACGAAATCCCATCCTCCTAGGGGACCTTTATTGGTGCAGTAAATGGAAGAGAAGATAAAACCAAATTATAAATACTTTGGCTTGATTCTATCCAAGAACAAGGGCGCATCCACAAAAAATTGTGAGCACTAAGGAGGAAAATATTTCCCTCATGGCAAGAAAGAAGAAAGGGAGGAAGCCTTTCGCTCCCAAGAAGTTATTCTATGCAAAGAAGAAATAGATTACTAAAGGTTTTGAAAAATCAAAGATTTTATGATATTATTTTCAAAAATAGAGACACTTTGCATGAAATTTCAATATAAGGAAAATAAAAGAAGGAATATTTCATGCTTCCACCGTCGTAGAAGAAAGTTCCAAAGAAGATGCATGCGAAGAGAAAGAGACAAGGACAAAGTATTACCTTGTCTTTTATTTCTCCAGATTTCTCATCATGGGAGAATGTACATGGCTCATTGAAAATTGTGCTTCAAATAACATGTCAGGATACAAGGGCACAATCTCCAACCTAAAAGATAAACAATTTTCATGCATGGTAGAATTGGGAGACAATTCCACATACTCTATTCAAGGAGTTGGATCCACATCCTTCCAGCTGATATAGGGAGACAAACTACATGTGGAGGAAATACTTTATGTCCTTGGTTTAAAGAATAAATTACTCTCTATTCTAGTTCTTGAATACAAGGGCTTCTGAGTCATCTTCATAAAGAATCAAGCATACTTGTGGCCAAAGAAATAGAACATTAATACTGCTAATGTCATTGGAGTTCGAGAGGGGGGAATTTACAAGGTCCCAGTAAAGTGTATTTCATCCATGCCACATCATAATATAATACCACGAAAGCCGTGGCATAGGATGCTTGGTCAGCTCCACTTCATAGCACTACCTGGTTTGCAGAGAATGGTGAAAGGAATGCATACTTTTGATTTTGTGCATGATGTTCCTTGTCGAGGTTGTGCTTTAGGAAAGAATGTTAAAAATAAGTTTCCTAGTAGCCATAATATATATAAACACATCTTAGATTTAGTACACTCAGATGTATGTGGACCCATGCTACCCCCTTCCCTCATTGGACATCTTTACTATGTTTTATTCATTGATGATTTCTCTCGTAAGGCATCGATTTACTTCATGAAATCCAAAATTGAAACCTTTAGTAAATTCCAAGAATATAAATCCTTAGTTGAGAATCAGAGAAGTAGGAATATTCATTCTCTAAGGTCTGATAATGCTGGAGAATTTGAATCAAATGCTTTTAATGATATTTGTAGTGATGCAGGGATATGTAGACACTTAATAGTTCCTTACAACCCACAATAGAATGGGGTTGTAGAGAGAAAGAACAAATATGCTTGAGAGGTTGTGAAATCCATGTTACATGATCAAGATCTATCTACTTATTTGTGGGAAGAAGCTACTAGTACAACAATGTACATACATAACATAAGTTAGCATTCAATCCTTGATGAGAAAACACCCAAAGAGGTGTTCACTGGTGATAAACTAGACATATCCCATCTTCAGATATTTGGATGTCATGTGTATATTCACATTCCAAAAGAAAAGAGATCCAAGATGGAATCTTCTGGTAAGAAGGGAACTTTTGTGGGCTACAATCAGACCTCCAAGGCATTCAGAATATATGTACCTTGTGAGAAACATGTTGAGGTTAGTCAGGATGTGACTTTCCATGAGGAGGAAAAATTCAAGTGGTCAAAAGAGCTTGAATGTGATTAAGAGACATAGGAGACCGAGGATCCTATATCAAAGGATCATGATGATGATTCTTCCCCTTATGATGTTTAGAGGGATAATCCAGCAGAGCATACAAAGCTACTCATCATTGATGAACCAGTTGAACTGGTTGATGAACCTCCTACAAATATGATGTCATCCTAGTGCTGAGATGTATTGAGAGATGCTAAAAAGCATGGAGCACTAGTAGGCACTTCTATAGAGAAAAATAATCCTGATAGGTATCCAGGATATGTTGCATTAGTGAGTAGCATTGGTGACTCAAAGCCTTGATCATATGAAGAGGCTGCAGAGCATCGTGTGTAAAGATGTTATGACAGAGGAATATCATTCTATTCTGAAGAATGATGTTTGAGATATTGTTCCCAGACTTGATAGGAAGTCAGTTGTAACTTCTAGATATCTTTACAATATAAAGCATGTTGTAGATTGTAGTGTGGAAAAGTACAAAGCCAAGTTTGTTTCCCGTGGATTTTCTCAAAAAGAGGGAATTCATTATGAGGAAACTTTTTCTCTAGTGGCCAGGTATACCACCATTATATCTATTATTTTACTTGCATCAGTATTGGGCTGGAAGTTTCACCATATGGATGTGAAGACTACCTTCCTCAATGGTGAGGTTAAGGAAGAGGTTTACATTGAGTAGCCTGAGTGTTTTGTGATACATGGGAAGGAGTCCCGTGTCATGTGCTAGTTTAAGAAAACCATGTATGGGTTAAAACAAAATCCTTGAGCTTGGTATGATAGAATAGAAAATTATCTTAAAAAAATTGGGTTTCTTGAAGAGTGATGTAGATTCAAACTTGTACTTCAAAGTAGTGGATAACCAACCTTTAATATTAGTCCTATATGTGGATGATATTTTCTTTAGTAGAGAGGAAAGACTGATTTCTAAGTGTAAGAGGGAGCTTACTGCAAAGTTTGAGATGAAAGACTTAGGTCTTATGCACTACTTTCTAGACCTTGATATTTTGCAGATGAATGATGAGATATTTCTATCTCAAGGGAAGTGCACTGTGGAAATCTTGCACATATTTAGCGTAGTGGATTATAAATCCATGAACACTCCAATGGATACCAATTTGAGGAAACTCCATGAGAATGATACTGGATCAAATCCAGTGGACCCCACATTATACTGAAAGTTGATTGGCTCATTGGTGTACCTGATACATTTGAGGCCAGACATTTGATATGTAGTTATCATTTTGAGTTAGTTCATGACTTATCCTAGACACAACCACTGGGTTGTAGGTAAGCATATTTTGAGATACATCTACAGTACAATTGCTTATGGACTTAGGTATGCCTCCAATGGAGGAGTGTTATTGCTTGGATATACTGATTCTGATTGGGGTGGAAACATTGTTGATCAGAAGAGAACTTTCGGTTATTGTTTTATCTTGGGTTCTTCTATGATTTCATGGTCTATAATAAAGCATGGTTCATTTTCTTAGAGCACTGCAGAGGATGAGTACATTGCTGATAATACTACTTGCAAAGAAGAAACATGGCTTAGAAATATACTTGGAGGATTGTTCGGTGAAAAACTAGAGACTATAGTGATCAGGTGTGACAACTAGAGTTGTATACAACTTTATGAAAATATTGCGTTTCATGACAAGTCGAAACACATAGAAATGAAGTATCACTTCATTCAATACATGGTCTAGAAAGGTATTGTAAAACTTAAGTACATATATAGTAATGAGAAAATTGTAGATGTGATGAAAGGGCCTCTATTTGTGACGAAGTTCAGACACTTCCAAGATAAGCTTGGTATGGAAGAGAATGTATCCCTTGCTGAGAGGAGTGTTAAATGTACAACATTAGGAGTCATTCTCTAGGAGATTTATGTTGTATCAAGTCTGGAACTTGTGTTGTATCAAGTTCAGAACTTGTGTTGTATCAAGTTAAGAGATTTGTGTTGTATCAAGTTAAGAGATTTGTGTTGTATCAAGTCATAAACTTATGTTGTATCAAGTTAAGAGATTTGTGTTGTATCAAGTCATAAACTTATGTTGTATTAAGTTGAGGAAACTTGTATTGTATCAAGCTAGGACATTGTGCTGTATCAAGTCCTATTCATGAAAGATGCATATATTATGATCTTATGTTGTATCAAGATCATGATATTGTGTTGTATCAAGATTGAGATTTTGTGTTGTATCAAGGTCAGGATCTTGTGTTCTATCAAGTCCATCTAACTCGTGTTGTATCAAGTTATGTGGAAATTATATGTGATGTATTGCTAGTCATGGTCACTAGGTGCTATAAGTATCCTCTAGGGATTATCTACCCCTAGATTGATTTACTTTAGCATATGACTATATGACTCAAGGTAATACATATGATCATTAGTATGGAACAATCCTTCTGATTATGATATGATAAAGATTATTAATTAATTAAACTCATATGGACCATGCAGAAATTAATTAATGATAAATGAGATGAGCACATAGATAGAGTGAGGATTCGAACTACCCATGTCAAAACTCCAATGAAATTGAATTGCAAGGACATCAGTTAAGTCTAATTTGTGGAAAACAAGTTTCAATTAATTAAGGAATATACTCCTTGATTTATGCAAAGTGTTTGTGTGTGGATGGCACTGATTGGGAAGCACTAAAGAAATCCAATTTAACTCCTAACTAGGTCAGGTTGTTAGTTTATGATTGAGTCAAGTTCAATTAGGTTAGCTCAGTTCATTTCATTTCATTTTAGTTCAATCAGTTCACATTCATTTAAAGGAAGTTAACACTAAGTGAATTGATGGAGGGAACATATCTTCTGCATGGGTGATAATTTCGAGGTGACAACCTGGCACCAAGTCAGGGAAGGTGCATAAGGTTAATGTATGAATAGTGCACAAAATGCACACAATGTTCATAGTGCACAAAAGCATGCAACCATTCACTACCTCTAATTGTATGTCTGAATAAGATTTTTATTAAAGTGTTATGCACTTGGAAAGGAAGAGACAATGTTTCAATGGATCTCTATTCTCTAGTGTTGCTTTTATATCTCTTATAAGGAAATATGCAAGTGTTGTAAAATCATTCTTTGCAATTATCTATCATACTCAAAGGATTTTTGGGTTTTTCATCCTCCGGATTTGGGGGGGTTTCCCATGGTGCATCTTGTGTCTTATGGATTGAAATATTTGTGTGTTTGAATTGTTTATGAGATCTACATGAAATAGATTTGATTATCAAAAGGTTTAAAGTTCAAGAATATTTCATTATTGCTCAAAAATTGACATTCTTAACTCAAGAGGATGTTACCCCTATTGGAGATTGCTCCTTGCATTTTAGAGACACCCTTGTTGTTTCCCCACCAAGAATCCATGGTAGAAACCGCAAGAACCAAACTCTTTGACATGCCTTCCAAGTTTCCTATTGTTTCTAGCACCCAATGCATAGGTTCACCATAGTGTCAGTTAAGAATTTTGAGATCCATTCTACATTCCTAATATGTAATAAAGAAAACATGATACCATGTTGCATATTTAATTATTAGAATTAATGTGTTGGCCTTGTCCACTTGCTACATTGATAACTCGGGGATCCAATGATGAAAATGCATGTTCAAGTAGGATAGAGATATGATGGAAAATATCCTCCTTCCCTTACCACTCTATCTAATCCACACACTCTCACTCTATTAGGGTTAACCTTGACTCAAGAATGAGTCAAAGGTGGTTTAGGTCTAGCACATGGTTTCTTGTAGGCCATGGTATTGCATATAAAGAATCCTTTATAAGGATTGAGGAGGTTCCATTGTAAAGTGGAAAGGAGGTGAGCGGTGGCTAGCTCACTTAGCCTGGTTGGTCAGTTTTTTCCATGTAATGAAGATATTCAATGGCTGGTTTTTACCCGCATGGGTTTTTCCAAGGTAAATTGTGTGTCTCTTAAATTGTTTCTATGTGGATTTTTTGTTCTCTCATGTATTATTTAATGATACTCATAATTCCTAAGAAATGGTATCAAATATATGGTGTGCTCGTTGAGGTTGTTGTGTGGGTATGTTATGGCAGGAGACCTATAAATTCCAAACCAAGATATAGGGGGACCTATGAATAGTTTAAATATGCACAAAGTGAAGAAGAGATATTCTTTATATTTGGAGAATGCAAATTGTTATTGAAACTTCCCAATTGAAGAGCCATAGATATATGGGAGAGATAAATTTGGATGGGAAGAATATTTTTGTGAAGGGAGACTACATTATTCAGATCCGAGGAAAAGAAATGCAAGGCAGTTCCTAGAAACGACGTTGCTTGAGGATAAAAGAATTCCAAAGAGAAAAACTCTAGCTGTGTGAGGGAGAAGTCTGTTGGAGGGAGTGCGATCACGATATTGGAAGGAAGATTAAATTGTATACATTTCAAATGTGATCATAGTAGAGGTGCAACCCATGGTGGAGGAGGCTACATGAAAAGAGAAAACCCGCACTAGTTTAGTCACTTCTAGAGAGCACGTTTTGAGTGGAGATCCAACGATACCGTGTCAGGAGCGGAAGGTTGTAGATCAAATACATCGTGGGTGAATCTATAGATATCACCCTCCATTTTTCCATAGAGAGAAACCATGACTGCATGAAGGAGCAATGCATGGAGCACAAGGAACTTGAGAAAGAGTGTGATCATGGGAAAATTATCCAGATCGTGGGAGATTTGATGGGAGATACGTGGGTTGAAACTCCCTATCCTCATTCTAAAGGACATATCATAGTCAAGGACATATAACTCTCAATATAGTGGTGTTCATGGCCATGTTGTAGAGGTTGCAGATCTCATCGAGTGAGGCAATGCAAGAGTATGGGAGGAGGATGCATGGTTGTGGAATGTATGTGCAAGTATGGAGCTGCATAAATCAAACATTGTTGTGTGTCAATGATGGCTAGTATGAGAAATTGGTTGGTGATCAAAGAGAATCGAATGTGGTTTCATTTAAGAAGTCCATGGAATTAAAGGTGGGACTATGGGAAACTTGTAAGTATGTAGAGTTGTAAGGAGCATAGAAAATGGTGCATCTTGTGGCATGTTTTGGAGAAGTTCAAGAAATTATATCCATTTAGAATTATGAAGGAGGAATGACATCCAAGATCAGGTAGGTAATGCATGTAGGATCTTCCCTTCCAGTGAAAAGTTAGTGTGAAAGGTCTGCGCATGAGAGTCATGCTAAGTATTTTACATTTTTTGTACCTCAGATTTTTTAAATCTATTGTAGGGTGCATGTTCAGTAGTACTTCACACAATGGAAATATTTTTGGTCCAAGTTACGAAACTTAGCCGTAGGAAATTTTTTATTTCCCTTGGTGCTAGAAGCACAAGGTATCCCTCTTATGTGTAGAGAAGGGATGTTGCATCAAGTGTGGAATGAACCACTGGGTAGGTACAAGGCTGGAATGTGTACTCGTATCCTAACTTGGTGTGGATCATAGAGGTTTAATCTTTGATTGTGAGAGGAATGTGAGATAGTTTAATATCAGTTTTGGTACCAAGATTAATGAACCATGTATGTGAATAGAGTTCCTATAGAAATAACAGTTACAATGGCCGATGACCCATGTAATATGGTAGATGGATTCTTCTTTATATGAATGTTAATAACATGGTTGGATGTAGGTACAAAAGGATCATGGAAAAAATGAGCCTAGAAAACCAAGAGGATGAAGTAACAAATGGTGATGACATAGTAAGCATGAATACACATGAACTAAAAAATTAATGGATCATTTTGCATGTAAATGGGAATATGGTTGTAAGACCTGGTAACACATGCATACCCCTGGTAATTCACCAGTAAATTCAGGAGATAGACCTAGGTGATAGGGGGTGTATGTGAGATCCCCAATTCAATATTAAAAGGGGGGATTGTTAGGGCTAACCTTGACTCGAGAATGAATCAAAGGTGGTTTAGATCTAGCACATGGTTTTGGGAACATGGTTTCTTGTATCCCATGGTATTGGAACAAGGTATTGCATGTAAAGAATCCTTTATACGGCTTGATGAGTATCCATTGTAAAGTGTCCTGGAGGTGAGCGGTAGCTAGCTTGCGTGTCCCGGTTGGCTAGTTTTGGCCATGTAATGAAGATCTTCATTGTCTGGTTTTTCTTCGCATGGGGTTTTCCAGGGTAAATTGTGTGTCTCTTAAATAGTTTCTATGTGGACGTTTTGTTCTCTCGTGTATTATTTAATGATGCTCATGAATTCCTAAGATGCTCCACTTATCAATTCTCTATATTCATCCCATATGTCCATCACACACCATGTGGGGAAATAGAGTTTTGTATTAATATAATAAACCTTTAAATATATTTGTATATATCCAATTGAAAATGGAAATGTGGATAATTTAAATTATATAATACTAATTAAAAAATAATTATAATAAAAAGTCTCTCACTTTCTATTTGTGAATTCATTTGCTCACTCAGTTGTAGTGAAGAAGAGAAGAGAAAGAGGATGAGATCCATATTTTCATTCATATTCTCTTTCATACAGTTTGAATATGATTCCCTTAAAGAAGTTTGTACATCAATGTTTTAAATTATTTTTTAGAAGTTCTTTGAATATAACATTTTTATGCTAGTGGAGAAGAGAAACAAGTTGAGATACTTATTTTCATTCATATTCTCTCTCCTAAGGTTTGAATATCCTTACCCTAAAGGGATTTGTACAACAATGTTTGAATTTTCTTTTAAAGGCTTGCCATTCATGAATTAAGTCCTTAGAAATATTTGAAACTTTCCATTCTTTCCACTTTCTAGAAGAATCCCAAACCAAGATGTCAAGAAGGGTGAAAGTATTATTATGTCATCCAATGTTGTAGCTAGGGCCATTGTATACTATATGAATACTTACACAAATTCCATATCACTGAGTTGGGATCATTACTAAAGTTTTGATCCAAAATTCTGGTGCTTTTTGAAAGAGTATACTTTCTATGTTTTCCACCAGGCCTCTTAAGAAAGTAGCTAAATTCCATAGTATCTTGTCTCCTAGGAATTTATTCATTGAATTGGAATCATGGATTGCTATAACATCATTTTCAGGGGGAGAAATAACAATTTTCCAATTGATGAGATGATATTTTTTGGAGTTTTCTTTCCCACCTTGCCGTAGGAACGTTTGTTGCAACTGATCAATATGGTTAGTGACACACAGAGGAACTAATAACACTAAATTCTAGTATATTGGTATCGATGAAAGGAGTGACTTTATTAACATTACTCTATCTACGGGATTTAGCCACTGAGTGACCCATTGGTTCATTTTTTTTAATTTTGTAAAAAATTCCTTCTAGTCTGTGTCTTTGGTACAACCTTGAAAGATTGGGATTCCAAGGTAGACAACGGAGTTCTAGTCAACTTGAACAGAGAATTATAAAATTTTTGCAATATTTTGGATATTTATAGAGGAGGAATTCCATCCAAAGACACAACAATTATAATTGTTAACCTCACCCTCGGAAGCATTTAGATACATGTTCATAATCATCTTGAATATTAATGTTATAACCACAAATGCACCACCCAATAGGACTGTGTCATGTACAAACTAGGAGTGGTTGAGGTCCTTGACTCCTCTTAATATTGTTATTCCTTGTAGGTTACATGTGATTGTTTTAAAGTCCAATATTATGCTTAAGGTTTCTACCATTAAAATATAGAGAATGGGCATAGTGGGCATCCCTAACGAAGGCCCCTTTTACCTATGAAGAAGGTACTAGGACTTCCATTCACCAAAGGAGAAATCTAGGGGCCCGTTATGCATGCTTTAATCCAAACTATAAATATGTTGGTAAATACAAATATTCTCAATATAGAAAAGAGAAAGGAACGACAAATTCTATGAAAGGAATTTTCCATGTCCAGCTTAATGACCGTACATCTTTCCTTTATAAGATTACTACTATGTATTGATTCTTGGACTAGAATAACATTGTAGAGAATATACCTCTAGGAATAAACCCCCCTGTTATAGCTCAAAATGACACATCTCTTCCTGTGACCACTTTCCCATGATTCTGTCGCATGTCGACACTTCATGAAAGTCACTGAAAAAACACCTAACTTGGAGGACCCATATCTTGAGTTTTGTAACTCTATTTGACCTTATATCTACACCATTGGAAATATATTTTAGTTAGCTAAAACTTTCCAGAAGACACTAAAGTCTGAAAATTCCCAGAAGTACCCTTAAAATGAGATTTTTTGATGTGTATGCGAGTTTCTTTAAGGAAACCCACGTATGTACGTGAGTTGCTATATATAATACTTGTGTATGCATTAAATACATGAATTTTTGCATTGCAACCCACGTATACCTCCTACATATGTGACTGTTGTCTTCGTAACCCACGTACGCCTCCTGAAAATGTAAAAAAAATACGTATTTTGAAATTCGGGTAGTTTGGATAGTTATGCAACGGAATCCTTCAGTTGTAACTACTTTGTATTCGACCCTAACTCTTCATAAAACATATAAATAGAGGTAGGGAGGTCCATGAGGGGGGACTCGAATCTTTGCATTGTTATGCTGGAGGAATTGGAGCTCTCTTTTCCCACACCTTTGTCCTAGAAGAATTCTCCTTGTGTTGCAGATCTTGGAGGGTGAGTTCTTTGGAGAAGAGAAGCAACAGAACCAGATCAAGGTTTCGTGAGGTGTCCAACTTGAAGAGAAGGTATACTTGTACTTGTTTTCAAGATTAATAAATATGTGATGTCCTTCTTCTTCCCAAATCATTGCTCAATGTGCGATTGAACATCTGTTTATGATCAAATGATGATATTAGTCAGATCATTATTTCATGTTTATTTAATTATCATCATATTTATACGTGGTCATAATGGTTTGAGGAAGGTATAATTCGTTTTGCAGGTCTCTTGGAGCAAGAGGAGCAAGAAGAGGATTGAAGGTCTGCTTGGATCAACCTTCATTTGTTAAGGTATGAACCATTCTAATCTCTCAAACTTGCTTATATATGCTTGCTAAACATTATACATCCACCTTTCAACCCCAGTACGTTGATGGCCTCTTAAACCCTAGCCATAGGATACTTTCCTTTACAACACCCCCCTGATTTTTTGAGATGATTTGGAGAAGCATAATATTTATTCAATTAGCTAAAATCTTAGTGATAATCTTATATGAGGTGTTGCATGGAGATATAGGTCAAAATCTAGAAAAGGTTGCAGGGTTTTCTCTTTAGGGATAAGGGCTAAGAAAGAAGACTTTTGTCACACTCTTAAATTTCCCTTCTTCAATGAAATTCAATAATTTTGCACAAATCCTTTTTAATTACATCCCTAAAGAACCTATAGAATGTTATCGTGAAACCGTCTGGCCCTAGGTATTTATTTGGATTAAGGCCTTAGATTGCATTTATGACTTCATTTTCCTCAATTCCTCTATCTATCCCAATATTCTTATCACGATAGATAGATGGTGGAATATCAATAAGGAAATCATTAAGAAAATATTGGTTTAATTCCTCCCGTAAATTTAACAATGATTTTAACTAAAGAAAGGATTATTCTTTAATGTCAGTGTCATTGGTTAATTTCATGCCAAAAGAGTTAGATATTTTAGTTACATTATTCCTCGATTACTTGGATTTTGCTTGATAATGGAAAAATAAGGAGGTATTATTGTTCCCTGATTGAAGCCAAAGGTTTCTTGATTTTATTCTCCAATAATCTTCTTCCTTTCATTAAGCAACGTGACATTTTTTTATTGATTTATTTCTCCTCCTTTTTTTTTTGAATTGTAGGCTACCTTATTTATAAGTTGTATTGAATTTCATTGAGTCTAGAATGTAGCTCTTTCTTTTCATAAAAGGGGTATTTATAGCTATAATTAGCCCATTGCATAAGAGAAAATTTTACTGCTTTTAATTTATATTCCCAAATATAGCTATGGGTTCCTTTCCACTTGATATGCCACATATGTTTGATAATACCAACCCCCCCATGATGGTGGAGCCAAGACATATTGGATTTAAATGGGAGAGGCCAACAATTTTATGACTAAGAAGGAAATACTGATATGTTTTTTATCAGAGGTGGATGAGTGGATAATAGTAGATGATATTTCTACGTCCTCTTCCAAAAAATTATTGTTTATTAAAAATATATCTAATTGAGTTGCTATATGATTGGGCCTTTCTCTTTAGTTTGACAAAGTGTATTTTCCTCTTTTAGGATTGGTGTCAACTAGATCTCATTCTGAGATCCTACCCTCTAAATTATCTCTAGAGGTGTCCCTCACAAACATTCCCCCTCAATTTTCCTTATGAGACAAAACTATATCGATGTACCTAGAAAATATACATCTACCAAATCCTACTACTTTATATTAGCTCCTAAATTTTTCCTATATGTTTTATTTTCCATATGATGCATTGGAACTTAGATATTGAAATTTTTTAAATGAACTCCAATTATTTTACTTACTAGATTGGTGTAGATCAAATGTTCTGTTTGGTTTGTTTCTATTAGCTCAAACTCAATGCTATCTCATTGCATACTTAGACCACTAGATGCTCCTCTCGAACTCACTATTATTCCTTGAATGCATTTCCATTGCTTATTCCCTAGTCTCTGCATTTCTAGATCTTTCATTTTTTGTCTCCTGCAAAAGAAGGATTGTAGGTTTTTCTTCTCTTATTAATTGACCCATATATTCTACCTTGATTCTACTTCCCATTCCTTTTCTATTACAAGGTTCAAGTTTCATTATTTACCTAATGAGGTTTCAATGATTCCACCCTTTTGATTTCCTGATTTTATTAAGAGACACGTTCCTTTTTGGACTAAAATCTTGGATCCTGAGAGAACGCTCCTATCCAAATTTGTTTGACGCCCCAATGTTTTTTCATTATTTTCCATTTCTTCCTTGACTTCTTTCACAATATTTCTCCCAATATTGTGGCTATATCTCTCCTCGCTCTTAGCCATGTCTTTCTCCCCATATACTAGTGATTGCAATGCTTGTTTTCTTGTTTGCACCCCTATTGTTGTTTCCTTCTTTTCTGTCGATGGATTAGCTTGATACATGTGCTCCATCACTGCCTTGTCTTTGTTAGATCAAATATTGAATGATGAGGTTGGATCCATTCCCATCAAGAGTGCATCAAGAAATATAAGGTTCTAGGAGAAAAATCATAACCCAATTCCTTCATAATTGGTGCTACAATATCGTAAAAGAGGACATGATTTTCCTAAGAGAGAGACTCAAAGTTAATTGCTGTTAGAGGAAATTTGATAGGAGGACTTTGAATACTCAAAAAATTTAGTAGAAGTTAAAGAGGATTGTAACATAGTAGAAAGTGATTTTTTGGAACCATTATTCCTTTTAACTTGACTCCACTCATAATATGGGTTTTGAGATGAAGGGCTTGAATCACATTTATTTGTGGCAATAGTTTGCAAAATTACCATAGATATGACATGACTTGCATTTAAACAAGAGTTGTTTGTAGTCAATATATTGGTAATGGCTTCAGCTCTCCAAGATTGGGTGGATATATTTTGGTATCCCCTTTTCGAGATCCACTTCCATACATATTTTGATGTATTGAAACATCAATTGTTTCGGCTCAGATTTATCTATGAACTTTTCGAGCATGTTTCCAATGTACTTTATGTTGATGTATTTGTAACTTTGGAATGTATTCATCCATATCTCTTATGTATTGTACCCCGATGTTTATTCTGGGATGTGTCTGTAATGTATTTGAGTCATGTCATACCCCGATGTTTATTTAGATAAGTTTCTATAATGTAATAAGTCATGTCAAGTCATTGTGGGTAACCCTCCTATTGGTCAAGGGTTAAATTCCCCGCAGTTGTGGGGCCCTTGGGTTATTAGACTATCCTAGAGAAGTCGACCCTAGGTGAGTCATTGTAAGTCGGGGCAATAGTCCCCACCATTTTGTTAAGGATAAACCTCCTTGTTGGTCGGAGGAGGAAAAGTCCCCACAAGTTGTGGGGCACTAGGGTTGTTAGACACTCCTAGAGATGCCGGCTCTAGTAAGTAATTGTTAAGTGAGGCTGACATGTTGGAGTGGGTTTCAAGTGAACGAAAGAATATGAAGAGAGAGTGAGTCTGTCTATTTATCACACACACACTCACTCATTGGGGCGCATGAGTGAGAGAGAGAAGTTGCTGGGATAAGAGAGAGACTGCTACTGTCGGGAGATCATCTTTATGTTTTCGGGTTTTACTTTTGGTGTTGATTCTATCTCTGAGGAAGTTGCGGGGTTTTCACCATTTATGGTTTCCCCGAGGATAAACACTGTGTTCATTGTCTCTTGTGTTTGATTGCTATGCTTGTTATTCTCTCAGTTAAAGATCCTAATATAATGCTAGCTTAATGATAAAAATCTAAAACTTTAGAGAATCATCTCCCCAATAGTGAAGAGGAAGAAGTGGCAACCTTACCTAAAATGGGACAACTTATGGTATATCCAAGGAATAATCAAAATCTAGGGTCCAACTATGTTATTCTCTTCACCTTAAGGATGTATGCCGATTTCAAATTTTGGTAGCTTCCATGGACGCATGATTTGTTGAGGTTTTTGGCCAACAACTTGAACAATTCCGTATCTAGTGTATAAGGAGGATCATATCCCCCTCAATCTAACACCATTTTTTAGACCTTCATGACAGGAAAAGTCATATTATGTAGACCAAATTGTGGAAGGTGATCAAGATCCCCATTCAAACCGTGGCCCCCGAATCTCAAATGTTTTAATGCAATTTCCTTCATTATTTTATTAGAAACTACAATTTTTTTCAAGGAAAAAATAATGCCTAAATATACTCATTAATAATCTTTGTGGAATCACCACTACTTATATGTTTATTTTCTACTTATACAAAAATTTGAACTCAAATTACTTTAGCATTTAAATTACTTTCCCTTCAAATTACTTTCTAAAGTTGATGAAATAACTCTTATTTTTTAGTAAGAGGAATAAAACTACATAGTATAATCCACACAAAATTTTTTTAGAGTTGAATCCATAATAAAAATACTAAAAATAGTAGAGTAGAAACCATAATAAAATGGAACGTCCATAGCATACAAGTTTAAATAAACATGTAAATGCCACTCTTCATTTCCATCGCCCTATTTATTTTCTTTTATTTTCATGATAACATTGTTGTTCTCAAATTATGTTTAGAACTCAAATTGTGTCTTAGTAGGAACCACCGATCCCTATCAAACACATTCAAGCAAAAAGACACTTACTTGTAGTATTTTCATCACACATATAATTAGAGTTGATAAATATTACCAGACTATCATAATATTCCTTTACATCACCTTGATTAAAGGTATTCCACCACTTTCTCCTAAAAATGACATAATCTAACTTTCCCTCTATCGAGCTCTAATCATGGTGCCTAATATGTTTAAATTGGTCAAACATGACCTCCACTCCATAGTCAAGTGTGACATCATTTTTTGGAAAATCCTTGGTGTTAAAATGAAGTTCATGTGCCCACATAAATGAGAACAAATGTGCCTGTAAAAATGTGAACAAAGGACGATGTCAGATGAATAAGAACCCAAGCAATACAAGCTTAATGCATGTTATATTTCAAACATCCATTATAAAATGAACACTTGACATAGATAAAATTTTATTTTAGAGCCATTGCATTATATCCATGTATAGTGTTCATCATATTAACCATGCGGGTATAGATTACATGCACCATATTCACTTTGACCTGATCAACCACCCGATTATGGAGACATATCTTGAGCATATTTTCTTTTAAATTATTCGTATAAGGCATGATTCTACCATTCAATAATATACACGATTTTCTGTCATTATCCCATTTCCTTCTCTTATATTCATACAATGCACTAGTGCTCACTTTTCCTCCTTATGGTAAAGAATAAAATTATTGATTGCATTAATCACGATTCATTGGTACATTCATGAAATCAAAACAAATAATACAAGATTAAATAAAATTGATCAAGTATAGCATAAACCATAACCATGTAGAAAATTAACAAATATAAGTCATGTATTATTTATCATGCACATTTTCCCATTGGTTTAGACTACATCTCCTTCACTTCTATCCTCATCCTAATTGTTGTCCCAAACCACTATGCATAGTGGGTTGTCAATTTGATTGATGTACTCCATAGCATAATAGAAGTGACTCATATACTATGTACCCCTTTGCTATTTGTTGAACAAAACCCTTCAATTTTTTCATGTACCTCTCCAATAAGAACAACCAATGTTATGACACTACCCTATCTAACTCAATATCATCAACAAGGGGAATTAGAAAATGGATGTGCAAGTCCATTAAACTTGTGGGTAATTCCTTTCGATACATATAAACAATCTTAAAGATCTCTCATTTCAATGAAGCATGCTATCCATGTGAAACTCCTTTAATGTAGTCTTGAATGTACAAATGTAGATAATTTTGATGTACTACATTATAGGTCCTAGGAGTATTCATGGTTCACGCAACTAGCACAAGAAAAGGATAATGGCACTACAAAATAAAAATGTACAAAATGAAAAAGAGCATAATATTATGAAAGCATAGCATATAACCTACATTGCAGAAAAAGAAGCACGTAATCCACATATATTCTCTTAGAAGGTTAAGATGGCCATGTGAATTCAACCTTGACAATTGCATTTATATAAGGAAGTAGCACATACAATCCCCATATAAATAAGGTGTCTTCACTCCCTATACACAAATTTTCTCTAGAGGAGATAAATCATATTTCTTCAAAATCCATGGGACATCTTATTTTTTTAAATAGAAATAGGTTCTGACATCTCCTCTATAATGCTTTAGTCAATGTTTATTTTTAGTATTTCAAGCTATCATATCTCTCATAAGACACTAACATGTCACTTTTTTATTAATTATATGTACTTCCATAAGGAATATGCAATTTAGTAAGTGGGGAATTTCAATATGCTTGACCCAAAATGGACGCTTATAAAATATAAATTTCATTTTCACTCCAATGGGATTTTTCTCATTGAAAAAAATTAAGATCATCAAACATAGGTCCTCCATTTGAATAATAAAACCGTAGTCTCCTTCTCCTTCTCAATTTCATATGCCCTAAGCTAGTGTATTGGTGTCATTGTTTCAGGTCTCAAAGTGTTATTGAGGAACCCCCCTAATGCTCCTAGGTTGATCCTCCCAAAGAGTGGTTCAAAATTTGATAATCACCAGTGTAGAGTTCTATTAGTTCTATCCTTAGAACTATAGGAAAGTTCAATAACAAAAGGAAAAATAGGAAGAAAGAGAGGAAAACTTGTTTCCTTTGGTTGTTTGATACTCCATTGCATTCTAAGCCTTTATTTTTGTCAATATGATGATGTACATGTACCTACACACAACTCAAACTAACACCCTTCACAAATTATTTTGCATTACATTATCAAACATATATAAAAATCTATTTTACTCATGGGTAAAGTATACCCCATCTAAATAACATAGTCATATGAATGATCAATAACAAATATTTGTGGGGTGGGGAGAATATAATTCTATTAATGTGTAAAGGAAATAGTACAAAAATGTGAATACCTTATTTTTTATTACAACATATCCTTCACTAAAGCTCGAATTATATTTCCCTTAGCCACACAAACTAATAATATGTTGATGGAAATCTCAAATCACTCTATCATAGGGGAACCATTCCAATGGTCCTTTAATCTCCACTCAAGATCTCTGTGCAACTAGGGAAGCTAACTAATAACTTATCATCAACAATGGAAACATGAGCTTCATACTACTTTTTATTTCTTTATCTAAATTCCTCTAGAGTTTGGATGCTTGATATCACTTTTCATGTTTTTTTCTCTTGACCATGGATCTTCCATTTATAAGTTAGGAAGGTTATAGGGTTGAAGTTTAGAGTGCATGCATGTCACACAAATGTTGTCAATGTGCAATCTACACTTCTGTATTTTCTAATGTTTGAGCTTTCTTTCCTTATTTATGGCTTTGGAGTTGTGGTTGCACTTCTTATACAGATAAATTGTGGTTGGCCATGGTTATTCTTTATATGAATCAAAAGGATCACACTATTCTTAAGGAAAAAGTGTGGCCATATGTCCACAAACCTGCAAGGTCTAGATCAAAATAGTATATTCTTTATTGTTCAACTGATTCTAACTAGTAGTATCATCTATTCATGCTCTATGATATTTTTGAGCACTAGATATAGAAGCTAAATGAAGCTTCTATACAAAGTAATTGATTGAATAACAGACAAAGGTCACAGAATCATAATCTTCATTAACTTATAAAATAATGGGGATACAATACTCATCAAATATCATATCTAGAATACAATGTGCATTAGAATGTAAGAGATAATTCTCCTCCTTAAGCAAATGTTCCATAGCTAGGATTAACTTAGGCAACACTCCAGTGAATGCACCTTGCATGCATGACACAAAAAGAGTGCACCCTTGCATGGCCATGTGGCTCACATGAATGGATTTAACTGATCCTTGATTAGCCAAGTGGGGTCAACTAGCTCACAATTGTCGAATGAGACTATTTAACTTGGATTTGACAAGTCAGGAGGTGTCAAATAGCTAATAATTGTTGAGTGAGGATTTTTAACTAACTAATATTAGTTAATTTATCCATAACATTCAATATAAGCACACTTAACTAATCAAATGGTGCCATCATTCATGAAAAGGTGCACAAATCCCTATAAAAATGGAGGGTTCATTTCTTCCCTAAAGAGGTGGAAGAGGGCGCATGAGGTCCTAAAATGAAGGAAAAGACGCTCAAGTGAGCCCAAAAGTATGTGTACACCAACACCCCTCCCCTCATTTTTATCCTAAATTACGTGAGTATGGTGCACAAAAAAATGGGTCCCAACAATTGTAGCCATGTTAGGTACCCATGTACAATAAAAAATTATCTAACCAATGAGAAAAGAAGGAAAAACTTGTTGGGAAAAACCCTTATAAAAAAGTGAATGTTGAGTGAGTAGACTAGGTATATTGTTTTGAATATTCCTTCACTTCCAAGTAAGCTTGCAACTCTGTGAACTTCTTCTACTTGAATTAATTGGAGAATATGCCTACAATATGCTCTATGGAAGGAATTGTTTTTAGATAAATGATATCTTCATGAATCAACCCTCTGATATAGTGCATATGGATCTCAATGTGTTTGGTCCTTTGTCATTGACGTGAACATTTGGAAATCCAAATGGTACTCTAATTGTCACATAATATAACAATAGGATTGCAAAATTGAAACCCAAACTCAATGAGAAATTGATGCAACCAATTGGATTGAGTTGTTCCATTCACTTCACCTTTATAATTTTATTTTTTTTCAATAAAATAATGGTTTCCTTATTCTTGCTTGAACAACAAATAGGCCCCAAGCTAAAACATATAACATACCCAGAAGTGGAATTGTGATCCACACCATTTCCATCCCAATTATAATTTTTTATCCAACTAGATGCAAAGAGTAACCTATTGCATAATGAATCCCAAAGTCATGAGTTCCCTTCACATAGAGGATAATCCTCTTTGTAAGTATCTAGTGCAATGCATGTGGCTCCTACATGTATCTAGGAACTACTCCAACAAAAAATGAGATGTCTATTCTAGTTTGAGTGAGATAAAAAATACTCCCAACCAACTATTGATACTATGTATTGTACACCAAAAAAGGTGTAGAAATGCCACATTCAAGCTTTAATCTTGAAAGGAAGGGTGACAAGGCCGATTTGAAATCATTCATTTGGAATATTTTAAGAAGATCCTATGCATACTTAGATTGTTCCACTATGATTCCTGAATTGGATTGGGATATTTTGAGGCCAAGAAAGTAATGCAACAATCGTAAATAGGTCATGGAAAATATATCATGCAAAGAAAATATAAACCAAGAAAAGGATGAAAATGAACTCCTTGTGATAAGGAGATCATCTACATTGACTACAACCAACAAAATAGAGTCTCCCTATTGAAGCATGTACACATTTGGTTCTGAATTTCAACAAGATAATCCTAGGGGAAACAAGAAGGAATCCATTGTTTCATACAATGATCGAGGTGCTTGCTTTAGACCATACAAAGATTTCTATTATTTGCAGAAAATATATGAATCATGGATGTACCCATGTAGCTGTTCAATGTAGACTTGTTCTGCAGTATCCTTGTGAAGGAATGTACTCTTCAAATCCATATGATGAAGTTCCCACTATTGAGTTGTTTCAATGGTGATCACACATTGAATGGAATCCATCTTGGAAACCATTGCAAATGTTTCATTGTGCTCTATTACCAATATTTGTGAGAATCATTTCACTACTAGTATTGAATTATACTTATTGATGAGTCCATCCACTTCCATCTTAGTTCTGTAAACACATTTACATTGAATAATATTTCTCCCTAGAGGAAGAGGTACCAACTCTCATGTGTTGTTTTTCATGATAAATTAATACTCCTCATACATGGATGCTTTGTAATGCAGATGGTAAATAACTTATGCATGCGATTGAGGATATGCAACAACAACCATGTAAAAATGTGTGGGAAACAATGGATCTGTCACTATGAGTGCATGTGGGGACTCATGAAATTGAGAGCAACTACTTCTTGGATTTGATGGATCTCAAAATATTTCTCTTGTTGACTAAAGAGTTTGTTCTACCCAATGTGGTTGAATTGTCAAATATGGAATATTTGGTTCATCACTAGCATCAACTTCTTCTTCATATGAATCTAAAATGTCACTTTTATTTGAATTTTCATATGAGGCAATGGAGGAAACATTTATGAGATCATCATCAATAACCGATGGTGCATTAACTGTTATAGGAATTTCTGCATGCAAGTTGGATTCTCCAAACTCAACACTCCTTTCAATGAAAATATTTTCATATAGGATTTAGTAGTTTGTACCCCTTTAGACTTCAGGATATCCTATAAATACACATTCTTCACTTTGTGTATCCAAGGCCCTTCTTCTTTTGGAAGGAGTGCGAGCCCATGCATGAGATGAAGATCCAATCTCAATGAAGTGCTTGAATTATGGGTTTCAACCACTCCAATATTTTGAATGGAGTATCTCCTTTTTAGGATTTATGAGGAACTCAATTCTAAATGTCGGTTGAACAATTGATGGCTTCAGCCCAAATTTTTGGAGCAAGGGACTTGGGTTGTATTATACATGTTTCCATGTCCTTCAAGGATATTTCTTTCCTTTCTGCAACTCCATTTTGATGTGGAGTGTATGAAAATTTATGTTGTAACTCAATGATTTCTTCCGAACATTAGATGTTGGACATATTTGTTGACTTAATCCCCCCTATTTTCTGTACATAGGATCTTGATCCCATTTCCTGTCTACTTCTTTGCAAGGGATTTGAAAGCCTCGAAACATTTGGAGACTTCATATTTTATCTTGAGTTAGTAATATCATGTGTATCTTGACTAATCATTAGTGAAAGTCAAGGCATACTTGGAACTACTCATGAATGAGTGTGGAAATGGGCTTCTTATGTCACCGTGGACAAGTTTAAGAATAGAATAGTCTCATCATGCCTTTCCTTTCTATAATTTTCTTTGAGATGATTTCTAAGATGACAACTTCAAGATACACCATAAGAATATTTGATATCTAAGAAACTTGTCACCATACATTTCTTGCTTAGTTTCTACAAGTATCAATAGTTTAGGTGACCAAACCTCTCATTCCATAACCTACTTTATTCATTAAAATGTGTTTAAAGTACAAAGGAAGGAGATTTGGGAATACAATTTGGGAAAACAAACAATATTGATTGGTGATCATCTTTTCCAATAGCAACCTTATATCCATTAATCATTTCAGTGATGGCTACTATATTAGGGGTAAATTCGTATTTCTTTCCTAATCCTAAGTGAGTAATTTGATATATATAAATAATATTTGTGTACAAGGAAGACACACAAAGTACATGCTAAAATTATCCATTCTATTGATCAATAACTCAATTTTCACATACATGTACTAGTGTGCCATCTCCCATCAAGATTGCAGTACTGGTGCATGGCTTTATGGAATAAAACATGTCCTCGTACAAGGCCATGTGATTTGAAGGTCATGAGCCAGGGATCCATGATGATGATGCTAAGGAGGAAATGAAAACAATTGCATGGCCTCTATCATTATATGGTCTTTCAACTTCCTTGTTCTTCTTGATGTTTTCAAGAACTATTATGTTTTTTTGATCAAGAAGGTTTGTTATTTGATCAATCATTTTATTCATACAATCATGTTCTTAACGGTTAGTATTTTTGTAATATCCACATGTTTTATTCTCTTTCTCCATTTTCTATAGGTTACAAGACATAGTATTGAATAGAACTGAAGAAGTGTTATGGAGAAAATCATCCTATGGCTTGGGGTAGAGCACAACATACGGAATGACACCAGAAATAAACTATAATATCAAGTATTCCATATGAATGTAAAATTCTTACAACAAAGGATAGGTTCGACATGTTAACTGAACGTTCGAAGAAGACCATTGTTGAGCTTTCGATCCAATATTTTCTACCTACAACTTGTCCTCAACAACAAATGTATCCAAGCATATAATATGTATGTAAATGTTAGCATGTACTTTAGCATAATCCATTGAAAATGTATAAAGCATTGTTGGTGGTAAAACAAACAGATCTGATGGATCTTATGCTCTCACCTTTGCGGCTAATACCTTTGTATTTGATGGTTATAATAGTGTCATGTTGGGGATTCCTGCTGCCTTGTGTTTTATCTCCTCAGTCTGGCCAATATACCCATGGAAATTAACATAAAAATTTGCACATGAATTTGGATGAGAAAAGAGTATTTATATTCATTCAAAAAAAGAAGTACAAAGTGACAACCTCTGTCAGCAACTCATCGGAACCAAGAAACCAAGTTCCTACACCACTTCAATCCTCCATGCAAAGGAAAGATCATGAATATAATAGAGAGATTTGGAGATTAACATAAATGGTTCAATCAACAAGGATAAAGGGATGCATACTCAAGGAAATGACAATGGGGAAAAATTTCACTATAGTTTCCTTACTCTCAAAGTTTGTCATCTTCAATGCTTCATAATGTCTCAATATATAGCCCTCAAATGGGAAATGGAGTTTCGAATCAGAGCGTTTTCAAGCATATGGAAGGTCAAAAATGCTAACCAACATGACTTGGAATGGAAAATATGTAATATTTTTAATTTTGAGCACAAAACCTAATGTATGCGAGTGATAGTGGAGCAAGATGTGTATACATGAACTGTATACATGGTGACCCACGTGTATCAACAAAATTGTGTTTTTTAGGGTTTCTCTAAAGCATAGGGAATATACTAAGAAAGGGGGATATAGCGATTCTACAGAGGGACAAAGGTAGGCCATCCACGTATGATGCATAAGGTGTGGAAAATCATGCTATAATAGATGCCCCTTAATGTGTGAGTTCAAAGGGATACTCAAAATGGCCGAAATAAATTATTGATCCCATAAGTAGAGTAGTGAAGGCCAAACCAAAAGAACTAGCCACTAATCAGCATGTTACAATATTGATTTTGAATACATGACCGTGGATCTGAAGCATGTATAGAAGTCCCAGGTACATATACATACAATGGACATGAATAGGAATAATGGACATATGTCATAAGTGGTCACTTCCACATACAATATACATTGGAATATAGTCTCCAAACTAAGTGAAGACATGTGATACATAATGAAGTATACACTTCTCTTGCATGAGAATTGAAGTCTCATAGGTACTATCACAATCATGATAGTAGCATACATGAGAATTATACCATAGTATGAGGTATTCTACGCAAAATTCCGATGGTATATGTCCCATAACGTGAATGAAGGTGTTGGATTCAAACATGATGAAACATAATTTGAATATCGATCATTGAGGTATACTGTTAACAAACACGAGACAACCCACTGATGATGAAAGTGGGTGTTAAGGAACTGAGTACATTTAACAAGTGCAAATAGAGGTGATGAGGTCAAACAATTTAAAATCCATCGATCAGGGGACATTAATGTATTCTCAACTTTTGATTATGAGAGAAATTTCCATTGATGACTACAAGTCTCAAGGTACTCAACTGAATCTATATCCCTATTCCAGAATAGACGATATGAAATCAATGGAATGGATTCCACTGGAAGGAGGGAATTAAGGCATCCCAAATCAACCAACTCTAGGTACAAAACTAGGATGAATGATTTTTAAGAACTCAGATGAACAAGATGTACACAAACCAATAACCATGTGTGTCTCTCACGCATACAAGATGCAAGTAACATGCGAAAGATACCCCATGAGTAGAAGCCAATAATGAAAAATGATAACAGAAGAGAGGAAACCACCAATAGGGTCTAATGGAATCCAAGAAAAAACACCAATCCCAATGTGTGAATGGATTTATTTCCATCGAACACAAGGGAAACCACTCAGTCAACGACCAATGATGAGGTGTCATATGCTTAGTTCAAGGTCACCTACCAATGATGAAAGTAGGCCTAGGGTTCTAGTTAAGACAACAGATCTATATGATACTGGGATGGATGACATGCAAAGTCAAGATATTTGAGTAATGGTCGACTCAAGATAAATACTTCCTTTGAACAAGAGCATAAGGAAGATGGAAATACTTAGGCAGCATAGACTCAACTGTGAATGTTGAAGTAACTCTATGATGCAAGAGGAATCAACATAGGTTCCATAGGGGCTGGAAGCTTAACTAGTCAGTGGAGAATTCTCTAAATAACATGTGCAACTTCCTAAAGCCATAATAAAAACCCGAACCATGATGGAAGGACTAAAAAATTGTGTTATATTCAAAGGTGGCATGACAACTACCAACATAAGATAATATCATTTTCCTGTCCAACTTTTTATGTTTTTGTTTAATTTATTTTTTGGTATTTTTCATATTATGAAATATTGAAAAATAATAAAATATGATTATTGTACAATAGAGAGGAACCAAGTGTCGTGGGAAATAAAACTAGTTCCAAGCAGTGGTATAGACCTATGCTCAATGCAAGGAACCACGTGCAGGATAAGGATACTTGAGGGGATGTTTCCTCTAGGGTAAAGATAATCAAGATGCAAAGGATGAATAATAGGCTCTGATTGGCTAGGATTGAGACATGCTCAGGAAATTTTTCTTATAACAACGAAGTAGGCAACAAACATTGGTTTCAATAAGAAAAGCAAACGAATGACATGCATTACAACTTGATATAAAAATGGAGTCCATGTGGAAGATGGACAACATAAATTATATAAGTAGGAACATGAGGTTCCACCCGAAGACATGTAGGGACTATAAGGGACTCCCATACCTAAGGAGGAGATTTGACACTAAGGAACCAACTACCACTTAAATAACAACACTTCTAGAAGTAGTTGGAAGGTTTTGTGTCATTAAAAAGAAGGTTCATACCTAAGGTTTATGAATCATGTTCATAGGATAATGCAATAATGCTAGTAGAATGGAATCCTATCCTATATGCCAATAATGATACATACCTGCCAAAGGAACACAAATATTGAAAATGGTAACACCCACTAAGGCTTGGAGAAACTGCATAAAAAAGACCCTTACACCATGATATTAGCCCATAAATTTTGTAAAATATTAAAAACATGGTGAAAACTATATAAAAGTGGGTAAATATTTCTATAAATAGTAAACATTTGAATTTTTACCATACCATTTCATTTTTTACCACAAATAGTGCTTGGAAGCCCTTTTCACCCTCAATATTCAAACATTGATTCCGAGAGCTACTGGAGACGAAATCACAAACCGTCTAGATCAAGTAAGTGCTCTCATCATGATCTTCAGTTCTACTAGTTAAATTCCATGATGTTCAATTCATTCAAGCTTTAGGAGGAATTAAGATCGATGATGCATGTTTTCCCAAGGACGTTTGGAAAATACATGTCCTCAATAATGGATTCATCTAAAGGTAACGTGTAGTCAAGAAAATCATGTGAGAATTACAGATTGACCACCCAAGCTAGAAGTAATGAGAGACATTCCTCTTCCATCCGCTAATACGAAAGATCAGGGTCTGGAGTGGTGTCTAGTACAACTTGGTAAGCAATATTAGCTACAAACAACAACATATACACTCCAATGGGTGAAATCCCTTCACATAATTAAACTGGAGAAGGGAGAATCCATGGATCACTCAAGTGTGAAGTACGAAATGATAATGGACTCAACTATGGTAAAGAACCATCGGAAGTGGAATCAATAGATAATATTGGCATAGAAAATATAATGGTTACTATAAGTGAAGGATACATCATGACACCAACATTCTTAGTTGCTGGCTAATGATTCTCAATAACCAAGACCGTAGATCCTGATGATGCAACGGAAAACTAGAAATAGTGAAAGATAGATGATTGACCATCACAATTCTTCCTTCATGGGGAAATCATACTACATGAAACACAGATGAGATGACCACCTTCATGGAATAAATCCAATTTCTACCCAGTAACAGGTTGTAGTCAAGGGGTGCATCAACCACCTCAACCTCTAACGATATAGACTCCCCCCCGAAGTGGACCTAAAGAGAAGGAATAATTTGATGCGGTCTAAATTAATGTCCATAAAATTTCATTAGCATGGTCATAGACTGGGACAACTGAATAGAGCCAAATCCCTTCCAATAGGACAAATACATCAATGATGTCAAAGCACCTTCATCAATAAACCTACATTTTATGGTATTCTTCAAAAACTCCACATGGACTTGGAAAGGTGCATGGTAAGGAAAGCGGGGTTGAAAATCATAGGTCTCAAACTTGATCACACTGGTGTTACTTAAATCAAGAGCTCCCATGAAAAGAAACAACACATTCCTCTATGAAGGACACATCTGGAGAACCTCTAAAGTCAACATCACACATGATTTTTTTCCCAGATCCTCCATAATAGAATATTTTTTGGCAAATTTGGCATTAGGATTGTGCATCGACCACCTAAGGACCCCTTTTAGAACATGCAGTATACACTCGGTCTTATTAATCTACAAAGGGGTTTCCAAAGGCGGAGGTTCTTTCCCTAGAGTTGGTTGTGAGGGACTGTAATCACATGAATGGGTAGAAACATGAATAGATGACATCATATTGATACAACCATGAACACCATCATGAGTTGGATGGTTTTGAGCTCCACAAGACCCGCTTTTGATAGCTGAAGCACTCAAATCCATGTTTTGATTATGAGGAAGAGGATTAGTCAACACACATGGGATTTGTGCAATGAACTTTGATGCCTCATCGATCTTGGGGAAAAATTGCATAAGGTGGTCTTCACCATAAATCTTACAAGAAAATTTGACCTTTTGTTTGGGCTTCTTGTCCCCACCAACATTCTCATTGTTATTTTCATGATTATGATTTTCTTTCTTATTCCCACGCTTTCGATTGTTCTTCCCCTTTTTCTCGTTTCATTCGAGTTTCCAGTTACCCTTCTGGTTTGACGATTGCACGAAGTGTACATCCTCTGACTTGGTGGGTGTTATCATGAAAACATCACACACCTATGAAAATTTCGCGATTCACATGGTAAAGCATTATCAACATACAACATGCAAACAACATAAGAAATATTCATAAGGTCCAAATACCAGAATGAGTCCAAGTTAGCCACTAAAAATTCAAAATACACAACCACACAGTTTAAGCTATGGCTACATGTGCTACAATGTGCACTTCCAGAACAATATCCGTAATGTAACACAAAAATTACCTCAATATGCATGTTTGACACAAATGGTGGGATATCACCAACAAGCAGTGCTTTGAAGGCTCGTTAAAGCTCCACTTACCCATTTGAATTTGAAATTTTCCTCTCACATACTTGGTTTCCTTAAATATAATCTTGGTGTACTTTGGAGAAAAAATATGACTTCATGGGTTCACACCATGATCTTGTCATTTCTTGGTCACCTCTTGGACTATAAAATAAGGCTATGGGCATGCTAATTGAAAGAATATTTTGGAGAAAATTTATGTTGTTGGAATTGTGATTGAGATTCCCCTTAGCTCACCTCTTCCCTCTTGCCAAGAATTTCCAAAGATCCCTTTACTCCTTCCCTCAAGGGAAAAATGTTCTTCTCATAAATTGGTTCATTAACCACACTTCAAGCATTGTTGGAAAAGAAAAAAATCCCTTAGGAAGAGAGTTTCCTCCATTTGGAACTCACCTCTCCAAGGTGTTGTATTAGCTTGAATATTGTGCAATACACAAGTGGTTTGGATCACATTGTTTGTTGCAGAAGTTTGAAACCTCTCCTCCGTTTTCTATTTTGCTTAAGTTTTGTTTATCATTTTATTGGTTTTATTTTGCTTCCCTCTAACAACCTATTGCAGGATCACTTGGGGTCATCCACTCATCTCACCAAATCGGCTCCATATACTAAGGCCTTGTTGCAACCTACAAGGCCTGGACCGATCTCAAAGTGGGAAGAACTCTTGTGCATTATTTCCCAAAATAGTGGGAGTGGACAAAGCAATAGATTTCCCTGCTGCAGAATAGTTAAGAGATAAATTTTGCATTTGGTTTGTCATGTGGTCTACAACCTTAGCACTAACAGATCCCACAATTCCATTGGCACGCGGCCCAGGTTTTTTCTTAGGATCATGATTCGATCTCGATGCATCAAGGATAATATAATAAAGAAGCCCAAACTTCATATAAATCAATTCCAATATTTGGGCTCTAAAGATGGTATATTCCTTGATGGCTACTCCAAATGTCAAAACATCCTTTGCAATATGCAACAATAAAGACTTAAATAACCACTCCAATTAAACAAAAGTGGAATGTTGTCCTTAACAAAATATCAATTCCAACGTTGTAATGGACTGATAGCTGAAAGTCATTAAGAAAGACCAAGGCCAAATCATTAAAGCTTTGATATGTTCCCCCAAGAATCTTGATGTACCATTTCACGGTAGGACTCATAAGTGTCTAGTGAAATAGTCTCATATGAATATAATAATGATTCAATGAAATCAATGAGCACCAAAGGTTAAAGGTACTGACGTGATCACCTAGATCCTCATCCTTATTTCCTTTAAACTTTGGGATGTTCAAAGGAAGCTTAGTGGAGTCTAAGGGCCATGCTGGGTCGTGACACACCAAATCATTCATAAGTCTAGAAAAATATGGAAATTTATTTGTAGCTAGAAAAGGGAGCCTAGATTGTGATGTCTAGGTCCATGGCCCTTGGAAAGGACGAGTCTAAGGTAAAACGCCTGTAGGAACTAGATTTGAGACCACAGGTGTGGATGGATTTTGGAAAATACCATGTTCCTATCTAGTAGGATAGTATCCTCCTCCAAATTGGTTCATGTAAGGTATAATAGGGATTTTCATAATAGGCACCCCTTTATAATTCAAAACGATATTACCAGGTTTCCCATTTAATGGGACACATTACCCCGAGATGAAAGAGGATGAACATGTTCCCCCGAAGAACCTTACTAGGAAGCAACTTCGGATTAGGGGAGACCCATACCAATTGATACATTCCCTCCCAAAGTGACACTCAAACTCGAATGATGACTTTCCATAAGAAATTCATTCATAGGAACCAACATACTAGACGTGGTTCATGTGGATGGGATGTAAAAAGTAGTGCCACCACTTGAATTCCCACATCCACTCACAAAAATATAACCACTGGAACTAGGGGAGGATGAAGGGAGATGGAATCCTTAAACATAAGGAGTATAAGGAGGGATATGAACACCTCCAAACTGATATGTAGTATAGGGGTTTGACGCGCCCCCAATATCTACACCAGAAGTACCACTAGAAACCAAAATGGAGGATAAGGTATTCAACGATATGCTTGGCATGACAAATGTAAATGGGTTAGAGGCAAAGGGAAATAACTGAGCATTTATGCCTATAAACCCTAAAGAGGAAGTGGGTGCATGATCTGATGACCAAGGGAAATCAAAATGGTTCATTCTAATATGTCTAGGTGAAATAGAGAGATGAGAAATAGTAAACACAGGGGTCCCACTAACCCATGAGGTAGCCAAAAAGGGATTCCCATGGTATTCCCACCCTAAGGCCGATGAAGGTGTCAGAGGAAAATATGATGTCTTACGATTAGTGCTCATGGTCAAAATTATTTGGAGCTCTATATGTGATAGATAAATACCACTAGTATTATATCTACGCCTCTTGTAGAGATGTTGCAAAGGGTCACTAGGTGGTAAGCCTTCTAAGCGACAAGAATAAAGGAAATCCAAAAATTGATCCACGATTACTTCAAAAAAAATTCTCCAATAACAAGGATCCCTAAATACTGCTAACGAGCACAAAGAACACCCCTAAAGAATCTAGGATAAATACACACAATCAAGGAAGATGGATAAATGGGATCCCTATATATAGTAGGTATGTATCGCCTAGGAGAGGCCTAAGATTCCCATAAACTACAAGTGGATGTGCGTGACTAGTTATAGAGGCCCTCATCTTCAACGCGTAAAGTGAATGTGTTGTTCGACCACTACCTGATCAGGACACTCATAGAATAACCTGTACAAGTATCCCTACGAAACCTAGGAAAAGAAACTATGGTCACCTTGATATAACCAATGTTCAAGTGAACCATCACATGAAAGATACACCATATGGGTAGGGTAGTTAAGCCCAAATCTCTAAAGCAACAAAGGTACCTCAATATCCCCCATATACGAATAGAATCCTGGAAATATACCCGACACTAATAGAAGGTATTGGACTATCTCCACAACCAACATTCACGCTTCCTCATGATTGACTCTCGTGTAAGAGGAGATTCTTGAGAACACCAATTATATCAAGGATTTCTCCTCTATCAGGTATTATCCTCTCTCTGGACAAACAACTAATTTCTTCAATTTTATAGTCTTGGAGAAGTTTACTCACACAATCCTATTCCAAGACTCTAAACCTAAGCTTGTTTGTGCACCTTATAAAATGAAATATTTCTAATCACTTTTAAGTGAGGTGTTAATTTTAGTGGGTCATTGCTTAATCAAAGGTATATGATCATGCAACTAATGATGTTTACTACTCAACAAGAAAAATAAATAATGCACACTCGAAAACATTACTATGTACTAGACTTGTTTTCCAAATGAAAAGATGGTATGCCGCTAAATGAAATGCATAAAAATGGTCTCTTTCTTTTCAAATGCCAATGCATTATTTCCAATATGAATCCTAGAATAATTCCATTACAATCCAAAATAGTAATGAAAGTTCTATTTCAATGCAAAATGAAATAATGAAAATGAACATGCAAAGATGCATATATTTTTGTATTTTCAAAATAAAGGAATAAAAATGAAAAATGGAATCACGAAATTATCAGACCTTCTAGAAAGTACAAAGAGACTATCCAATCAAGACACTAATAATGCATGGCTCATGAACTAAACTAAAAACCAAAAATGGAAAAATGACAAGAACAATTTTTTTTTAAACTAATAAAAGAGAGTTTCCAGTCACTATAAAGGCTATCAACAAACAATATCAAGACCCAAGAAGACTCATAACACTCATAATCCACCCAAAAACCATTCCAATAAATATATAAGTAAAAAATTGAAATGTATATGACTATAAGGGAAACAACATCGTATGTATGCGACCTATACATAGACATCCCGTGTGTACACGTGCCTATCAACAGTGTGACCCATGTATATTGAGAAAAGGGGGAAAAAAAGAGTGAATACAACAACTCAGAGATATTTTCAAATAATTATTGTAGGAATAAAAGTGATACAAAAACTAAAAGAAACATAGAGAAACTTAATAAAAAATGGACCCAAAACACCCCAACAAAAAGAAGACTTCCCCATCACAATCACCAATTCTGTTACGAGAAAATATTCATATGGATTGGGGTATACCACAATAGACAAAGTGACACTAGAAATCAACTGTAATCTCAAGTATGTCATATGAATGTAAAATTCTAACAACAAAGGATAGGGCTCATACCTCAATCAGATGTTCGAAGAAGACCATTATTGAGCTTTCGATCCAATGCTTACTACCTACAACTTGTCTTCAACAAAAAATGTATCCAAGAATGTAATATGTATGTAAAATTTTAACATCTACTCTAACATAATACATTGAACATGTATAAAGGAGATATACCCATGGAAATTAACATAAACATTTGCACATGAATTTGGATGAGAAAAGAGTGTTTCTATAAATTCAAAAATAGAAGTACAAAGTGACAACCTTTGGTGGCAACTCGTCAGAACTAATAAACCAAGTTCCTCCACCTGGACCCCCACCACTTCAATCCTCCATGCAAAGGTAAGATAACAAAGACAATGTATAGTTTGGGAGATGAACATAAATGGTTCAATCAACAAGGATAAAGGGATGCAGACTCAAGGAAATGAAAATGGGGCAAATTGTTTCTATAGTTTCCTTACTCTCAAAGTTTGTCCTTTCAATGCTTCACAATGGCTCAATATATAGCCCTTAAATTGGAAATGGAGGGTCATATTGAAGTGTTTTCCAGCATATGGAAGGTTAAGGATCGTAAGCACCATGTCTTGGAATGGAAAATCAGAAATATTTTTAATTTTGAGTACAAAACCATGTACGCGGGTGATAGCGGAGCAAGATGCATATACATGAGCTATATAACTGGTGACCCACATGTATCAACAAACTAATTTTTTAGGGTTTCACTGAAGTATCAGGAATATACTAAGAAAGGTGGATATAATGATTCTACAGAGGGACAAAGGTAGGCCATCAAGGCATGATGCGTAAGGTGTGGAAAATAATGCTATAAAAAGAAGTAAAAAGGGGAGAAAAGGAACTTTCATACACTAAGGAAAAAAAATCCATAGGTCAAAATATCAATGTGAAAAATGAGGAAACTCATTCTAATGGGAACAAAGTCAAGATTGAACCATTAGAGCTAGTGGAAACCATGAAAATATTGAGTATGGAAGTGCCAAGTTGTAGAGTTGATAATGAAATAATGTTGAGGGATCAGGAGAAGCAAAACTAATTGAACACATAGTTGATGTAGAGCTTGAATTTACTATAGAGGAAAATGCAGGTTGGTTCAAACTCATTCCAAGAGAAAGAAGATAGAGAACCTTCCAAGAAGAGATCCCATGAAAGATTCATACATTCCAAGAGTGTTACCAAGAGTTCTAGACATTATGCCTCACCACCACATGCAACCAAGAGGTCCTACTCATTTGAAGAATCAACGAGTAGCTTAGAAATGTATTCAACTAAACATCATAAAAGAAGACATGTGGAGAAAGAGCTGCAAGGGGATCTTAGGAATATTAAGCCACCCACTTTTGATGGTGAGCATAAGAAAGGAGAAGACATTGAATCTTTTCTATTGGGGATGAGGAAGTGACTCTAGCAAAATAAATACTAATTTAATATGGAATTTAGAATAACCATTTACAATTTATAGGGCAAGGCTTCTGTTTGGTGTTAAAAGCTAGTCCATGTAAAGCATATCACATGGAAGCAGTTCACAAGGTATTTTCAATGGAAGTATTTATCTAAAGTACATTACCATGAAAAGAAGATGTATTTATTTGAATTCAAGCTTGGAAACACGACTATGGTGGAGTATGGAAGATTTTTTTTGGAATTGCTCAAGTATGTTGGGTTCTTTAAAGATGAGAAGGTAAAAATACAAAGATTTTTTAGTGGATTACCTTCATTTTATAGAGACGGAATTCAACTCAATGAACCTAAGACTCTTGAATAATCAATTTGAAATGAAAAATGCATGTATGACCAAAGAAAAGTAAAGGTTGACTTAGAAATTTTTTAGAGAGATGAGAAAGATTAGAAGAAAAAAGGATTTAAGCCACCATTCTTTAGAAACTAGTCAAATTCATATTAGCAAAGAAATATAACTTAGTAGGAACTTACGAAGGAAAATTCTTGAGAAAGAGGAACAAGATAAAAACTCAAGTTATAGGGATGTAAAGGAGATAATATGTACAGATATTGTCCTCGTAAGGGATACAAAATGAGGACTATGCACAACATTCAAGAAGCAAGTCCAGTGGAGGACGTGGCAATATACATTCCTAGAATCTATGCAACCTTATATAACATATAGACAAGGCATCATTCTGATATGATTGAGGCTAAAGGTAATATTAACAATCAATCTATTTCGATTTTAATTGATTGAGGATGAGCCATAGTAATATTTCTCCTAATCTGGTTGAAATATTTTAGTGAAAGAAAAGTAAGCATGATAAATCATGGTTTGTTCAGTTGGTTACTGGAACCAAAAGGAAAATAACTGAGATAGTAATGGGTTGTACATTAGATATGAACAGACTTTGTAATTTTGTAGATTTGAACATAATTCCTCTTGGTTCCTATGGTATGCTTATTGGGATGGACTGGTTGGATGCACACCATGTTATCTTGGATATCCATAATAAGATACTGATTTGTATTGATGAAGGAGAGCATAAGATAGTAAAAGGAATTCCAAGTCCTATTTCCATAAGGCATATTTTAGTTGTGCATTTAAAAAGGTAATTTAAGAAAGGATGTCAGTTGTATGCAGCTCATGTGAAGGAGCTATAAAAATGTAATGTCTCTATCTTGGAAGATATTCCAATTACAGGAATTCATAGATTTGTTTGAAGAAATACCATGCTTGCCACTTAAAAGTTGTTTGATTTTTAAGGTGTAATTTTCATGTATTTCAACTTTAACAACAAATAAGGATCACTAAAAGATAGTAATGCATAGAAACAAAAGAACAAAAGAATTTACCCTAGGAAAACCCAAACTCAAGAAAAACCCATCCAACCTTTTTTATTCATAGATTTAGTAAAAAGTACAAGTACATAAGATATAAACGTGATATATGATGAGAGAGATCACACAAAAAGATGATTTCAAAGAAAGAACTCCAGAAAATAGTCTTCTGCAACCCAAGAGTAGTCATCTCTCTCTCTCTCTCTATTGCACAATTCGCAGTTCTCCCACTGACTTGAGAAAAATTTCTTGAATGTGAAAAATGAGGAGCGTGTTACCTTTATTTATACTTGATTTATGGCTGACTTTTTCACTAGGGCCAAATTGTCTATTTTGTCTGTGATGGCTTGTATTCTAGAATGATAAAGTACAATTAATTGTTTTATGTTGGGTCGACTTGGATAGTGAGGATACCTCACGTAGATACAAACATCAACACTTCCTCTTAGCTAGGGATGTATCATCATGTTGTAACACATATGTATATCATCTGATCGTCACATATTGTATTGTACATCTTGTCATCATAAGAAAGGTCTCTTTTGATCAATTCATTCTGACTGGAACAATTGTTCCCATTCAAACCTTGTTTCCCACTAGAACTAAATCATCTTTCCAATGATAATATCTAATATTCTTGATAAACTTGGTCATCCTATACAAAAGAGGATTACTTCCTCATGCACTTTATCGGTCTAAAACTGAAGGGAGGCCATAATCCCCAGGAACACACTTCTTCCAAGAAATTTATCGATCTCAAATCAAAAGGAGGCTATACTCCTTAGGAATATACTTCTTCCAATTTACCAATCATTACAACTGAAATATAGTGATTGATACAAATATTCCACCCCTATGGGACCATACTCCACACATGAGTACTCTCCACATAGGACAAGATACCACACAGGGATCCACTCCACAAAGGAGTACTCTCCACACAGGAGAAATTCCCACACAAGGATCCACTCCACAAAGGAGTACTTTCCACACAAGAGAACATCACACACAAGTATAATCCCACATAGGGATCCACTCCACAAAGGAGTGCTCTCCACATAGGAGAACACCCCACACATGGATCATCCCACATAGATCCAATTTACAAAGGAGTAATCTACACACAGTAGAACATCCTACACAAGGATCATCAATCTCCCTTCCCAAGGAAGGGAATATCAACCACTCCAGTACTTTCATAGAAGTATGCAAACTTCATTTTGGACAAAGGATTGGTAAGGATATATGCAAGTTTCTCATCTATGGATATATACAGGAGCTTCATTGCTCCCTTCTGAACTATGTCTTTGATGTAGTGATATATGATCTCAATATGCATGGACTTGTCATGGAACATAGGGTTCTCTGAGATATTTACACAGATCTGGTTATCATAGAATATCAATGTCACATCAAGCTTAGGACCATACAAATATGCAAGTAGTTTTCAAATCCATATTTATTCCTTACTAGATACACTAGCTTCAATGTACTATGTCTCTATCATAAATTGAGTTCCATAGAAGACTATTTCTTGTTGAAGCAAGAAACCATAACTGATCCCAAGTTAAAAACAACACCCAAAACTGCTCTTTCTATCAACTACACTCCTATGACAATCTGAATCGTTGAATCCTACCAAATTCACTCTATCACATGAGGTATATCGTTAGCTAGCTTACTCTCAGAGATATATCAATGATGTGGTAATCGATCCATTTGATTTTCAGGTGAGCGGTGGGAAGCTTCTGATATATTCTTTTGTTCAAGACGATGTTAGGTGACTCTCTCTTATCATTATGATTCTATACCCACTCCAGTTCTGATGGGTAGTGCATTAGTTTACCCTTATTGTATTATGTTGACTTATTAGTGTAAATAACTAGATGCATTAGGCGGTACGCCATTTTTTTTCCAGCAGTTTTGTTATGCTTTGGATATATGTCATGTAGCCATTGATGGGAGGTCCAACTTCCCCTTCAGTATAGAGATTTTATTTTTATTTTTTGAGAGGTTTCTGGCCACTAGGCCATCATTTGATCTCCTACCTCATAGGTTGGTGACTGAGGTGCATATGCACATGTGGGGGAGATGATTCCCAAGAGGGGGAATCCTGAGTTTCCAATGAGGATCACCTCATATTTGCTATAGATGTTGGTGAGTGAGGAGTACCATCCACTTGACATGGTTCCATATCCATATGCCAGCATGGACTAGAAAAGGTTCCCAGAGATATTCTTCACACTAGACGAGCCACCTGATAAGAGAGGTGATATTCATGTTATGTTTAAATTACTATAGTTGAATTTTATTATATGTGTACTTAATGCAAATGAAATATGTTATAAATAATATATATTTTTAATGAAATTATCTAATTATTATTATGTACTATATATTTTGCAGATATTGGCATATTTGATGTATAGGTCATCCATCCTCCTCCCACTCTTGATGATGAGGATTTCCTACATGAGGAAGCTATAGACATATTGGCCACCGTGCACGTAGGCCGTAGACTATATATATTTAGGATGCGGGAGATAGATTAGCCAAATTGTTGGATGATTTAGGTGTAAAACTTGTGTGGTCACATGAGATTTGTGATGAACCTCATATTAGAGAGATATGGAGGATTATTCCTCGTCATATGAGGTTATTGACACAACATGTTGTTGGTTCATGATTTTAGCTGTTTGCCTCATTTGCATGTCCTCCTCAGCCTCCACCTCCTCCACCTCCACTTGTAACATCTAATCCACCTCATCCACCACCTCCTCCTCCTCCACCTTCACTAATACATTTGGTCGGATTTTTCCACAAAATATTTCCACATTTTGAGCATTCATGGATTAATACTTCATTTTTGTTATCATGGCGGAAGAACCATGGCAATATCGACGTTTTTTTTATTTTAGAGGAACTTTCGTGTCTATATCGACGATATATGGCAATCTTTGCACACCCACCAAACCAATGCCAGCTTTCAATGCGTGAGTCAACTCATGCATTTTCGGCACATTTTCTAAAGTTGTGACAAGGTTATTGGTGATTGATTGAGCATGGATTGAGAACGGATTTATTTATCAACCATATGGAAAACTAGAGAGATCAATCATACTCTGCTTCTTCAATGGGTGACTCAACTGGAAAAAGAAGATCGGCCAACCTTTAGAGGACAATATGGAACCTGCGGGAAATGACATGCCTTTACTTTCCCTTGAAGAAGATGTTGCTGTCACAACTTTGGTTGGAATGCATGGAAATGAAAATGCAGATCAATGGGAGGAATTTGTGAACAATGATATGGACCGTTCACCAACGAGTGATGAAGACCTAATTCATTCCAAATATTCTTTTGATGGTAGATTTGTTTTTTCTTTATTTGATAAAATAGTACATTTCAAAGAACAATCTACCTTGTGGGAGGATTCCTTCAAAGCTAGTGACAAATTGTGTAGAACTAAGGATGTCCAAATTCTTGATTTGGTACATCATGTTACAGGTTTAGAGAAAAGAATTGTGGAAACTGAAAAAATAATTCGCCAGAAGGATCAACTTATTAAGGATCAATGTTCTAAATTTACCGTAGTTCTAGAAAAATTGATTTTTGACCTTGACAGACTGAAAGACATGTATTAGGCGCAAAAGAAAAAAGATGAGGAAACTATAGGGAGACTTGAAAATGAGCTAAAAAACAGGCCTAAAGTTTTGAACATGCCACCACTGAAAACTGTATTTGGTAAGGAAGTGGAACTTCAACAAGAATTGAAGCAGAAAGAAACATTTATTGCACATTTGAAGGTTGAGTTTCAAAGGGAATTGAGAGAAATCATCATTAAACAACAAAATGAGACTACATAATATGAAGCAAGATTGGAAAAATTGAATAAAACAATTAAAAACAAAAATGAGTTGCTACAAAAAAAGAGAATTGAAAGGATTTCATCAACTCTCGAGGCTAAAATTTCTGGAAGAGGAAAAAAATCAACAATCAAGGGTAAACAAGTCTGCACACCAGAAGAATCAAGAGTCAAGGGTAAACAATTTTGCACACTAGAAGAATCAAAAGCCAAGGGTAAACAGGTCTACACACCAAGAAAATCAATAGTCAAGGGTAAACAAGTCTACACACCAGAAGAATCAACAGTCAAGGTTAAACAGGTCTACACACAAGAAGAATAAACAGTCAAGGGTAAAAAGGTCAGAACAACAAAAGAATCCAAAGTGGAGGTTAAAAAGGCCATCACACCAAAAACAATTTGCAGTAGAAAAGTAGGTGATGTAACTATGGAGAGCTTACTCTAGTTTCAGAAGTCCTTGCAACAATGAGAGAAGACCTTGAATGAAGCTGCTTCAAAAATTAATGTTGTAGAGTTTACATTTGGCTCATCAGATACAACATTGAAGAAGAAGATAGAGGAGAAGGAGGGTGAATTAGAGACCTTCACCAAAAAATATTGGAGAAGGGAAAAGCACTACATTTGGGATGTGATAGTGAGATACAATATTTGAAATCCCAAATTAAAGCTTTGCATAATAAACCTCTAGTAGAAGCAATTTTGTATACTCAATCTGATAGCAATTTGAGGGCACAAGGGCTCAAGAAGGAGGTACAATAGGTCAAGAGAAAATTAAGTGCAGTTCAATCTGACCTGAAGTGGACAGATGATGATCTTAAAAGAAAGGAAGATGAACACTCAAATAAGAAAAATAATAATGTAGAGATGTTGAAGAAATGCCTAGAAGAAAAAGATAGATTGCATACAAAAGTGATAAACCTTGCAAACAAAGTGAAAGAGCAAGAAAAACAGTTAAAACATATGGCCAATGAAGCTTCTGTAGAACTGGAGGGTTATGGAAAAGGCAAGAGAAGCTATAGCAAATTGTCTTATTCTAAAAAGGAGGAATTGCAAAAACCTCCCAACTTCCAAGCAACCTAGATTTCTAAAATAATATGGTGTACATTTAATGTCTATGTACATCCTAATATTGTTGTAATATAAATTGTCAGTATTTCTTGGCAATGCATATATTTTGATATAGTTAATGTGTTTCTAATGTGTAATACAAGTGTAATGTGTAATCCATATGTGGATTTTTCCTATGTCTAAGAGAGTTTAATGTGCAACCCATACCGAGAAGTGTGTATGAAAGTACAAATGATGAAATATATTCTTTGTAATATATTCTACAAATGAATTGATAGATCATCATTTCATGCTATATTGAATAAATTGCACTATAACATAGATATACCAACCTTTTCTACAAACTCTTGTACTCATTTCTGTAAATTGTAATATCTACAGTAAAATTCAAGTCATCCAAAACAACATTTGATAGTATTTTCCAATTTTTCATGGCCAGAACTAAAAATGCACACCAATTCCAATCGAAGTACACTGTAGGTATGAAATTTGGAAGTTTGCATACAAAAACCTAATTAGACTAGTATAGTTTTAATTTCAGACATAAATTAAACTTCTATTGTGAAAAAAGAATGCATCCAGCATTTGAAATGAGAACACAACAACTGTAAATGTTGGTTTCTTGTTGACGAGCATCATAGTTTGGAAACCAATCTCATGGCTCTACAAGTTTGTATGGTCTGTTTCTTTTTTATTATAATATAAATCATCATCGTTCCTTGCAGAAATTAATAAATGAGAACATAACATATATAATAAATTCCGAGGAAAAAAATAGAGATAATGCAAAAATATAACAAGATCGATACTTAAGAAAGTTTTAAAAGGGGCCCAAGACCATTTTTTATTATATTATGCTTTCATTACAAAGCAGAGGGATATTTTATAGTTGAATCAGTAACATCAAACAACTCCTTCAATAATAACTGTCCCTACTACCTATTAAATTCTATTTATAGACCTCAAGGGTCAAATTGACCATGTTACAAGTGGATTTCATTTGAGTGAAACTGAAATGTGGATTCACCCATGAGCCAACCCATCCTCTGCTGTACTTTCCTAGATTTAAACGAAGATACCAACTATTGTGGAACAAGGAAAACATGACAGTGCAACACAGGGGGGGAAACAGGGCTGAAGTGAACATGTTTCAACACCAGGGGTAGAAAGGGAGTAGAAGAGGAAGTTGAATTCCAGTTATCTGGATGGGAGATGCGAGTAGAGAATAATTATAATAGAGATGCACAATGCATGAAAGGTATCTAAGGGGAAAATGGAAATACCAATGAAAGAAGAAAATGTTAAGAAAGAGAGAAATGCCATCGAAAAATATGGCTCAGCAGAAAACAACATGCAATACCCATCTGATGTGGAAAAATTAAAAGCTCGAATTGAAGAAATCAATCCTGCTATGCCACCGAGAGGGAATGCTTGGGTTGTTGAAGAGGGACAGGGTGCCGACTCAGGGAAGCAAATAATTCACTGAGCGATGGGAAAGGAATGTCAAATGAACATAAAAACAATAAGATGGAATGGAACTGCAAATGAAAGCCATCGAAGCCGGATGAGGCTATCTCCAATTCTTTCCCACTACCCATTTCACTCATACTATCTGTGAACTCAAATTTACGCACATCTGCGGCCATACTGGACAAAAATTAACAAACATAGAGAATGGATTGAATACTGCACATCCTACTGATAACAGTGGCCCCTATTTATCAATATTACATAAGAAGCAACATGATTGGTAATTGACTGCAGTTGCTAGGAAGGAGTCCATGGGGTCAGCCAAATTTGGATATGTGTATTGCATTGGCCCTTGGAATAATTGAAATGTGGGAAAAAAAGGTTAATCATGATGAAATGCTGAGTTCACATATGGGTGATGCAATTATTCTCAATTCCATCAAAATCTGACTCGATTCAGGTTCACCGAATCATAGAATTTGATGGTTTGTTAAGTGACGTATTTTACAGTCGGTTGAAAGATCAGAATTTGATAGGTAGGGAAAAGAGAGTGACTGCCATTTACATGTTTAGACAATTATATGACATATTTTACACTCAATACATTCAACACGTGTATGACAGGTTGAGGTATGGGAAAATGAAATCAGGCATGTGCATGGATTTTACTGAAGCAAGTCAATTTTGGATTGCTTTACTCAAATGCACGCCCAACATGAAAAAACTATGGTTTAGGGAAATTAGACCTGCAAAAACTACAAAAACTGTTGTTTATGGAAATTAGACCAAGCCTAGGAGAAGATCAAAAATTATCCAAGTATGGAATTATTGGTAAAATCTGCCTAACTAGCCTTAGGGAAATGCTCGCCACAGTTCATAGGATGATGATAAAAATATTATGAGAGTGTAGATCTCTAGATTCTTATATGGTGCATCCAACCATATAAATAGCTTGACCAAAAATTCTTTCAGTACATAGATATCAATCTACCAAAAGTGCCTCTTAGCCATATTTTCACTGCTCCAGAAAAATTCCCGTCGAGTAGAGAGAAAGAAGCTCCAGAAGATGAAAGTGGTCATGATGGATTCACGTTGTTGGCCTCTACCCATTGGGAATATCACTTTCCAAGTGTGAAGGAAAAATAAAATGACCTTGGTGACCTAGGGTTTGAAGAGAACCGGTTAAGTGTTAGACAAAGAGTTTGAGAGACCACTTGGAAATGCTCGCAAGGGGGTGTTCCATTGATGATAAAAATCATCAGATTATATGGTCTTGTTCATTGTTGAAATGGATATCTATCCATGATCTTGGTTTTTCTTATGGTGACCAGATAAGGAAAATATCAACCTCGCAAAGTAGAAGAAAAATCTTATTTTGCATACTAAAGACAGAAAAAATGGCCAAGTGTTGTAAAGGGGCTAAGTGATGCCCGCATTAAGGTTGATGTCTGCACTAAGGATGATGCCCACATGGAATGGAATGGAATAGATGACTATGTGGCATTAAGTTGAAATCATTGTTGCATTATGACATCATTCTAGAGAAATACGACAAATTAGTGCATTAGAGGAAATTTGGGGTCTAAAATGGGCCTTATAAGAAAACGTGCTAAAATAAGTTTTTGTGAGTTGGAATTTAAGAACCAATAGAATTTCAATAAAATAAGTCAACCATAATGGTTGAATTGACATATTTGTCATTAAAAAAAACTACTCATTTTGTTCGTTATTTCAACATATCTCCCTGTGTTTTTACTCAAATTTCGATCGAGAGATCTCGTTGGATGCAGAATTTGATTCCGCATCCAACGAGTACCCACACTGCATACTTTTAACGGACCCCGGTACCCCAAAAACAAGAAATACCTGAAAAAATGTGATGATGATGTCATCATCATGTTTTTTCAGGTATTTCTTATTTTTGGGGTAGCGGGGTCCGTCAAAAGTATGCAGTGTGGGTACTCGTTGGATGCGGAATCAAATTCTGCATCTAACGAGCTCTCTTGATCGAAATTTGAGTAAAAACAAAGGGAGGTATGTCGAAAATACGAACACAAAAAGTAGTGTTTTTCTTTCTTCCTCCAAAATTAATCAATATTATTTTATTATTTTAACTATTATTTTATTATTTTCCTTAGGAGGCCCATTTTATACCCCAAAATTCCTCTAATGATTAGGAAATTGGCCAAGTGTGGGAATATTGGTCCAATTAGCCTTAAGAGGATACCCGCCACAAATGGTTCGTTGAAGAAAATACCTGCACCACATGATGATATTGTAGGCTATTGTTTTGTCTACTCAACCATGGTATCAGTTTGTACAAAGAGACACTGAAGAAGAATTTATGGACATGCCAAAACTGTGGTTTATGGAAATTAAACCAAGCTAGGAGAAGATCAAAAATTGTCCAAGTATGAATTATTGGTAAAATATGCCTAACAGACCTTAGGGAAATGCCCACCATAGCTCATGGGTTGATGATAAAAATATTAAGAGAGTGTAGATCTCTATAAACTTGTATGGTGCATCCAACCATATAATTATCTTTACCAAAAAGTCTTTCAGGAAGAAGATATCAATCTACCAAAAGTGCCTCTCAGCCATATTTGCACTGCTCCAGAAAAATGCCCACTGAGGAGAGAGAAAGAAGCTCTAGAAGATTAAAGTGATCATGATGGATTCACCTTGTTGGCCTCTACCCATTGGGAATCTCACTTTCCAAGTGTGAAGGAAAAATGAAATGACCTTGGTGACCTAGGATTTGAAGAGAAATGGTTAAGTGTTAGACAAAGAGTTTGAGAGACCACTTGGAAATGCTCACAAGGGGGTGTTCCATTGATGATAAAAATCATCAAATGATATGGTCTTGTTCATTGTTGAAATGGATATCTAGCCATGCTCTTGGTTTTTCTTATGGTGACCAGATAAGGAAAATATCAACCTCCCAAAATAGAAGAAAAATCTTATTTTGCATACTAAAGATAGAAAAAATGGCTAAGTGTTGTAAAGCGGCTAAGTGATGCCCGCATTAAGGTTGATGCCTGCACTAAGGATTATTCCCGCATGGCATGTCATGGAATAGATGACTCTGTGGCATGAAGTTGAAATCATTGTTGCATTATGACATCGTTCTGGAGAAATACAGAAAATTAGTGAAAATCAGGAAATTGGCCAAGTGTGGGAATATTGGTCCAAGTAGCCTTAAGAGGATGCCCACCACAAATGGTTTGTTGAAGAAAATACCTGCACCACATGGGGATATTGTAGGCTATTGTTTTTTCTACTCAACCATGGTCTTAGTTTGTCCAAAGAGACACTAAATAAGAATTTATGGACCTACCAAAATTGTGGTTTAGGGAAATTAGACCAAGCTTAGGAGAAGATAAAAAATTGTCCAAGTATGAATTATTGGTAAAATATGCCTAACAGGCCTTAGGGAAATACCCACCACAGCTTATGGGTTGATGATAAAAATATTATGAGAATGTATATCTCTAGAAACTTGTATGGTGCATCCAACCATATAATTATCTTGACCAAAAAGTCTTTCAGGAAGAAGATATCAATCTGCCAAAAGTGCCTCTCAGCCATATTTGCACTGCTCCAGAAAAATGCCCATCGAGGAGAGAGAAAGAAGCTACAGAAGATGAAAGTGTTTTTTCTAGACTCACCTTGTTGAACTATACCCATTGGGAATCTCACTTGCCAAGTTTGAAGGAAACATGAAATCACCTTGGTGACCTAGGGTTTGAAGAGAACTGGTTAAGTGTTATACAAAGTGTTTGAGAGACCACTTGGAAATGCTCGCAAGGGGGTGTTCCATTGATGATAAAAAATCATCAGATGATATGGTATTGTTCATTGTTGAAATGGATATCTAGCCATGCTCCTGGTTTTTCTTATGGTGACCAGATAAGGAAAATATCAACCTCTCAAAATAGAAGAAAAATCTTATTTTGCACACTAAAGACAAAAAGAAATGGCTAAGTGTTGTAAAGGGGCTAAGTGATGCCCGCATTAAGGTTGATGCCCGCAATAAGGATGATGCCCGCATGGCATGGCATTGAATAGATGACTATGTGGCATGCAGTTGAAATCATTGTTGCATTATGACACCATTCTAGAGAAATACGACAAATTAATGAAAATCAGGAAATTGGCCAAGTGTGGGAATATTGGTCCAAGTAGCCTTAAGAGTATGCCCACCACAAATGGTTTGTTGAAGAAAATACCCGCACCACATGGGGATATTGTAGGCTGTTGTTTTGTCTACTCAACCATGGTCTCATTTTGTCTAAAGAGACACTAAAGAAGAATTTATGGACTTGCCAAAACTATGGTTTAGGGAAATTAGACCAAGCCTAGGAGAAGATCAAAAATTGTCCAAGTATGAATTATTGGTAAAATATTCCTAACAGGCCTTAGGGAAATGCCCGCCATAGCTCATGGGTTGATGATAAAAATATTATGAGTGTAGATCTCTAGAAACTTGTATGGTACATCCAACCATATAATTATCCTGACCAAAAAGTCTTTCAGGAAGAAGATATCAATCTGCCAAAAGTGCCTCTCAGCCATATTTTCACTGCTCGAGAAAAATGTCCGCCTAGGAGAGAGAAAGAAGTTACAGAATATGAAAGGTGTTTTTCTGGACTCACCTTGTTGAACTATACCCATTGGGAATATCACTTGCCAAATTTGAAGGAAAAATGAAATTACCTTGGTGACCTAGGGTTTGAAGAGAACTGCTCAAGTGTTAAACAAAAAGTTTGAGACACCACTTCGAAATGACCGAACTGCTCAAGTGTTCCTTTGATGATAAAATTCATCAGATGATATGGTCCTGTTCATTGTTGAAATGGATATTTGTCCATGCTCTTGGTTTTTCTTATGGTGGCCAGATAAGGAAAATATCAACCTACGAAAATAGAAGAAAAATATTAATTTGCATACTAAAGAAAAAGAAAAAATGGCTAAGTGTTTTAAAGGGGATAAGTGATGCCCGCATTAAGGTTCATTCCCGCACTAAGGATGATGCCCGCATGGCATGGCATGGCATAGATGATGATGTGAAATGAAGTTGAAATCATTGTTGCATTATGGCATCGTTCTAGAGAAATACGACAAATTAGTTAAAATCAGGAAATTGGCTAAGTTTGGGAATATTGGTCCAAGAAGCCTGGAAAATGTGGTTTAGGGAAATTAGACTGAGCCTAGGAGAAGATAAAAAATTGTCCGAGTATGGAATTATTGGTAAAATCTACATAACTGGCCTTAGGGAAATGCCCGCCACAGCTCATAGGATGATGATAAAAATATTCTGAGAGTGTGGATCTCTAGAGTGTTGTATGGTGAATCCAACCATATCTAGAAGGCTATAATAAGAGGTTTTTCGGATAGTTTGAAGACAGTATAAAATCATCTTCACAATAACCCACATGCTAGGAAATGTATATTATTGTTTCAAACTTACAAATTTCATATATAATGAAAAAATTATTCGAAAAGAAAAAACAATTATAACAGAACAATAATATACCAGCCATAATTGAATGGAACAAATACATAATTCATATGCATTAAATAGTATAATTCACCATATAGATTACACCTAACAGTATAAATTTTTATTAATAAATGTAAATATATCTAGCTTCAACCCCATGGTGTTATTCTAAACTTATGACAATTGTACAGACTGTGGCGTGCATTTTCCTAAGCCCGGTTTTGAATATTTACACATTGTTTTTTACGTAACAACTTAGAATTTCAGTCATTAATTTTGAATTTGTCCAATATACTTGCAATTCTAGTCATTAATGTTCAATTTGACTGCTATGCATTCCTACCTTGCATTTTTATGCTTATGGATTGCATTTTATACCAATTGTCCATAACAGTAAAAAAAGGTTAAAATTACACCTTTCATAGGTCGACTGTGAGCATACGAGGTTAGGTTATATAAAATTAACACAAGGATAGTCTTCTAAATAAATCTAGCAATCCAATTTCCAAAACCATTTACTATAAACATTTAATAGGAGGGTTTGGCTTGCATTTTTATTAATGTAGGTGGATATTTCATAAATACAAGACAACCATGTAGTGTTTTTGCACAACAGACACTCTCTGAACCAAAATTGAAAAAATAAATGTATAATAATGTGTAAAATAGTAAAACATACCATTTCCAACTAAAATCACTCAAAAATACAGAATACTTAGGGCTGGGTGGGCATTTTTGTGATTTGGGTAAAACTGGGTTGAAAACACAAAAGTTGTCATTTTGTCAATTTAACTCTGGACAAATGAAACATAATTTTTAAAAATGGAAAGAGGATTTTGTCAAAAATATATCTATATTCAACCCCATGGTGTTAGTTTCAACTCATGACAATTGTACGGACTATGGCGTGCATTTTCCTAAGCCATTTTTGGAAATTTACACACTGTTTTTTACGAAACTTAGAATTTTAGTCTTTTTTTTTTTAATTTGGCCAAGATACTTGGAATTTTAGTCATTCATGTTCAATGTAACTGCTATGCATTCCTAGCTTGCATTTTTATGCTTATGTCTTGCATTTTACACCAAGTGTCCATAACAGTAAAAAAGGTTAAAATTGCAATTTTCATAGGTCAACTATGAGCATACGAGGTTAGGTTATATAAAATTAACACAAGGATAGTCTTCTCAATATATATAGCCATCCAATTTCCAAAAACATTTACTATAAACATTTAATAGGAGGGTTTGGTTTGAGAGTACATCAAAACATGTAGAGAAGAATATTACTCTATTATTATATTACTCACCCTATTACTCTTATTTTTCCAGAATAGTTAAAATGCCAAATTTTTACTCTATTATTTACTCTTACTTTATTATTTTCAATAAGTATACTTAACATGCTAGAAAGTTAACTATATTGAAATTGAAAAATGTAAGTTGTGTATAGTTGACTTGAAACGCATTTGTAATTTTTATTATAGTTTGGAAAATTCAGAACACATTTGTAATTTTTATTATAGTTTCTAAAAGTCAGAAACATTTGTAACATTTATTATAGTTTGGAAACATCTGAACACATTTGTAATTTTTATTTTAGTTTGGAAAAGTCAGCGTGCTTGTATCCTGTGCGTGCATCCCCTTCTTCCTTTCTCAGCATGCCATCATCCTGCAAAATGGAAACAACAACCTCATCTTCCATTCCGTTAACTAAAACAGGGGGTTTTGAAGTTGCTGAGAGGTTCACTGTCAGAAAATTCGGAGAGAGCGCTGAGGCATGGAGTGACAGAACCAACTGGACAGAAGGTATGCTAAATGTATTGGTCAGAGCAGGAGTGAATCATTTTCTGTTTGGTCAGCTCAATTTCAACAATGAAGAGATAGATAATGCCATTTCTAGTTATGACGATGAGTCTAAGGAATTGATTACTTTTGGGAGGAGGGTTTGTATGGACCCTGATTTGTTGTCAGGTGCAGTCAAAATTCCACGCAGGGGGGGAGTAATGTTGACCACCAAGAAAACCCTCAAAGTAGAAAAGGGTGAGATGGCAAACAAAATATGTGGAAAAATGGTTAAGGTTGCCCAGAATGGTTTAAAGATGCAAGATGTTCCACCAGGACTGTACAAAACTTTAATTCAAATTGTACTTAGTACAATTATGAATCACCACAAGCAAGATATTTCAAGTGATTGTATGAAGTTGGTGATTCATTGGGCTGAAGACCTAGCAATAGATGTCCCTCATCTATTGGAAAAAAAAATGTATTTTGCACTGCAGAAGAGAAAAATGAAGAGAGTGAAGTTCAGTTACCTTGGCACACTACAAAAAATTATTGACTTATATCGACCCAACACTGTAGAAGGAAGCAAATTTAAAAATACATACATTAAGAGGCCGAAAATGGACAAAATTAACCAAGAAGTTCCTCAACAATATCCAAAGGACAATGCACAAGTCCCTGAAGAGAATTTTGAGTACTGTATGGAAGGTTTGGGAAGTGACCCTGAAGAATTTGATGCTGTCTCAATTCTGGCCGGATTATATGAAGGAAGAGAAATAAATGTAAACGAGATGCATGATGTTGATTTTAATGAACAGGAGGAGCATAGTGATGATGATATTTATGCTTGTGCAAAAATGCCACTTGTTATATATACACCTCCACAGTTCGGAGTTGAGAAAACTTTCTCTCCAAAATATTTTTTTGATGGTAAAAATTTTTTAAGCTGTTGTTTGATAAAATGTTGCATTTCAAAGAAGAAGCTGAATTTCATAGAAAAAACTTTTCCTATTGGTATCTTACCGCAATATAGAGCGTAGAACTTTGTAGGATTAAGCATATGCAAATTCAAGATCTTTTAAAGGTAGGTGCTATTTTTCAATGTTATTTTTCAAAAAGAAACAGTTGCCAAATTCCTTTTTTTGAAGCCTTGTTAAAATTTTCATTATTTACAGGTAATTGCAAGGTTAGAAACAGAACACATGGATACTATGGAATATTCTATTAAAAATTTGCAAATGGTGGACCTATTTAAGGTAGGAGGCATTTTTCAATGTTTTTTTCCAAGAAACAAAAGTTTCCAAATTCCATTTTTTGAAGCCTCATAAAAATTTTCCTTGTTTACAAGAAATTGCAAGATTACAACGATCCCTTGTGAAGACTGTGGACAGTTCGAGAAGGATAATAGCAGGAAAGGAATCTGTTCTTTAGTCTTTGAATAAGGAACTAGAGAAAATTCAAGATGCATTTAGAAAGGAAAATGAGAAATGCAAAGAAGAATATATGGTTTTTTGGAAGAAAGATGAAGAAACCATAAAGAGACTGGAAGATGAGATGAAACATCGACCGGAGGTGTTGGACATCCCCCCTCTAAGGACTGTTATCAGCTAGGAACCAATACTTACCGCTGAAGTCAGTAACTTAAACAAAATAATTGAAATAATGAAGGATGAATTTAAAAACAACCTTGTTGAAGAGTATAATAAACATCAACTTGAGATAAATGAATATATTAAAAAAAGAGGAAAACATGAAAAATATAATTGCTAAGAAAGATGAAGAGTTGAAAGGGAAAATAGTTGAACTTGAAAAGATTACTACAGAACTACAGACTAGAGGAGTTGAAAAGTTAAAAGAATCTGAAATTGGTAAGGGACAGCATAGGCATCTGATTTCTAGTGAAATTTATGATATGTCAGCACACCAACAAGATTTAATAAGGTATGAGAGTTTCCTGCAAAACAGAGAGAAGGAACTGGACGTAGATTTTAATGCAATACGAGCTCATGCACAAGTCAAAAAGGGGTTAGAAAGCTATCATGCCTTCTTAAGAATTCGAGAGAAGTCCTTGATGGATGCTAGTCCAGCAATGAATGTTGGAGCTGATCTCTCTGCATGGTCAACCATAAAAGAAACAATGGAAAACAATCTAGTTGAGAGGGATAATGAGATTAAAGAGCTCATATTGAAAATACTGGAGGATAGAGAATCACAACATTTGGGATGTAAGTCTGAGATAGAAGATTTGAAATCCCAAATTGCCACTCTGCAAAAGAACAACATGCTTCAGTGAGTAGCAATGATGTATACTCTAGACAATATAGAATTGAGGGCAAAAGAGTTGGAGACAGAGACAGAGAAACTTAGGGAAAATTTGACCCAAGTTCAGTCTGAGTTGAAACGTGCAAATGATCGTCTTCAACAAAAGGAAAAGGAACACAAAGAGAAAAATAAGAAGAATGTGGAATTGATGAAGAAGTACATCCAAGATAACGATAGATTGAGAGAAATTTTGCACAAATGTGCAACAAAAGTGAAAGAATTAGAACGAAAATTAGAACATGCACCTGCTGCAGCTTCTGAAGAACCAGAAGCTTCTAGACAAGCTAAGAGACTAGAAGGTACAGATTTATATTCTCCAGAAAAGGAGGACTTGCAGCCTAAACCTCCCAAGCAGCCTAGAACTATGGAATAACATTATTTATATATGTTTTGTATGTAAATACATTTCAAGTTTTAATAGATAAATTTATATATGTGTGTGTGTGTATTTCTAGGAAATATTGTATATGTTTTTGATGCATTTAATGTGAATGGTAATTTTGAATTTAACTTTTCAATAAGTGTACATAATAGGCCAGAAAGTTAACAATATCAAAATTGAAAACTTAACTTGTGTACTGTAGGCATATATATTTGAATTTGTACGAAACTGAAAGAGTGATAGTGATTAGTGGATATGAGATGTCAGTAGATTTGGTGATATAGGTAGATCCTAGCTGTTTTCTTGGAACTGTTGATATTATAGGGATATTATGGGGATGATGGATTGAGAACTCTCAAGTTCTTTATGAGAATTTTGATGCTATGTATTGTTGTATTTATGTAAGTTTCTTTATCTAATGAAACTAAAATTCGAATTCTGGAACAATCTCATACAATTCTACTCATGCAACAAAATTTCAGCGAATAACCCAAAGCTGTAATGCCTATACAACTGGCCTAAAAAAGATAGAAATTTACAAAATATAAGCAAACACAGAAAACAATTGTAATTTTATTACTGAAAAAAAAAATTAAATATTTAATATGCCTTCCATCATTTCTTACATTTCCAAAATTTGGTAACATAAATGTTAGCACAATAGAATAAATTTTCAGTACGGCAAGATCACTAGAAATGCTTATTACAACATCTGTTTCTTGCAACATAAGTATATATATCCTTTCTGTGCTCAGCTTTCTTGACATCTTCCCCCTTGCTTCTGGCAGAAACAAGCTTCTGCAGTGGCTTGTCATTCAAGTACTCCTCACCACCTCAGAAAATGTTGGCGGACAGGGTGCATGAAGACCTTGGGCCCTTGATGCTCGCCAGTACAAGCATTCGCTCCCACATAAAACAAGTGCATCTCTCAAAGTGGTGTGTGACATATGATCCCCGATGGTTGGTGCTTCCCTGGTGTAAAAAAATAGGGCGATAGATGAGCTTGGAATCAATCTCACCAACCAATAACACACCCAGAATAACAAGCTTCTAGAACCATATTTCCATTGCAAACATATCACAATCCTCAGAACCTCTTGGCAGAATGATACCGCGAGTTTGCTTCTACACTAGCTCATCCTATGCACCTTAATGGCTCTGAAAGGTAGTGTTTATATAGGATTGGAAAACTGGAAAAGGGGATGACCTGTCAGCATATTCACACATTTCATTGTTGAGTAGCCTGGTCGACCATACGCTTCAGGGCATATGGACTGGACGTGTTCTGGCCCTTTTGCTCCTGTGATGAAAATACCATAACCATTCTTTCACTGCATTTCCCTTGCTACGTGTGGCGATCAAATTCGTTGTTCCACTTCTTATATTTTCATGAAATATTTCCGATTCACACGCCATCCATACGACGAGTATCTGGTTTTGGGCAAGATGGCACTGCCACAGGGATGATTTATCCTGTGGGTGTATCACAAATGGCATCAGGGAAATAAATTAACTGTCGGGAAGGAAGATCGCACGTGAGGGCATCTTCTCCACTTAGATTTTTTTATAGTTTTTTAATGTTGCATAACCCTCATGTTTCTCCATGCACTCAGTACTGTAGATCTATTCATCTTTGCGATCTAAGCCCTCGATACACCAAATCTTCATACCCAAAAAATAAACACTATCAACCTACACAGCTTGATTTTGGGAGATCAATATCAACCATCGATCTCTAAACTACCTTCATCAGGACCGCTCAACCTTGAGAACTTTAACATTATGCTAACCCTTTTTCATCTAAACGAGTGAGAAACTTCTGATCGCGAAATGCTTCTCACTCGTTGATTTACCCAACATCTTGTTTTGACCGTAGATCTTCGCATCCCCTACCACTTTCCGCGGATCGAATTCATAAATTTCTCTGTGCTAGTTCAATCCGCAGAATTGTTTGAGACCGCAAATCTATCTCCGCCTTCATCTAAACCACCTGATTTTCTCTTTGATTAACCCGTTTTCGACATTTGAAAAAGTTTATCCCACCGAGCAGGTTCACCACGAGAAATGATTTAGGGCCGTTGATCTCACCTTGTGCCGATATCGACCCTCCAACATTACACCCATTTAACAGACTCCACAAATCTCAAAAATAAATCCTTCCTCGCATCTCCGCTCCACAGCATCGCTTTCCATCGTCGATCTTCACCATCCTGAATCTGAACCATTGAAGTTTAACACACCTTACCCTTATTCCACTACTGCATGTTTCAATATACAGAAATACCTATCACATAGATCAAAACCCACTATCCATCCGACGGCTCCATGGTGGCAAAACTTGCTAACCAATTAACCTAAAAGGCACTCCTGGAAAATTCCTCAAATAAGATCATTTTCAAACCTTTGGGAAGGAGACATAGATGAACATAAAACAACTTTCAATGATGATGATGATGGTGGTGGAGATGAAGATGATGAAGATGATGAAGATGATGATGATGACGATAATGAAGATGTTGATTAGGAAGAGGGAGATGATGATGATGACAATGACGACGACGACGACAACGATGATGATGATGATCACAATGACGACGATGATGATGATGATGATGACGAAGACGATGATAATGATGATGATGATGATGATGATGATGATGATGATGATGATGACGATTATGATGACGACGACGATGACGACGACGATGACGATGATGATGATGATGATGACTAGGATGAGGATGATGATGACGAAAATGATGATGATGATGACGATCATGATGATGAGGATGAGGATGAGGATGAGGATGAGAATGACGAGGATGATAATGATGATGATGATGATGAATATGTTGATGATGATGATGATGATGATGGTGGTGGTGATGATGGTGGTGGTGATGAAGATGATGATGAGGGCGATGATGAAAATGATGATGATGACGATGATGAAGATGTTGATTAGGAAGAGGGAGATGACGATGATGATGACGACGATGATGATGATGTTGATGAAGATGAAGAAGATGATGATGAAGATGATGATGATCAATGATGGTGGTGGTGATGACGACGAAAACAATGATGATGATGATGATGATGAGGGCGAGGATGAGGACGATGATGAGGAGGATGAGGATGATGATGATGACTAGGATGAGGATGATGAAGATGATGATCATGAATAGGATGATGATCATGATCATGATGATGGTGATGCATTTGAAGATGATCATGATGGTGATGGTGATGATGATGAATATGCTGATGAAGATCAAGATGATGATGAAGACGTGATGACAAGATCTTTACCTTGGTATTCACTAAATTGTTATGAGCTTCTCCAACACTATAATAGGATGGTTATGAGTGATTATTCACTCCTATAAAGGATGCACTTTATGGAACTACCAAAATGCTCAGTTTGGATCTTCCTCTTTTGAGACATTGGACTAGGTCCATAAGTCTTGATTCTTCATGTGCACAAATCTAAGAACAGGAGGCTTCATAGGGCCCAATAAGTTGCACTTTTTTACTACTTCCTCAGATCATATTGAATTGTCATATTAGTCCTTGGAATGGGTGTTAGGAGCAATCCTTAATTTTTCACTCAACTGGTTGCTCCCCCTATCATGTTGACGTCTTCATTCACTGAGCTCCCCCTAAAATTGTGATGATGAAGATGATGATGATGACGAATATGATGATGATGATGAAGATGATGATGATGATAATGAAAATGATGATGATGATGATGATGATAATGAAAATGATTATGATGATGATGATGAAGATGATAATAATGATAATGGAGATGCTGATGAATTGGATGACGACGATGTTGATGATGAATATGACGATGAAGATGAAGATGTTGATGATGATGATGACGAATACAATGATGATGATCAAGATGATGACGATGATAATGAAGACATTGATGATGAAGATAATGATTATGATGATGATGATAAGGAAGATGACTATGATGAAGAATATCATGATGACGATGATGGCAATGACGATGATGATGATTATGAAGATGATGATGATGATATTGATGAAGACGACGAATTAGATGATGGTGATGATGATGACAAGGATGATGATGTTGATATTGATGAAGACAACGAATTAGATTATGGTTATGATAATGACAAGGATGATGATGAGGATAATGATTATGATGATCATCATCGTTGTTGTCGTCATCACCATCATATTTTTCGTCTTCATCGTCCTCATGATCATCATCATCATCATCGTGTTCATCCTTGAAGGGACTTATGTATAGGATCTCACTATAAGCAATGCAACCAATACAAATTAAATTAAATCCTAGTTAAATTAAATTAAATTAAATTAAACTACAGTAAATAAAAAACATAGAGTTGTTTAACTATAATTAATTTAAAATGCAACAAAATATAAAATATGCAAATAAAAAAACCCAAAATAAACTAAACAAAAGGTAAATATGAAAAATAAAAAAAACAAAACAAAACACAAAATATAAAATATGCAAATAAACAAAAATAAACATAGAATTCAAAAACACCCGCGCACTAGCTCATTAGCAAAACAACAACGAACAAGTTCACTCCCGCACACTAGTTCATTAGCAGCATCTAGAGCACTGGTAATTTGATGAGCAAAGCAGTGGTAAATCAAGGAGCAAGGGATACAAGTCTAGAGGATACCAGCGTTCCCAGTGGAGGAAATCTGGCCGCATTCCAGAGGATAACAAAACAATCCGGCCGCAGTCCAGAGGATAATAAAACAATCCGGCCGTAGTCCAGAGGATAACAAAACAATCCGGCCATATTCCAGAGGATAACAAAACAATCCGGCCGCAGTCTAGAGGATACTAGCATTCCCAAGGGAGGCAATCCGACCGCATTCCAAAGGATAAAAAAGGGCCCAAAGAATTCTATAATCCCATCAACCCTAGAAGCGTAGGAATTTGGGAAAATGCATCAAATTTCTGAACCAATACAAATTCAGTACAGTCATACTGAAATTATAATTTTTTTTTTGTGCTACCATCGCTTCTATTATCGGTGGATCTAGTAAGGTTTTTCTATTATTGGATTGTTTGAAGCTCCTCCTTAAATTCGGGGAAAAGACATATGGGTTGAGCACTACAATCCAGTCATGCTCTTGTATAATTTTCTAAATTATGGCACAACTTGCAAGCTTTTGTAATTTTACTCTATTTAATGGTCCGGAACAGTGTGCAGAGTCCTGTAGGAGCTATAATCTGAACTGGTTCAACCATTTCTGTCGAAACTTTGAACCTGAGACGTGTTTCTTCCAAGCATTTAATTTTGATTTAATAATTAGTTTTACCTCGATTATGGCACAAATTACAAGCTTTTGTTATTTTATTCTATTATATGTCTGAAGCATTCTATAGAGTGCAAGCTTGTGTAATCTTATTCTATTTAATGGTCTATAACAGAGTCCTCTATGAGCTATATTTTGAACTGGTTCTGTCAAAAATTGAACGTGAGACCTCTTTCTCCTTTAAAGACGCATTTAATTTTGCTTTGATTGTCATTTTTACATGGATTATGGCACACTTTTCAAGTTTTTGTGATTTTTTTCTATTATGAGTCTAAAACATTTTGTAGAGTGCCATAAGAGCTGCAATTATAATGATTGCATACAATTCAAGCTAAGACCTATTTCTCCTTTAAAGAAACATTTTATTTTATTTGTATGCTCACTTTTACCTGAATTACAACACACTTTGCAATCTTTTCCCATTTACTGGTTTGGATTTTGGAACAATGTATAGTTGTCTAGGACTCATGGGCTATAATTTGAATTGACTCCAGTAAATTGACCCTCATACTTCTTTCTTCTTTAAAGACACATTTGATACAAGTATTAATTTTCAACGACACTTATATGTTTTTCCCCCTGTTTGGCATATACCATGGTAGTTAGTGTGGTCGCCTCTGTTTGGCATATCTCAGAGTCCGAAGGTTATCAAGAATATTGTAGCATGCGTGTGTCTTCATTAAACCCTATGTGAGCATTTCTTCCTTAAATATATGCTGTGTAATTTCGATTACATCATATATTCCAAAATACTATCCTAAAATCCTTCTCAACATATGCAGAATTCCCTTTATAAATTTATGTTTATTAATATCCTGTAGCTTACTCTTTTATTTCACCAAGACTGTACAGGCATAATTTTCTAACTTTTGGCAGACTTATAGTTTTCACATCTTGACCATCTTTAAACAAACTGGGGGTATGGCTAGTTATCCACCTCAACTAGGAACAAGATCATGTCACCTTAAAACCTTACTGACAAACACACAGTCTCTGGAAGTCACTTTAAAATGGTCTTTCAAACTACTCAATTCAACACTTAGTGAATTTTGTCAGGCCCTAGTCATTACTGTGCCAGGAGGCATTTTGGAAGACTCATATCTCACACGTGTGAACACCCAGAGGGAAACTGAGATCATGAGTGGATACCCAAATCATCAAATAATGGACCCATAAAATATGATGAATTTATCAGTTAAAGAGATGACTATGGCGTGCATTTCCAAGTGGGCTCTCAACCTCCTGTTTCAACACTCAGTCAATTTTTCATATTTTTGGATATGTAAGATAATGTTTTTACCTCTTTTGGAAGGCTGATATTTTTCTCATGTGGTCACCATAAGAAAAACTAAGAACATGGATGGATATCCAGTTCATTGAAGAACATGCCTATACCTTCTGATGAATTTATCATCACTCTAACAGGCTTTGGTAGGCATTTCCAAATGTCTCTTCAATTGTGATTTGACACAGTTAATTTCTTTAAACCCTATGTCTCAAAGGTGATTTAAACTTTTCATCAAACCTGGAGTGTAAGACATCCAATGAATGGAGGAAAAGCATATGAATCTATTAAGACCAGTTTCATCCCATGGAACTACATTCTCTCTCCTCGGTGGGCATTTTACTGGAGTATAATGTAAAAGCTGCTTAAGACCCTGTTTTGGCAGATCCATAATTTCCACCTCAGGTACTTTCAGGTCAAAGTAAGAACATGGTAAAGTAGACAACACAGCCACCTACAGGATGCCGATATGGTGCAGGAATTTATTTCAACCCACAAATTATGGCGAGCATTCTCCTAGAGCAACTTGTCTAATTTGACCAAAAAGAACTTCTTTTGGGAGGCTTGTATCTTCTTCCTCAAAGAGTTGTTCTGAGACATGGTGCCATGGTCAGATAGATACTTCAACCAACTATGGGATGAGAGGACATGGTGGGCATTTTCTCTTTCTTATGAAATATGGTGGGAATTTTCATAAGACTACTACTTTAGGACAATTTTTCACCACTTAGTATTTTTCAACTTTATCATCCATGCCTATGCCCATCAAAAGTTCTTTTTTCATTAATGAACATCTCTAGGATATGTATGTCCATAATCATCAGTTCACCAAATGTCACCAATTCTCAAGACTACCTATAATTGGTCTAAATTTGGTGAGATTGCATAATGTTATCCTGTTTAAAAAAAATTAGGCACATAGTTAGAGAAAGAGTACCTTGCACGAGGAAACTTGCATATCAAACCACTGTGGAAGAGGGACTGTTAGACTAAATTCATTGAGTTTCGGTGGGAAATCCATGAATGAATATATATGACCACCGCCCGTTCCAAATTGAATCCCCAACATGATCTATATGAGGGGGAACCCCATACCTCTTTACATGCATTAACTAGTCACGTGGCCCAAGAAACACACTTCTATATCCGTGTTGTGAAAAAATTCCAAACCAAATCAAATCATGTCTTATACTTAAAAATAATTCAAATATAAATAACTCTAAAATAAATTACACATTTGAGAGAAAAATAGCTTTTGGTAAAGTTTTTGGGAAGAAAAAACTTTTGATATTAAAACATTACAAGTAAATATATTTGCACGCTAAATTATATCCGCTTGGTAGCTTATATTCTTGTTTTATCAAGTGTAGGTACCACCAAATAGGTATCTATCATATCTATATTCCTCGAGTGATGGTGAAGATATATTATGAGAGGTTGAAAGTGATATGTGTTGTACTAGATCTACCGGTTCTATATCGACTAGATCTGAAAAGGTAAGGAAAATATTTCTTAGACACATGAAATATTTTATTTCCAATGGAGGGTCATGTAATTATGATGCTAAGAGCATAGGTGACATTGAGTTTCCCTTGAGGTATAGATATCTAGTGCAATTATGGGTACCTAATAAGCTACCTCAAGTGGACACATATTTCTTCATCAATGGGAGGATGTATTGCATTGCTCCTTTGTTCTTACATGGATTGGGGCTATTTTCCATGGATGGCATAAAGGTTGGCTATGGCACTGTAACTGAATTGATGGAGTATGTCAGACCATTATACATATAAAATAATTGGTTTATCTTGGTCCAATATACTCGAAGCATGGGGAGATACAGAGTTGCCGCAAATTATATACAACTAGCAAAACACAATAAAAACAAAGGGGCGACTATGTATATTGATGGGAGACCAAAAGCATCCAGAAACGTTGATGGCTTTGCAAATAGTACACGGCCAGTGATAGAAAATAAGAAACCGAATTGCAAATTTGAGGGACGCGAAGAACATCGTTTATTTGTATGTGCAACAAAAACAATACTTCTAGGTGAAGAGTTGTTGATCGATTACAACTTAAATCGAATAGATGTGGCTTCCATGGTCCAAGGTAACCGTGGAAGGTCACATGCTATGCCTCATCAAGTAAATGCTAAATATAGTAACTAAACATGACTACAATAACTAAATGTTTCGATTTTTTTTGTAAACATTCCATTTCCACCGTTGACATTCGCTTTTTTTCGTGCATAGTATGAATATTTCCACGTGATAACATGCTTATTACACTGTTATGCTTATCTCAATTTTTTTTATGTTACAATTATTGACTCAACTTTTCTTGAATGATTTATTTTTTCAGGGTTGCAGCATTGGAAAGCCACATGCTGGTTCCACGGTCCAGGGTGACCGTGGAAGGTCACAATCTATGCCTCGTGAGGTAAATGTTAAATATAGTAAATAAATATGACATCAATAACAAAAAGTTTTGATTTTTTCAGTTAACATTCAATTTTAACTATTACCATTCACTTTTGTCGTGCTTATTGTGAATATTTCCATATGATAACATGCTTATTACATTGTGGCAGGGGTCTGCTCATCCCCATGGAGCAGAACATGTATCTCCTCCTTCGGGGGTAAAAGTAAATATTATTGTAGTATCTCATTTTTGCTTATGTTACAATTATTGACTCAACTAAATATAGTAACTAAATATGACTACAATAACTAGAAACTCCAATCCTAGAAGATTTCCATGTGAAAACATGCTTGTTACACTATGGAAGGGGTCTGCCCATGGTATCCATGCAACAGAACACGTGTCCTTTACTTCCATGGTCCAAGGTGACGGTGGAAGGTCACACTTTGTGCCCCATCAGGTAAGTGTTAAATATAATAACTAAATGTTGAGATTTTTTCTATTAACATTCAATTTCCACTGTTACCATTCACTTTTTTCGTGCTTATTGTGAATATTTCCATATTACACTGTGGCAGGGGTCTGCTCAATGTCATGGAGCAAAACATGTATCTTCTCCATCGGAGGTAAAAGTAAATATTATTGCAATATCTCATTTTTGTTGATGTTACAATTATTGACTCAACTAAATATAGTAACTAAATATGACTACAATAACTAGAAACTCCAACCCCAAAATATTTCCATGTGACAACATGCTTATTACATTATGGCATGGGTATCATGCCCATGTTCTTCATGAAACAGAACGCATGTCCTCTACTTCTGAGGTAAAAATAAATATTATTGAAATATCTCATTTTTTATTATGTTACAATTATTTTCATAACGTTTATTTATTGATTTATTGTGTCAGGGTGGCGCCAGTGGAAAGGCACCTACTGCTTCCATGGTCCAGGGTGACCGTGGAAGGTCATGCTCTATGCCCTATCAGGTAAGTGTTAAATATAATAACTAAATGTTTCGATTTTTTCTATTAGCATTCAATTTTCACTGTTGACATTCACATTTTTCTGTGCTTATGGTGAATTATTGATTGATTTATCGTGTCAGGGTGGGGACCGTGGAAAGGAACCTACTGCTTCCGCGGTCCAGGGTGACCATGGACAATCACCCACTAGAAGCCACAACACCGCATCAGGTAAGTGTTAGTTCTTAATAGTAACTAAATTTCATTACAATAACAATGTTTAAATGATGTTAAAATTATTTTTCTTAATTTTATTGTTTGATGAATTTAGTCCAATGCAATTCATCTAGGGGATGAGGATCTTGAGGATCAAATTTACTATTCCATAGACCCTATGGATACTATAAAGAAGGCCCTGAAAAAGGAAAACATAGAGATGATCTTCTTGGCTTGCATAAGGCCCATGACACAGAAGATAAGGGAAAGGATTGAAGAGCTGAAAGAACAAATAAAATATTATGGGGTAAGTGGCATCTTAAAATATTTTTTTAAGCTATGACATGATTTCATATCTGATATTATATTTTCTATTTTTCCAACTGATCTGATAAAGTAATTTTTTTTGTTTGTAGGTGTTTTTACAACCCATGACTAGAGAAATTGTCGAGACAAGTATAGGTAGCAGTCATGCACCAATGCAGCAACAACACCGACAAAGCAATGTACCAATGAGGATTTTTGACACTCCTCTGGTTGGCCTCAAATCCATTGATGAGGGCACCGATTTTGATCAGCATGACATGCCGAAGCATGATGAGACAGAGCCTAGGACTCCACATGACTCCGAAGATGAACCTACTATAGATGACCATGAAACTTGTCCTGGAGCAGCATGAGTTAAAAGCACCGGATCACTAGATCTAACCTTTCTGGTGGATGACGCTTGTGTTTCGATTAAGATTCAAAATATTGTGGGTATTTATTAATTAATTTATTCATTTTAATCATGAATTTGAAATGGACATACGCTTAAATTATTATAAATTAATGGATTACACGTTTCTGCAGGAAACAATGTTTTCTACAGGAATTTGAATGACAAAGCATTGGAGTTGTTTGGCCCCACCATTTGCACACGGTGGAATATCCAAGATAGCGCAAAGAGAGATGTATTGATAGACCACATGGTAAACTTGTTCGGCAATACATTCAACAAGAAATTGGTTGCAAAGTTACCCAGCGAGAATTTGAAATATACCAAGGCCCAATATAGGGATAAATTGCAACTTGACCTTAAGCATGAGTTCCCTCCCATGATTCTGGAGAAAGAGTGGAAGGCACTCATAGAGGATGCAAAGGAGAACTTTCTAGAAAGACAAGGAAAACAACCATGGCCTGGAAAAGAAAGGTACAACACATATCATCTTTTTAGTGAAATATGCTCATTTATTTTTTTCTTTTTGTTTTAAGCAAGAATTTTGATATCTAACATTTTTCAAAGTTTTCATATATAGGCTATCGGAAACCTCCAAAGCAACCAAGTCTAGAGTGGAAAAGCACGGGAAACATAGACTGGGCCAGGGTGGCTATAGAAAACTAAGAGCCTGAATCATAAGAATTAAATTATTAACTGTGGGGAATATTTATTTCAAAGTAGCAAACAAATATCTGTTTTTTATAGATGGAATTTTATATGTGTTATGCATTGCAGGGAAATACGTTCCAAGATGTTGCCACCGAGGAAGACCTAAAGCTTGGTTTCAAGTATGGTTTTAAAAGTGTCATTGAATATCGGAAAATATTGGGGAAGACTTCAATCTCTCCAATGACACAAATGCAGGTAAATAAAATGAATAAAGACATCATTGTAGTATACTATTAAAGTCTATTAATTTTTTATTATATCACCCATAACTAAATATTTATGTTTTCTTTTAAGCAATAGTGCAACCATAGCACTGAATCCAGCGATACTTCGCACATACCAGCTGATGTTGGGGTACGCATGTCCCATGATAGTGGGGAGTAGAGTGGCCATTCTGGTATGTGTGCTTTGGAAATAGAAATATCTACTGTGATTATAGATATTTATTTCTTGACTTATACTTTTAAATTTTCTTCTTTCGATCGAAGACCGTGAAGCTCAGGAGGGTGAACCACAAGAGGAATTAGCAATTAGAGAAACAATTAACACACCAGCTGTCACATCTACACAGACAGGTAAAGAGAAATATTGTAATTTTAATCAAAATGATGAACTATTAATTTCAATAATATTTCAACATATCGATATATGCCCATTTTCGTTGTTGCAGTTCACGCCCCTTCATAACTTCCTCCACGCCCTAGTCAATGACATACAAGAAGCATGATACATGAGGGAATGGTAACCTAAACACTAGCAGGACATGGATTTGTAGATAATCCACCAATGTTTATATGAATTACCTCATTATGCTTCGATGTTGTTAGTCTAAAACAATGTTTATATGAATTACCTCATTATGCTTCAATGTTTTTATGTTTTTATGTTTTGATGACTAGCCTAGTTGTTCCTGAATGTTCAAATTTTTTCCATGTAAACAACATCATTTATTGGGTATGGGGAATTGAGAGCGATGTGAGGGGGGGAGGGGCCATATGAGCTTCCACCTTCATGTGGTTGGCCCTGTTGAGTAGATAAATAAAACTGTTCCCAAAACAAAGAGGAGCTCAATAAGGTATAAATACTCTTTTATTACTATGTATTAAATATGGTTATAAATTTTTAAATGCATGTCTATTTCTTAAAAAATTGTTAGTAAATTTAACATTTCATGATTCATCGATTTCTACAAGACTTTGTAGTGGGATTTAAATGACTATTTATTTTCTTATATATTATTTATTCATATAAAAAGTCTATCTTTGATGATTTATGTAGGTCTTGGTGATGGAAATGCATCTCATGGAAAACTCTTATCAAGTTGTATGGGAGAATGGATCTGGAGAAAGGACAATGATAAGGTAAGGGTTTTGACGTATTCTTTATCCTTAATGTGTTTGTCTTTATCCTTAAATTTTATTTCATTCTATTAAGATACAAGAGATACAACCAATAGTAAATAACTACTTTTAGACTATCATCCAAACTAGGAGACAACCTTATACATAAAACACAAATGCTTCTTAGCAACGTCAAAAAATAGAAGAAAATCACGTAGAAGAAATTAGGCTTTTTTCGGCCCTTCTTCCTATAATTTCGGCATGATGAAACCCTAGGTTAAGAAATTTTAATTTTTCAAACCCTAATTGTTCATCTATCTTTCAAAACTAAATTTTCTGATTTGTATACTTGTAAATATTATTCTTAGGTTATTTTTGTTTCTCTTAGGTTTTAGACTTAATTTTTATGTGTTTTTGTAACTTTTATTTTATCAAAAAAGAAAGCCCTAAAAAAAGAATTTATGTGTAAAACCCTAAAAACGTAGACCTACTGCTCCCACAATCTAAGCCCTCTCCTTTATCAAACACAGTTCTGTAATATGTATTGCAGACCTCGTATGCCCTAGCTGCCTTCTCCGCACACTCAAAATAGAAAACAAGTTAGTATTTCAAACTATTTAGATGGTGGTGTATTTTGTATAAATATAACTTATTGATTTGATTAGTTTTCTGCCCTATTCGCATTAGTTTTTTGGGTAAATGTAACTCTGATTTTTTACTGAGATCTGGAACCTTGCATCTCTGAATGCACAGTGATATAATTCTAACATTATTTTACTGAGTATTGTTTTGGATTTTCTTAGTACTAATTATTGCTATTGAGAGCTGGGTGATGGTAAGGGACTTGATGATTTTATATTTTAGAGCTTACATATAGGATCAAGTGAATGATAATAACATTATGGTTAGCTTGGCACTAAATTTTCATTAAGTTAGTATTTTATATCTATGCTATCACATACACAGATATGGAAATCATATGCTAAATGGCACTTTAAATGATTAACACTGGTTATTGGTTGCACTACTTTACACGTTCTGATTACTGTGATGATAAACTTTCAGTTGTTGCATGGCACATATGTGGACCATAAATTCATATGTCTAGATCTTCAAAGGTAGCAGATATAGTCATGTTATTACATGAGGAGTGTCTCCAAGGAAATTATGATATGGTTTCTAAACTACAAATTGCATGCTCAACTGTGCAACCTACTTCTCAGTGCCAAAAAGTAATTTATGATGAGTTTTTTGCTACATGAGATCAATCCTTGTAATATAATAGAAATAAGTTGTCAATTCTTTGTTGACTAACATGTCTCTTTCCCATCATGTGCTTAGGGGACTATTTTTATCTTATGGGCATATTTGATACTAAATTAACCAATTTTTGCCATGCTTGAGGTGGTTGCATAAGAAGGATAAAATTTTCATATTCACCTCTTCCAATAATGAGCAACATCAAAAAAACTTACCACCAGTTGGCACTACAAAGATCCTACATAGATTTTCCAGGTGAACAACTACTCTTTCTCCATAGACAGTTGAGTTATTTTATTATTATTTATTTATTTTTCAATAAAGATGAATTCAATGCACCGTATGTTTTTTGTAGTATGATGAATTATCACTAGTACCTCTTCACAAGTAGTAGAGCAAGTGATGATATTTTACAAGGAGTGTCTCCAAGGAAATTTTGATATGGTTTCTAAACTACAAATTGCATGCTCAACTTTGCAACCTGCTTCTGATCAATGCCAATAGGTGGTCCATGATGAATTTTTTGTACGCATAGTAAAAGAATACAAATAAGTTGTCAATTTTTTGTTGATTAACATGTCTCTTTCCTATCATGTGCTGAAGGGAATTTTTTTCTTTCTTTCAGGCATATCTAAATTTTACCTATTTTTGGCCATGCTTGAGGTGGTTGCATAAGAAGGATCAATCTTTCATTTTCATCTCTTCTGAAAATCATGGGCTTGACCTTCTTTGGCTTCATTTACACCTACAGGTTTCCTCATTCTTCAAAGCTCGGGCTCCCTTCACCTTCAAAACATGGGATTCCTTTACTTCTGACTTGTGGGATTCTTTAAGCTTCTGCGAGCTTCTTCCAAGCTCTGTGGGCATCCTTCCAAGCCCTTGTGGGTTGTTTAAGCCCCAGTGCGATTAACCTGGTTTTGGATCACAATAAGTTGATCCGAGCCCAGTCGTGTCTGCGTCTTTTATCAATGGTATTTTTAGAGATGTACCCCCCTACCTTATCATAGAAATCAACTCTCAGTGGTGCCTAGAATATCATTTAATTAATTTTTATATGATCCCTGTGGTGGTTACAACGTATTTTATCGATGGTATTTTTATAGACGTACCCTCCTACCCTGTCATAGAATCTGCTCCAAGATGTGCCACTTTAGCCTCTAATTATGTATTTTAGCCAATTATTGTGAATCTGTGCATCCTAATCGAAAAACAGTTTTTTGAGGAAATAATTAGGGTGCTTAGGGGAACTTTGGGTACTTTTGGGCACTTTTTAAATCATTATGCCTTATTTTTTAGAGTCAGTTAACATTTTTTGACCCCCCCTGAACTTCCCATTTTTTTTCCGTTTACTTCTGAATATGTTTTTTTCCCATATCTTACTTTCCCCATATATTTCTTTTCTGTAAATCACCTTTCTTGCGTTATATTTTATCCATTTATTTGTCTTCAAAATATAGTATGCATTTGTTCACAAGCACTTATTGAAGATCCAAAACCGTGGAAAGGAAGGTGCCTTTCCACGGTTTTTAATTTTTTTTTTGAAACCTCCAAATTTCATCTCAATATCAACCAACTTTCGTCGCGGGTACTGCAAAACCATTGAAACCCGTGGTAGCTTTCCAAGAATATCGTTGCTCTAGAGACACAGTTTTTCGGAACAATTACCATTCAACTTGCATATTTCATCGAAAGTGTTTGGTTTTCCACGGTTTTGCGTGGAAGAAATTTCTATTCAAATTCCAAAATTCGTCGATAGAGTGACCAACTTTCGTCGGATAGGTTCCACGGTTTTACGTAGAAACTAAATTTTGTCTAGCAGTTTTTGGTCATATTTTCGTCATTCTAGGGACGACAAATTGGTCGATAGAGCGACGACTACGTGGAATAATTTTTTGTTCAAATTCCAGAATTCGTCAATAGAGAGACAAATGATCGTCGAACGTTTTCCACGGTTTGTTGTGGAAACTAGATTTTGTGTAGCAATTTTTGGCCATATTTTTGTCATTATACGGACGAAAATCATGTCGATAGAGCGACAAAACGTAGAAAATGAATTCAAAAAAATCAATTCCAAGGCCACTGTATAGAAGACACGTGGCATCCAGTTTTCGTCTCTATATCAGTGGCTTATAAATTTCTCCTATATATCCACGTAATAAGTGCCACAAAACGTTGCGACCGTTATTGTCGCAAGTGAGACGACAAAATGTGGAAATAGAAACGAAAAACCATCGCAATTTTGATATTATGTATTAGTGCTTCGACGTCTCATCCAGCTCCTCCTCCACCATGTCCTCCTCCGCCTTTTTCACCATCTATTTCTATACTTCTACTTTCCATCTGATACTACGTCATCATCATCTCCTATAATCTTGCTCGAATGACCCTTCAGTCCTACTCATTGACCTGGCCATCCACCAGCTCCTATTGCGGCCATTTATGTTTTAGACATGCTTAGAGAGGGCCGTACACTTCCTTGATGGACATATCCTTCCTCCACTCAAACTTGTTTTTCTTTTTGGTATGGGTATTGATGCCTCTGGATCTATTGGAAGAGGTGTTGATATTACATATGGCTCTATTGGTGGAGTTGATGATGCAACTACTATCTCTGGTAGGAAAGATACTGATAATGCCTCTGCTGGCAGAGGTGGAGTAGATATGTCATAGCAGTTATTGTATTGAAGATATACTATTAATTATTACATGTTGTATCATGACTTTGATATATATATATATATATATATATA
>LPNX010244601.1:181367-273756 GCA_001517045.1 Pseudotsuga menziesii
GGTCGTGGAAAGTTAATTATGTTTACGTGTATTATTAGTTATGTGTGTTAGATATTGATTTTTAAATTTGTTAGTTGTAGTATATGTTACATGAATATGTGACGTATTGTTTATGATGGTACATTTTAGTTTTTTTTTTGTTTTATGTTAATTATGGTATGATGGCATATATGATGATGTTTATTTTCAAGTTTCTTAGATGTTGACAATGATAATAATTGTATGTTTATGCTTTTCTGTGAAAATGATGATCAGGCATTTATGTTTTTGTTAAAGATTATGGTTATGTTTCTGTTAGTTTGATGAATTTTATGTTTATGTTTATGATGCCATGATAATGATGTTTATGTTTCTCAGGTGTTGAAAATGATGATGATCATATGCTTATGTACTAAAAGAACTTTTTACTATTCAAAATCACGTGGGTCTTTAAAAATTACATTGTAAATTATGGATAGATTTGTCACAACTCTATGATTTATGATTTTTCTATAATTTGTCATAGTGTCATGTTTATAATTATTTTTTTTATGGTTTGTCGCAGTATTATGTTTATGTAATAATTTTTTTATAGTTGGTGTTCATGTTGTTCGTATCCATTTTCTATGGATATTATAATTTATTGTAATTTTATTAATAATGCAGTAATATTTGTCGTAATATTATACATATATAGTAATTTATTTATTTTGTTACAACTATATATATATATATATATATATATGGCTTTTAATAAGGAAATTGACTTTTCATCGTATAATGTTGTGACGTATAACTTAATTATATATTCAAATGATAAACATAAATTAATATTGTTTAATTTATAACTCTAATTGACAAACATCATAACAAAAAATCAAGTATCACCATGTAATATTATTATAATGTATGAATATGAACATGACAAAAAAATGTAAATATGAACATCAATCTGACCTATCAATTTATCATTGGACATTTTAAATATTTTGACAATAACTCACTTTACAATGAAAAACATCAAAGCTATAATTGGAAGAAAGACAAATACTTAATTAAAAAAACATTATTTTTCTCTCAATTGTAAACCAAAATGTTGCATTCTCTAAACTTATTAATGATTGTTAATCACTATGATCTTCACTATATATATTAACTTTAGTCCACATTCAAGGAACACATTTTATACCCTCTAAAAAGGAGGTTTAAAGCTATCTAGTGTTAAAAAACATGCAATTAATTATTGATGTAATAATGTTATTGTTTTTAAAGGACTGTCGTAATACTTTTCTAATTTTTTTTTTGCAAATTTTATTTAATAACATTAGAATATTTTTTAACTGAATAATAATTTAAAAACTATGCAAAATTTAAGATATCAAATATTCATGAAATTTGAGTTTGTCAATGAATATATCTAATTTATAAAATAGTATAGATTCATATTATCTATATAAATTATTATATTAACATAGGATTACGTTATTATAAATTTACATTAATTAATAAAATGTAAATCAATTATTTTATATCAATACATATATCAAATAGTTTTAGTGAAATATACAACCATGGATTCAATTTAGAAATCAAAACTACGTACATATTTACAAACCATAAAATAAGGTCATGAATAAATATTAAGCATACATCTAATTTGTTAAATGCTTCATATAATACATCCTCATCGTCTCAACCAATTCTAAGATAGAGTTCAACCTCCTAGAAATATAGAGATTAAAAAATCCAATCCAACTTAATTAATATAACATATTTACTTAAAGCTATTTTTTCTCTTAAAGAATATCGCATACCTACACCTTCATCCTTAAAACGTGTTTTTTTCTCTATTTTTGTCATTCAAAAATTAACAAACATTATAACAAAAGTGTCATAAATCAATGCAATTATAATTCTTAGCAATATAATTTATAACAAAAACATCATGAAATACAAGCATTCAAATATTGATGGAGAAATTAGAGACCATCTTAATTTTTCTTGTAAATTGCATTGTTATCAAGGCCATAAATCAAGTCTTTGCAAAGCACCTTAACTTTTCTTGTAGATTCCGTTGTTATCAAGGCCATAAAATAATTCATTTTTATCAAGGACATAAATTAATTGAACTTAATATAATCATATAATAAAAACAAATTACATTAATCTAACAGAAATGCCATAACTTAATGCAATTATAATTCTTACTATTATTCATAACAAAACATTGTAAAATACAAATATTATTGCAATGTTAATATAAAAATTAGAGAACACCTTCAAGGTTAGAAGAATATATTAGCCTTTACTTCCACAAAAATAAATTAAAATTGAATCATGTAAGTTGTTTTCATGGTGTATTTATATGTATGCAGAAGACATAATACGAGTAAATTGGACAATTACATATAATCATTCTATACAATCATAAATTACTTCAAAATCATAAACCATATTTCTCATCATATTGGTTGTTTACCAGTTGAAATTGTTTAAATGTCACTGCATCCGATTATCAACTTTCTATTTCCACCATCATAACATGAAAAAAAAAAATATAATTACACAATAAAAGATAATAGTAACAAAATGATATCTCAATATGTAAATGATGAAATAAAACATGTGCATATCAATCTCCATTGCCATCACCCACATTATCTTCCTCGATTGGCATGTGAACACTATTTTTCTAAAAAACATGTTTATATCTAGGGTCGTGTCTTAATATGAATGACTAATCTCTATCCAACACATCTGGGTAAAATAACACTTGGTTGAAGTGTTTTAGGAAAACATAAGGCTCCTTACTTTCGTTCCACATATTTATAGAGTTGATATATATCAACCCACTATCATGATATTCCTTTACGTTATTCATGTTGAATGTGTCCCACCATCTCCACCTAAAAATAACACATTGGAAAGATGCGAAGTACACATTGGAAAGATCCAACATTCCTCCTCTCAGGTTTTGATCACGATGGCTAGCATGACTAGATTGGTCGAACTCGAATTCCACTCCACACTCTTGTGTAACATTCACATCATCACATCCTTGATGTTAAAAATGATGTAGATATTCCCACATATATGGGAACGAATGCACCTGTACGAAAAGTTAACAAATAATGGCGTGATATGTCTAAAAACCAAAACATTAATATATTGAATATAGATGTTACAGTTCAAAGTTGCATTATAATGTTAGAAATGTACATAAATATTTTATTACCAAGATTTTGCTCCCAATCCCAATTTTTTAGTGCATCCTCCTCTTCAGGAGGGTAATGAATGTATGCACCATATTTCTCTTTGACTTGGTTTGTAACCCAACCATCGAGACATACCATTGGAATATTTTATTTTAAATTATCTAGAAAAGGCATGTTTCTACCATGCAACCTCCTGAATTATTTTATGTCAATGTCCCATTTCCTCCTCTTCTCTTCATACAATGGGATCCACAACTGTGTTGCCTCTTCATTTTAAAGAATGAATTTATTGATTGAATCAATTTCTAAATTTGAAATCCACATTCAGGACGTATGGGATGCAATATAGATTTTGAATTTTATGTGTAAATGTGAAGGTCTAAATATAAGTGACTTACTCCTTATCGAGCGCCTTTTACCTTTTGTTTCCAGTAACTCCCCTTCCCCTTTGTCCTAATCATGTTCATCATCCCAAATCACTATGCCTGGTGTGTAATTGATTTGCTTGATGTACTCACTGACATAATAGAATGACTCATAATATGTACCCCCATTCCATAGACCCCTTGTTTTTTCCCTCTGTCAAATAAATCCCTTCAATTTTTTCATGTATCTCTCCAAGAAGAACATCCAGCAACATGACACCACCTCGACTAATTCAAATTCATTGACTAGGTGAATTAGAAGATGAATATGCAAGTCCATGAAATTCGACGGTAGTTCCTTCTCAAACATACAATCGCTTCCATCTCTTGATGCCACTAGGGAACAATATCAATGTAAATCTCCTTTGATGTGATCCATCGTACAAATGCAGATAGTCTAGTTATTGCACACCACAATTTATCAGGAAATTCATGGTTCACACACCCACACACAAACACCGGATAATGACACTAAAAAGTAAACACAAACAATTAATTGCATTTTAACATGTGTGGTAAAAGATACAAAACAATAAAAACCATAAAAAGAGGGCACCTTCATGCCTAATATAAATTATTTTCCCAAATTCAAATCTTCTTTCTCAAAATCCATGGGACATCACCCTTTTTATATGAAAAATATTGGCCATGCTCTCAACTATTTTCTTGTCGTAGCCAATGCTTCTTTTTAGTTTTTTAAGAAATAATATATTTCCTAACTTTCTACTTGTCATGTTTTTTGGATGATATGTGATTCCACAAAGAACACAAAACATTTTTAAATATATTCATGGGATCTAGTAAGTGGGAAATTTTAAGATGCTGCCAATATGGGATCTCATAAAATATCGATTTCATGTTCATCCCTTTTGGAATTTTCTCATCATAGGTATCAAAGAATCTGGGATCATCGAACATAGGTTCGCCATTTGAATCGAACATCTCTATAGTTTCCTTCTCCTTCTCTCTATCATATTCCCTAAGCTATTTAGTTGGTGTCATTATTTTTAGTTTGGGTTCTCTCTGGTTTACCATTGAAAGAAGATGATGCTCTTCTATATGTTAGTATTATTAATCCTCCCTTTACCATACTGTCTATTATATTATATTTTCATAACTTAGGAACCTTAATTCATTATTTGGGTCAACTAGTACCATTGGGTCCATTTGTCCTAATGGGGCCACCTAGATCATTTACTAGATTGTGGGGTGTTCACCCAAAAATCCCCCACATAGCTCTCAATGGCCTACACCACCCACGGACACCATCTCACAACACTCATTTCACTCCATAAGACCTTCCATTTGACCCCCACACCTCCAAAAGAGCCCAAGGATGAAGAAAAGGGCTAAAAACCCCAAAAAGGAGCCCAAAATAGCCCCCTAGGAGCTAAAGCCCTAAAAAAGGGGCTAAAGTTAGGGAAGAAGGGGCTAAATCCCTAACCAAGGGCTTAAAACCCTAAAATCCCTTGGAAAAACTATAAAAGGAGGGTGGGGGATCACTCTCAAAACACCTCTCCCTTGCCTATTGTTATGCTACCCATGGATGCTTTGAGACCTTTGCCTCTCAAACCACCCACATTCCCTCTCCTCCATCTCCATCCCATTGAGCCATTGCTCCCCAACCAAGAGAGGTGCTCCCATGAGCTAGGGCATGGTGGCCCATTTCCACCCAATAGAGGTATAATGTTTCTTTACATGTTTATTTAGTTGTTTTTGCTTTCTAACCTTGTTTTCTAGTTGCAGGTTTTATTATTGACATTGTTTTACAGGTTTTCCATGATAGCTTAGGTTTTTTTGCAGGGTTTAAGGAGGTGGAACCCTAACCCATTTTCTGCAGAGGGGTTCACAAGGGCTTCATCTCCCTCTTTATTTTTTGTTATTAACTCATAGTTTAGTCTAGTTTTAGTTCTCTGTCACTAGATTAGCTTAGTTTAATTTACTGTTCTGTTTACTTGCATTTCCATTTCATCTTTTCCTATTTTCCAACAGTAGGAACCTAGCCATTCCTGCTCCTGTAATGAGGAGAAATCCTCACTACAGCTTTGGAAACCATACTAGGTCGATCCCACAGGATCCCTGGGCCAAAATTTCAAGTTTTCAAGTTTTTTCAATTTTACCCTAGTTTTCAAAAATCCTATGTTAAATCTGTCTTAAATCTTGTTTATTTTCTATTTTAGTTAGTGCCAAAGCCTCTACTAGGCCTAGCCAAGTCAGACTGACCCCAGTACCAGTTACTGTCGACCAGATCTGACCCTGTCTCACCAAAAAACCTCATTCTGGAGCACGACACTCTTATCGGGGAAAAAGGTGAGTCTGGGGCGCTCTTAATGAGAAAAAAGGTGTGCCCAGGGCACACTTAATCCCAATTTAAGGGTCACTTCATCCCAGAAACTTAGGTTGTGGCTGTTTTCGCATTCTGTGCGACCCCCTCGCTTATTTCTGAAAAAATATTGCGGCCCCCTCGCTAGATTTGGTCAGAAATGTGCGGCCTGTCACACAGAAGTTGAATTTAAGATTAATAGACAGTAATTTTCAGTTTCAGAGGACTATTAGTGCAGCCCAGCTGCCTCTGTCCACCATTGCAGGTCATTTTCAGTTTCAATTTGTATTTTTTGCAAATAATTTCATGAACAATGTGTAAATGTTAAATGAACCATTAAGGCTTAATAAAATGAACTAGTCTAACTAAAAATAACTTAAAAATAACCATATTGCTTCCCCCTTCCTCCTCTACCTAGTCATCACCCTCCGAGGTATTCTGGGATACGACGAAGGGAAAGCTCGTATAGATCTAGGCACTCCATGATATTTTTCCCAAACCACTAAAATTGGGTGACCTGGAAGGTAGAGGGGGTAGAGAAGAAGGGCTTCTCACAGTGCTAAGCATCATCCCTATTGACCAACCTAGCATCCGGGAGGTGACTTGAGGATCTATGGATGGGCTTAGTCCCATTGTGTTGAGAGCCCAACACCTTCTCTTGGTTGAAGAAGAATATCACTGTGAGGTAGACATTTAGTTAGGCCAGCAATCCAGGGTTAATCACTATACTTGTTTACAAATTTCTGTTTATGCTTGCATACAAAACCATGACATTAACTCTACCATGAATTCATAAACCATATTGTAGCAACCAAATACCAGAACAAACAAGCAAACCAACACACCATACCGAATAATTAACCCAACTCAGTTCATGACGTTGAGTAAGCCTTAATATTTACCAAATGTACACTAAGTTCAATCAATTTTGCAGTCTTTGAGGACATAAGTCCTTGACTGCTTCAACTGTGGGAAGTACTTTGGCTTTTCCCAGAAACTCATTGTGAGGAGTACCACAAGAACCCCAAAGTAGCTGGCCACTGAGACGAATTGCCAAGCGAAACGGGAAACAACCCCTTCCGATTGAGTAGAAGCACCCATGAGGAACAAGCCAAGCATTGTCTTCTGGTAGTCTTGGTGGCCGAGAGACCACCTTTAGCCAATAGGAAACCATTGAAACCGGGGTCCAAATCTCATACCCACCAGTTTCATACACAAAAGCGAACACAATTGATCCTCCATGATCTTCCTTATGCCTAAGAGGCGAACCACCACCATTTGGAACACTTGATCGGCAACTTCGAAGCCGCTCTCAGTGATCTCCCACACTGTCAGAGGGCCACACAGCCTCTGATTCTGATTCAGACCCATATCATTCTGAACCAAACCTCCACACCGCACCATCAAGCCCCATGGCTAGTGCAAACCCGAATCCATTTTTTGGCCTAACCTTAGCAAGTGGACCCATGTCCACATCACAACCTCTCACCCACAACTTGGAAAGTGGTCCAAGCATAGTCATGCAGACTATCATTAGCCAATTTCCACCACCCATAGTGACTAGCCAAGCTGGCCCAGTGGTAACACATGGGGGCAGTGGCCCCTCCACACACACTGCCCCTCTGGCCACACTGGGGGGTAGTGCACCATCCACCTACATTGCCCCTACTATCATACATGGGGGAAATTTCCCCGCCACCCATACCGCCCCCCACATAGCACTTGGGGGCATTGGCCCATTTGCAATGGTGCCACCATAACCACCCCCAGCCATGCAGATGCATTATGCACCTGCAAACCCCACCCTCATTGCAACCCCATCCCATATCAACTTGGGGTCAAATATGCCCTTCATGGCTCGTCTAAACTTTCATGACTTGGATAGATTAACAAATGATCCCATCTGCCACCAATCTTTCTGGCCACCCATGCCAACTAAGCTACCATCAGACATCTCGAAGTTTGAAGGCAAAGCTGGGGAATGTCCCCAAAATCACATAATGGCATTCCATCTATGGTGCTCATCCAATAGCATCGTAGATGGCTCCATCAGGCTGAGGCTATTCCAATGCACCCTTACAGGTGTCGCAACCAAGTGGTACATTGAGCTACCACAAGACAAGTACCCCGACTTCAACTCCCTAGCCTTCATGTTCCTACAACATTTTCAACTCCCTGTAAGATATGACAAGGGGGTGGAGATCCTGTTATCCTATCGCCAAGGTACTGCCACTCACATAACTGACCATATCCATGAGTGGCGGCGACACTGTAGCTTATGCAAAATCCAACTAGACGATAGGATCTTCTTGGATTGGTTCCTTCAGACTTTGCTCCCACCCATCGCAAAGGACGTCGCATCTGAACGTCCCCAATCTAAAGAAGAGGCCATACTAAAGGTCCAACAATTTGACTTGATCTACTCTCAGTCTGGATACTTGTACACTGTCATTCCAGACGCTCCCCATCCGAGTACCTCCTACCGCAACGCACTAGGGGCATCCCATGCTGCAAACGGCATCATAGGGTCAGTCTCCCAACAACCACAGCCTCGACCGACACCACCTTCTGTTGCACCACAACCAAGCAACACTGCTAATGTTTCTTACCAAAACCAAGCTCCGAACTATGCTAGAATGATGTCCCAGTCTGGAGCAACAACCTCTTATGCAAAACCTATACCACCGCAGCAGGCTCAGGCCATGGCTTGGCCAACACAATAGTATGTAGGGAAAATGCCCACATTTGTGGCACCACCACCTGCACAAATCTACTATGCACCACCAGTGCAACAAGTTCAAGCCCCCGCCCCCGCTCCACCTGCTCCGTTGGGACAAGTGTTTGCACAGCAAGACTGTCCCAACCACCCTACCCCCAACAATCAACAAGGGAAAGCTAGAAACAACTGGCCCCGCAACCAAGGAAATAACCAACTGCAGGGAGGCAATCAACAACCAAATCCTACCAACAATGCCGCGGAAAACCGGCCAGCCCAGAACCCCCAACGACAAAATCCACCAAGATGTAACACACCGTTGCACACAAACCAACCATGTACACTCTATGATGTCTATGGGAATTAAACGTTTGAGTGTCCCCTCATGGCTCACGCTAAGTAGGCCATTCAAAACGAGGCCCAACAGGCCACCAATGCCACCAATCAATCCCAACCCAACCTGGCACCACAAGGACCTCCTCCCATGGTGCTTCAAAACCCACTACCAATCCAAGGATTGGTGGCAACCGCTCCCCCTCCCCAAGCCAATCCCAATGCTCTGGGGGCACCGACCACGACCGAAATAGGTGTTCACCACCTGCTAACCATGACGACTGAAGAGGTCAACTTGCAAACTCGACGAAATCAGTACGGTACACCACCAAACTTGATGACTCATCAGCAGCATCCACGTCTAAGACAGTCAACCTGCCTCTTCAGTTACCCCCGTTCCCATGCCCCCCCATACGCAGAATCACCAATAATGCCATAGCTAGAGTTGTAGTCAGCTATAGCATTGTGGATGATTTGGCCCAAACATCAACCGCCATGTCTGCTCTTGAGGTACTTAAAATGTTCCCAATACAGCAGAAAGCCTTACTAGCGCTCTAGGGGCAATAAACCCCTCCGAATCCAAGTTAATCACGTTTGACACAGAGAACGGAGAGCCATGCATGCCCTCCACTATTGCCTTCCAAATCCCAGTGTCCATCCGGAACTTGATTGTGCACCGATCCATAGTGGATGAGGGGGCATCCACGTGCGTCATGTCTACCTTGGTTTGGCAGAAGCTTGGATCACCAATTCTGCAACCATCCTCCATAACTCTGAAGGCTTATGATGGACATCCCACTAAATCCCAAGGAATCCTCCCTCATGTCCCCATCACATTAGCCAAGAATATAATCCTGATTGACATTGAAGTCATCAACGCTCAACTAGACTACAACCTCCTCCTTGGGAGGAGTTACATGTACCCCATGCGAGCCGTCGCATCAACTGTCTTCCACCTCATGATGTTCCCCCATGAAGGGAAGATTGTGACGGTTGACCAACTCACCTACCATGATCTGCAAGGGTTAAAAACACCTGCCAATGTTATCCCTACCATCACCGCCATTGAGCCGCAAGGGGCGACTGCACACGCTAACGTCATCCCTGCAACCAACACTGTGGTTGAAAACACACCAGCCTCCCCACCGTTGAATGTGGGCCCTGGGTTGTTTACCGATCCCACCATGATGACTCCTTTCCCATTGGTGTCACCACCATTGACACAAAAAGGAACTGCAGACTTTTGCATGGTCTCATCAGGCACCGCTGTACCTAAACAGCAACCGCAACCACAGCTCCAACCACAACCACAACATCATCCACAGTTGCAACGCCAACAATAGCCGCAACATCATCCACAACCGCAGCACTACACACAGCCACAACCACAACCGCACCCCCACATGCAACCAACTGGGATTTATGTGGGCTCATCTCTGGTCCATACAATTCCCTTCCTCTTTCCCCCACCTGGTGTCATGAGCAAGCTGGTCATGGGCACCTTAAGCATACCCAACTTTATGTTGGGGATCTCGGTGTGGTATCTAGATCCACCAGCTCAACCAGCAATGCCCCATGTTGTTTTAACCCCAGTGCAACCTATTGCGGTTGAGTCTCACCCTCCACCTGGTCCGCATAAGCCAACCGTAACACCCACACTAGCATCGCCCCAACCCAAAAGAGCCAGGGGGAAGAACACCAAAACCACTGTAGAACCATGACAAGTCCCACCTTGTGTCATCTGCGAACAGCAGGGCCATCCAACTCAGAATTTCCCTGAAATTCCAGTGATCCATGCGCATCTAGATGCCATGGATACGAATGAAAACATCCTCATGGTTGAACTCCCAACCATGCCACTAGTCAGGAACAAGGCATTAAGAACAAACCATGCTTTTTCCCTTTGCGGCTTGTATGGACAATACTCCCACCATTGCCAAGACCTGCCCAAATTTTGAATGGCTCTTACTGACCTCCATCACCATTCCCTTGAGTTTGAGATCACCTTGATCGAAGAAGTTCACCCACCACCTCCTTCGTCAGACACCATGTCCATTTACATGATGTCCAATTCCCCCGACCAGCTCATCCCCATCTCCAAAGACGGTCCATCAGACCTATCTCTTTGTTGCTTTAGCAACAATGAGGAGATACTTGAAGCTTTGACCACCCCAGAATACCCATGGGATGACATGCACCATCGTTCATTCTTCCTCCCAGAAGAACTCGTGTCGCAGTCTGACCAGTTTTTCGTGGAGACCAAAGATTTCATCCATGGGAAGGTTGACTGGTTCAAGAACCCAATCCCAGTAACTGATGCCTTCGAATAAGGGAACATGGTGAACATTTCACCAACCATTAAAATCGACATCTCAACCAACTCTGAGATCGTTGAAGAAATCATGCTGGGGGCATCTTGCTCCCTAGAAGAGGTCGATGCCTACACAGCTTTCTTCCAAGAATTCTGCGACATCTTCACCTGGTCATACACTAAAATTCCTGGCTTAGATCCATCCATCATGGAGCACCACATTGACACGTGGCCTGATGTGGCACCCGTACACCAGAAGCAGCGGCCCATCCACCCATCCAAAGTGGCTGCGGTGAAAGCCGAGATAGAGAAGCTTCACACAACCAGCTTCATTTATCCCATTGCATACACAACTTGGGTTTCTAATCCTGTTCCCGTGAATAAAAAATAGGGTACCATTCACGTTTGCACAGACTTCTATGATCTTAATGGGGCATGTCCCAAAGACAACTTCCCCACACCGTTCATCGACCAGATCATCGATGTGTGCGCCAGACATCAGGCCTTCTCCTTCATGGACAAATTTTCTGGCTAAAACCAAATCCAAATCCTGAAGGAAGACCATTACAAAATGGCATTCACAACCCCATGGGGCACATTCACCTACCGAGTCATGCCCTTTGGCCTCAAAAATGCTGGAGCCACCTTCCAGCGCGCCATGACATATTGTTTCCACAATTTGATTCACATCATCTTAGTCTACTTGGACGATCTCACCGCTCGATCACGGAAATAATCACAACATATAGACGACTTGCAGCAAGTACAACATCTTCCTGAACCCCCTCAAGTGTGTTTTCTGCGTCCCAGCAAGCCGTCTACTCAGATTTATCGTCTCCCACAAAAGGATAACGATAGATCCCCTCAAAGTTCAGGCCATCCTTGATCTTCCTTCCCCAAGAACTCGACACCAACTATAAATCCTACAAGGCAAGGCCAACTTCCTTTGCTGCTTTGTGCCAAAGTATGCAACAAAAGCCTATGGATTCATCCACCTGCTCTGCACAAAAATCCCCTTTGTTTGGGATCAGCAAGCACAAGAATCGTTCGAGGCACTCAAACAAGCCATGGCTTCTGCACCATTACTCTCACCACCAGATTTCACTTGAGACTTCATCCTTTATGTGTCGGCCTCAGAAAATGCCATTGTTGGAGTCTTGTTCCAAGAATCCGATGCTTACCATGAGGACGTGGTTTACTACATCAGTCAGAAGCTAACAGGACCCCCACTACAATATTCACCCGAGGAGAAATTGGCACTCGCCGTCGTCTTCTCGACTCAGAAATTGTGCCACTACATCATAGAAAACCATACTCATGTAGTGGCTGATTCAAACCCAATGTGGTACCTCTTAAGCCCATCACCTTCTACAAGGTCGAGCAGCCAAGTGGGTGGTCGTCCTCCAAGAGTTCGACCTAGAGTTTGTATCTCCAAAAAGCACAAAGGCACACACACTAGCCACACTCATGACCGATCTTCCCCCATTAACCGCATCATCACCCCCCAAGGATGATCTCCCTGATGATTTCCTCTTCGTCATATCCACAGACAACCCATGGTATGGGGACATCCTTCTCTATTTACGAACGCAAAAGTTCCCAGCGCACTTCAACCGTGAGCATAGGCGACGTATCCGACATCAAGCCATTCACCACTTGATGATTGGAAATGTTCTGTATCGTCGAGGCATCGATACCATCCTATTTCATTGCCTCACCCATGACAAGGCCGAGACCATCCTCAACGATAGTCATAGCGAAGCCTGTGGTGGTCACCTTTCAGGCCTAGCAACCGCCCAAAAGATTCTACACGCCAGCTATTTCTGGCCATCTATCTTTGTTGATTGCATAGAGGCAGTCAAACATTGCCGTAGATGTCAGCTTTTTTCCCCAAAAGCAAGAACCCCCCCGGCACCATTACACCCCGTAGTCACAGTCAGGCCCTTCTGCAAATGGGAAATCAACTTCATGACCATCAACCCCATTTTGGCTAACAGCCACAAGTACATTATTGTGGCAGTCGATTACTTCACCAAGTGGGCCGAAGCCATGCCCACATTCGATTGCAAAGATGAAACCACATCACGTTTCTTCTTCAACCATGCTATTACATAGTTTGGTGTCCCCAAACAATTAGACTCAGATCATGGGGCACACTTCTAAGACGTCGTATGGGCTGAATTATCAACCATGTTGAAATTCGAACACCAGTACTCATCTTCCTACTGCCCCCAAGGCAATGGCCAAGTTGAAGCGGTCAACAAAATCATCAAAACAATGCTCCAACGGATGGTAGGAAATCACAAAACCAACTGGCATCACATGTTATTCTCTGCCCTATGGGCTTATCACACATCCACAAAAACCGCAACCGGTTTCACCCCTTTCCTCCTAGTACATGGTGTTGAATCCATGCTCCCTATAGAGTGCCAAATCCCATATCTCCACCTCGCAGTGGAACTTCTTCCTGATACTTCACCTTTAGAAGAACGACTCCTCCAACTCGAGTAAACCATAGAAGACGGTCGAGCTACCCTCCAAGCCATCGAAGCAGTAAAAACACGATCAAAGATCCAATATGACTCCCATGTCCACCCTCGCACCTTCAGCGAAGGCGATATGGTTCTAGTCTATGACCAACCCAACAATAAATTGAGCAAAGGAAAGTTCGAATCAATGTGGTATGGCCCATACGTCGTCCACCGTTGCCTCGAAAAAGGTGTATACACCCTCATTGACTCTGATGGACAACTCTTGGAGAACCCCCACAACGGGCTCTACCTCAAGAAATTTTATGCTTAACATCACCAATGAGTCACTTTGTTTTCTTGTTTTTCAACATTTTTTCAGCAAAAATCAGGGGCAGCACCATCAGCTGCTAATCCAAAGTCACCCGAAACCGGTTTAAGACACCTCTCACACCTCCGAGCTCAAATTTCCATTTATGAGACCATCGTCTCATGTTTAATAAGTTAATTACGGGACCATTTTCCACCAGTCACCTCGATTTATGAGCCATGACATGATGATGCGAGTGTCTACGGACCAGTACTCGTATCACACTTCCCGACCACAACTCATGCAAGCTGTCGGGTCGCCGCCCGTTAAGGACTGCAATTTTACTTTTATTTTTTTGTATTTGTTTTTTTTTCACTGCACCTTACACAGACATCTGGACCATCGTCCACAAAACCCTTTGTTTTTCTTCCATGTATTTGGCATATAAGTGTCCTTGGGCCGTCGCCCATTAAGGACTGTAATTTTAGCTTTTATTTTGCATTTTTAACACATAGTTGTCTTTTCCATTCACCGCACCTTACGTGGACCTCTGGACCACTGTCCACAAAACAATTTATTTTTCTTGCATGCATTTGGCATATAAATTCCCCCGGACCTGCACTCACATCGCATGTAGTCAAGTCCGTTTACCGCAACACACACACGCTCTCCTGACCTCTGTCCGAGAGCCACCTCGGTTTGCATGCCTCTGCCACACCAACTCACAGGCCTCTGTCGCGATCTATCCCACGCATGTATTGGTATGTTTGAGATCCTTCTGCTCCATCCATACTATGCGGATGACCTTTGGACCTCTATCCATCGTCCTGACATGGGGCACCGCTCGTGCCACTGCAATCGGTTGACCACATTGGAGTTTTGTTTAATCTCTTTTCTGACTCCTTAAAACAATAAAAATATCGTCGAGAGTAGTTTCTTCCTTTCCCTCTCCCTAAAGTATAGGAAAGGGCATCTACATCGTCTCGTTTACCTCCTTTTGTGGACCATGTAGACCATTTCATGAAAAGGACCTCCTTGGCACACTCAAGCCAAGACCATTCCCCTCTGCATGCTTTTATGCTTTCTCAGGTAGAGGGGCCACACTTTACGAAAAAGATCACCACCGGTTGTCGTTAAGCTATTTTCTAGCTGTCTCAACAAGAAAATATTGCCTAGCAAACTTGGTTTCGTTCATGCTCGTAAAATTATTTGAATGATCGTCCAGTCAGTATAGGTTTAACCTTTTCTGACCTGATTAGACTACCAACGGTAAAGAAGTCTCTCATCCCCTCTAGGATGGGTAATCTCTCCTATGTATACTTTTATCCTTTTTTGGGAACATGAGACTACCAATGAAAAAGAGCCCCGATTGGAGTATTCTTCATGCTTTCAGACTCTCTAAAATCGAAAGCACCATCGAGCACTTACCTTCTCGGGATCACCCAAAAATCCACGAGATCGTACCATAATGGTGTCCCTAAAAACCACCCCATAGAAAAAAATTTGGCAGCATCCCCACATCGAGTCAACTTTGTTCATAGTACTCTACAATGTATCTTCCTTGGATCCCATCAGTATCAAAAGTGTCCACCTCCTCCAAGTATTTCCCATCTGCAGCGACATTTCTGGTATTACAGCTATGATCCCATTCCCTTGAGTTAGTTTCATTTGCTGCCTGGTATGCCCTGCCATCATACTCTAAACAAATGAAGTTTGAGTCTCCCACTCCCCCCCTGCCCCTGTTCAGATCTTTCCCTCCCCCCCCTCCCCCCGCAATTCAGTGAGTCAATCCACAGATTGATTCACACCTTTCGGTTATCCACCTCACTCTCCTAGTCAAGGAAACATCATCGCCTTGACTAGGGGCAGGTCTCCCTCTGTCGATGCCAACACACATATTCCAGAGGATAGACCTAGAGGTCCTTGTACCTTGGTTTCATTTACATCATTGATGAGTTATGTGGACCACTTGAGAGGAGTCCTTAGTGCCTCTTGGGATGGTTGTTTCTCACGTGCTCGACTTCAACTCCATCATCACACCGTTGATATTCATACAGGGTTTGTTCCACATAATACTTGGTCAAAGACCCTGAGTGTCACCTGACCCTAGCAAATTGGTGAGTCCACTCGAGGGACCTAAACAGGTTATGTCCCTTGTGATTTTTGGGTTGCGTTGGAGACAGTGTTTAGAAGCCCCAACAGTGCTTCAATATACTTTTATGATTGATGCAACATACTTGTACCACAATCAGCAAGTCCACACAGCTATGTACCAGATCCAGCAGATTGTCAGTCATGAATATATAGCATTCCATGAAAATGCCATGGGTCCAATGAACCAGATCAGTATTGTATTCAGCCTCACATAGAGGCAACCAACATTGTAACATCAGTTGTATATGATCGGCTCTTGTATTTGAGAGCATAGATCAAATGATTCTTTTGACATTGTCATGAGCATGAGAATGCCCACCTTGTCCATATACATGTCACTCATTTATTGTATCTCACCCATTGATGGGAACCAAATTAATACAAAAACCAAAATCCACCATACCCCAGCCCCGGAAGCACCACCTCTACATAGTAAATCCTATGATGTCCGTCGGCCATATGTTGAGCTCCTACCCTCACACATTAGGGGGCAATCTGTTAACCCAAAAATACCCCACATGGCTCTTAATGGCCTACACCACCCAAGGACACCATCTCACAACACTCATTTCACTCCATAAGACCTTCCATTTGACCCCCACACCTCCAAAAGAGCCCAAGGATGAATAAAAGGGCTAAAAACCCCAAAAAGGAGCCCAAAATAGCCCCCTAGGAGCTAAAGCCCTCAAAAAGGGGCTAAAACCCTAAAAGGGGCTAAAGTTAGGGCAGAAGGGGCTAAAGGCCCAAAAAAGGGGCTAAATCCCTGACCAAGGGCTTAAAACCCTAAAATCCCTTGGAAAAACTATAAAAGGAGGGTGGGGGGTCACTCTCAAAACACCTCTCCCTTGCCTATTGTTATGCTGCCCGTGGATGCTTTGAGACCTTTGCCTCTTAAACCACCCACATTCCCTCTCCTCCATCTCCATCCCATTGAGCCATTGCTCCCCAACCAAGAGAGGTGCTCCCATGAGCTAGGGCATGGTGGCCCATTTCCACCCAATAGAGGTATAATGTTTCTTTACATGTTTATTTTGTTGTTTTTGCTTTCTAACCTTGTTTTCTAGTTGCAGGTTTTATTATTGACATTGTTTTGTAGGTTTTCCATGATAGATTAGGTTTGTTTGCAGGGTTTAAGGAGGGAGAACCCTAACCCATTTTCTGCAGAGGGGTTCACAAGGGCTTCATCTCCCTCTTTATTTTATGTTATTAGCTCATAGTTTAGTCTAGTTTTAGTTTTCTGTCACTAGATTAGCTTAGTTTAATTTACTATTTTGTTTACTTGCATTTCCATTTCGTCTTTTCCTGTTTTCCAACAGTAGGAACCTACCCTTGTGCCCTATAGGCACAAGGGAGCCATTCCTACTCCTGCAGTGAGGAGAAATCCTCATTACATGGGGAACACTACTAGAGGTTAACTGCCACTTACTGCATGTGCATGCATCAGTTTGGGTGCCTCCTATACCAATCCCTACATTTTAGTGGAAACTGGGAGTCCCGGCACCAAACTCCATCAGTTAGGTGGAGTTGGAACTAGTTAGTCTTAGTTCGTCCCCAGTTACATTCAATTACTTCACAATCAGTTAGTTATTGCTAGCAATGCATGGATAATGCATGGCTGCATGGGGAGGAGTGCTTTTCCTACCTACCACACATAGTTGCACTGAGGTAACTAGCTATAACTGATTGATTGAGTTGTTGGACATCAAGGAGTTGATCTTTTGATTTAAACTTTGTCAGTTACTTCACAATCAATTAGCTAGCGCTAGTAATGCATGGCTAATGCATGGATACATGGGGAGGAGTGTTTTTCCTACCTACCACACTCAGTTGCACTGCGTTAACTAGCTTACACTGGTTGATTGAGTTATTGGACATCAGGGAGTTGATTTGTTCGACTCCAATACTGATTGAGAGACCATGAGTTAGAGATTTGGTTAGATACAGTCCGATCCACTTGGTAGATTCGAATTGCTACCTAATGCATTCAAATTATTCCTATTTGTAACCTATTGTACATTGGATTCATTATTGTGAATGATACTGTAAATTCCTGAGAAATACTTGTCTGTTTCCTGTGTGGTTTGTTTTATTCAGTTAGTATCTTCATTCTCCATTCTTTTGCTACAAACATTATTAGAACTATCTTCTTGAAGATATAAATGGCATTCATATTCTAATACTATAATGAAGGTTTTCTAGGAGGAATACCCTAGACAATCGGTATACTGGCGTTCGTTGATCATTGGACCACCTGACTTTAATATAATGTCCACAACATTTGCATCCATTAAAACCTTTTGTCACAAAGCCTGCAATGTTATGGTATACAGAGCACGTTGTCAGTGTTTAAGATCAAGATGGTTGCAATGAATTAAATATTCCAAAAAAATATTGCTTTGAATATAAACAAATAAAACAACCTATTTACCTTAAAAAACTCCCAACCCTAGATAATAATGTGTGGTGTGCGCATATATGCCATACAATGTAAAACTCCTCTCTGATGGGATGTGTCTCAATACATCATAAACTTGTAACCCTTCCCATAATTCTTTGAATTCTTTGATCAATGGTCGTAGGTAAACATCCATATTCTTCACTTGTATTCTACCATGGACTATAAGAGCCAACATAAGATGTTCATTCTTTACAGACAAGCAGGGTGGGGGGGGGTATTGTTATTGATCAACACTATAGGCCAAACAATATAGTTGTTGTCTTGCTGGGAATATGGGTTGATGACATAAATGGTTATGCTCAGTATAATTTTTCGTACTTCATCCTTGAATTTATTGGGACATGTATCCTCTCTATTCTTCATGGATATTGAATCTGTTGGGATTCACAATAATCTATCTTCACTTTGATGCGATGCATTCCATCCCTGCAACATAGCTAATTACATTGGAGGAAATTTCAATTTAAAATGGGACTTTCAAAAATAATACAAATTCCATGTCATCATGTATTACCCAATCAAAATGCTTTAAAATTAAAAAAGGGAGCACTTCTTAAACAATTTTTTAATATAAATTTGGGTATAGGTATCATAAAAAAACTACTTTTTGTTCGTATATCCGACATATCTCCCTATGTTTTTACTCAAATTTAGATCAGGAGAGCTCATTGGATGTAGAATTAAATTCCACATCCAACGAGTACCCACTCGGCGTACTTTTGATTGGCCCCGGTACCCCAAAAACAAGAAATACCTGAAAAAATGTGATGATGATGTCATCATCATTTTTTTCAGGTATTTCTTGTTTTGGGGGTAGCGGGACCCATCAAAAGTATTTCAAGTGGGTACTCGTTGGATGCAGAATCTCATTCCACATCCAAAAAGCTCTCTCGATCGGAATTTGAGTAAAAACACAAGGATATATGTCAAAAATACGAACAAAAAAAGTAGTTTTTTCTTTTCTTCCTCCAAAATTAAAAAATATTATTTTATTAATTTTCCTTAGGAGGCCCATTTTGAGTTGAAATTTCCTCTAATGTTTGTAACTAAAGGGCCATTAAATCCTTGGTATTATAGGCATGTGCCTTAATATATTATGAGGAGGACCATATGCTTTAGCCTTGTTATTCGATTTAGTGTACCTAACATGCCCACATTTTGGACATATCTCTTTGTTTGCATATTCACCTCTATGTAGAATACAATCATTGAGACACACATGATATGATATGTACCCAACACCCAATATTTTCAACATTTCCTTTGCCTCCTTGCAGCTTCCAGGTAATATATTATCATTCCAAAGTACCTTATATTTGAATAACCTATAGTTAGCGGGAAATACAAATGTACAATGTCACTCAATGTTCATAAAATCGACCATTTTCAATGAGCATATTTGTGTAACAAGATTCCTCAAAATATAAGGTAGTTGATGTTCATGAACCTCAACATCGCTAAGAAATTCACATTAGACATGCCATACTTTGATTTCAAGTTGTACAGTAACATTGTCATCCCCAACTGTGTAGACATTGACTAGCCAGGTTGAAAGAGAGGTGTGGAATTTTCCGTTGTAAGGCTTTCGAAGAAGGCTTCAGTGATACGAGCATCATCCCCTAGCTCATTGTCCTAGAATGTATGAAACAATATTGCATCCATGGCACTCCTTTGTCATAATAACTCATCCATACCAACATATAATTCATTATCTCCATTGCCAACATGTGAAGAACTGTTACCACTATAGGCATTCCTAATTGGTGAGGATGTACACAGTGGAAATTTAATAGGTGGTTGATTCAACTAGGTTTGGTATGCTTTCACTCCAATTCATGCTCTTTTTCCAGCCTTCTCTCACTTTTACACTGTACTGGGGTGCAACAGAAGATGGTAAGCAGGTCACTCATCATCAGAATCCTGATTTAAAAAATGTTGAACATTACATCGATGAAGTTAGTAAGCACATTGCAATTGGTTTGATATATTTTATACAAAACAATTATTTTGGAAGCATAAGAATCATTTCCAATACAAAATGAGAAGTTGGAAACAATTTATAAAACAAACGTTCAGACTGAGCGCTAAGTTAACATGAATTCCACAATAAATATATAAATTAAACCTTGAGCAATACATTTTCAAATTCAATTTATAAATTAAATCAACAATTTATAAAACATAATTTCAAACTAAGCAATACATTAACATGCTTCCCATTGTAAATTGACAAATACAATTAATCAATATTTTTTTGTCTTTCACCCTAATATGAGATGTCTCTAACAAGCAGTTGGTGGTCTACAAAAGTTGTATTTTATTAACAATTCGTCACCAAGAAACAGACTACATGTTGCAAGTACAACAACAAATCTTGGTGCTTTCATTTTCATAAATAAATCCTGGTCATTGAAGTGTCCCTCAAATGAACAATTGGCCGAAAATAAAGAGCACCTATAACTATTTATGAACCCTGCAATATTCCCATGAGTGTGTGGATGATCATCTATATATAATAGGTTCTTCCGGTTAAATTTACAGAAATGTAACCATTCATACACATACTATACATGGAAATGTTATGCTTGTATTTTTTAATGTCCCAATTCGAAAATTCCCAACAAAGGCAAAATTTTGGAAAAATTGTCTTAACTAGTTTTGACTATGGGGGATTCGAATGGCTCAAAAGGGTCTAGATTTTGGTAGTTACTAATGTGGGGAGATTTAGGACTCTTAAATTTAATATCTGATAGTTTTATTAAAATTCATATACATATGCAACTCGATTTGGGCATGATGTAAAAAAGGTAAAAATTACTAGCAATTTATGATGCAATTCCCCCTAGGGTGTGGGCATAAATGGCTCTCCAACTCCTATGAAACCCTCCCAAATTTAATAAAAGAGTATGGGGATATTAATTAGACTTAATTTACTGTCATTTTTTGTGGTTAATAGTTCTGAAATAGAGGATTAAATATTCATATTCAAATGCATAATTTCAGTGATATTTGCTCAAGGAAAATGACAAATAAAAGATCAAATTCAACTCATAAATGGTGCATATAATAGTTGAGAACATAGAAATATTAATATATACAATTTGAATCATTTCAATAACTCACTTACATCATATAAAATTGACCCAAGTCGCAATATACATCAGATATACAATCTCCATTGAAAGGGAAAATCATCACATAGAAACTAGTCACAATAAAGCTTGGAAATGTGGACATGTGCATATGTATTTATTATTATTTCGACATGAAGAGAATATTAGAGACATATTAAATATACATTAATCATTCACCCATGATTTTTCATCAACTGAACTCAATGGGGCGCAACCACCATTCACACAAGTGCACCTTCATAGAAAAACTTGGAAATATGGAAGTGGAAATTGACAGAATGGGAGGAGAGATGGGTCACGAATAGTATAATCCTCATATATGCATAAAAACACTCCATTAATATTCCAATTATAGGTATTAATGGCCTCTACCATGGAAAAATTGGATGAGAATATCACTCTCTCGAAATTGGCTCACTAGCAGGGTAAGTGTGCACTCATCGTGCAATGGATAAACTAATGCTCTCCAAATGCCAAAAGAAAATTCACAAATGACCAAAATCCATTTAAATTTCTCATGAAATATTTCTATAACCCTCATAAGTTCCTCCAAGGTTTAATTCATTCCCATATGATTCCTCCGCCTCATCCTTGATGTTTAGTAACCTCCATGCCACTTGGCCTTCTACTCAACCCTTCATCTTCCACCAAATTCGAATGGATGCCACCTAGTCCCAAGTGCACCCTCTTGGAGGCTGTTTTTATACCTAACATATCAGGTTGTCATATTTCTGCAATCAGTACTGACTTTTCATAGAATCTTCTATCATTGTTGTCATAAAGCATAGGGAATCTAGCTCCACATGGAACCTAGTTTCTCCCTAGACTCATCCTCTTCTATGGGGAGTTACTCCTCCTTACCTATTACAATACTTGGGCTCATGATATGTAATTTTATGAATCTTCACCTTCCAAGAACATTCCATCACTCATAATTTTGAATTTGGGGTTAAGTCATGACATGTGTAAGGAGGAAACTAGCCACCCAAAGCCCCCATGGACCTCCAAATGTCCTTATGAAGAAATGCCACTTTATTTTCTCCATATTTATTATTTGTATGACCCGAATTAACATTTAAATGATAAAATAAGGTTATATTTGATCTCATATCTCCTTTATTTCAATATTTAATGTCTCCTCCCCCAACCCAGGGAACTAGTAGGTGGGTGAACATTGTCAACTAGTAGACCTATTGGAATGGGGACATGAAATTCCTCCCTGCCCAATATTTCGTGTCCTCAATAAATGACAATTTTGGATGTTGAAATTTTTTCTCATCTTTCGAAGTGGCCTCCTCACTAGGAAAATCCTTCCATTGTACCAAATATTATTTTATTGTTCTGCTTCGTAGCCTTCTCTCCCTTGTTCTCAAAGTTTTGTTTGGAATGAGAACAATTTGTCCTTCATCATCCAAATGTGGTAAAGTATATGAAACTTAAATTTTCTGCCATATAACCCTATTTAGATAAGAAACATGAAATATATTATGATTTTTTCTTCCAATGGGAAGCGCTAATTGACAGGCCACTTCTCCAACTTTTCGAATCACCTTGTAGGGACCATAAAATATTGGTTTGATATTTTCTGAACCTTTACCTTTTATAATGGTTTTTTTGTAGGTTTTAAACCTCAAATACACCAATTCATTCACTTGGAATGGTCTCTCCATTCTATGTTGATATGCATATTGTTTCTGCTGATTTTGAGCAACCTGCAAGTTATCTCTCAAAACTTTCCAAAATTCTTGACTTTCTTCAATCCAATCCTTATCCTTTGGAGCTCTACTATCACAAAAAATGTGTTCAATAAAATATGATGCATTATAACCATAAATTTCTTTAAAAGGATACATTCCAATGGACATATGGAAAGTGGTATTGTAACAAAACGCACCCAAATGCAACCATTTTATCCATGCTTTTTGCTGTCCACTAACATAGTTCCTCAAGTATCCTTCCAACCACTGATTCAGCTTATCAGTTTGGGGATGATATCTTGTAATATGTGTCAAATTTTCCCCCACCATTTTGAAGAATTCTTGTCAAAATGCACTCAAAAATATGATATCTCTGTCACTGACAATGCTCTTATGAAGCCCATGCAATCTAAAAAATTATTTAAAAAATAATTCAGCCACTTGTGGAGCAGTGAAAGTGGCAGTAAAAAAAAAATGAGAAAATTTAGTGAGTCTATCCACCACCAAAAATATTCAATCCTTACCAAATACGTTTGGAAAACCAGTGATGAAGTCCGTGGAAATGCTCTCCCATTTTTGTGTTGGAATATGAAAAGGATGTAAGAAACCAACTGGATGAGTGTTCTACACTGTATTTTTTTTTAAAGTGGGGAATTCATCAACATACTTCATAAAATCACCCTTCAACCCTTTCTATGCAAATATTTCCATCAACATTCGATATGTTTTGAAGAAAGTAGGGTGACATGCTAGAGGAGAATCATGAGCTTTCTTTAAAATTTCCTCATTCAAACTCGAATTAGGGACCAAATAGATTCTACCTTTGTATTATATTATTCCTTCCAACACCTTATACCTATCATCATGATTAGTTCCATAATAAAGTTAATAACAAAATTTATCCTTGGCATACTCTACTTATAATGTGTCTTTCCAATTTTTTGCTACATCCATTACCTGTAGAAGGTATTCTAGATAAGGAATCAGCTACCACATTATTTTTTCCTTTCACATATTCAATATAAAATTCAAATTCTTAAATCTTACACACCTACTTTTGCTTCCTTTCATTTAAATCATTTTGAGTGAGGAAGTATCTTAAACTGTTCTGGTCATTTTTTACCACAAATTTGTTTCCCACCAAGTATTGTCTAAACTTGATCAATGCACGCATGATGTCTAACATTTATTTTTCATAAATGGAGTAAATCTTCTCATGTGGTTGTAGGTTCCTACTCTCAAAATCTATTGGGTGTTGTCCTTGTTTTAGGACTGCTCCAATGCCTTCTCCTGATGCATCACATTCCAAGACAAATGGTTTAGAAAAATCAGGCAAGGATAGAATAGGACAGTTGCTTATTACCTCCTTCCTTGTTTGGAGATATTTTTCATCCCCTTAATGCCATTGGAAAGCATATTTATTTTTCAAATCAGTGAGAGGTGAAGTGAGCTGGGAGAACCCCTTCACAAACTTTCTATAGTAGGTGCAAATTCCAATGAATCCTCTTAATTCAGTGAGACTTTTGGGATGAGGCCACTCTAAAATGGCTCTTATTTTCTCCATATCCACCTTCAAACCATATTGACCAATGACGTATCCAATATAAAAGAGCTCTGTCAAACCAAACTCACATTTTGGCATCTTAGCAAACAAAGATTTATCATGCAGAATTTTTAATACCTCTTCCAGATAATGCAAATGTTCCTTCCAAGTTTTACTATAAATAAGAATGTCATCAAATAAAACTAGTACAAACTTACGAAGTTGCTTGTGGAATATGTTTTTCATGCATGATTGGAATGTGGCAGGTGCATTTTTCAAGCCAAAGGGCATGACAACAAACTCAAAGTGACCATAGTGGTATCTGAAAGCAATCTTTGGTATGTCTTCTTCTCTCATTCGAATTTGATGATAACCATATCTAAGGTCAATCTTTGAGAAGAAATTGGACCCATGGAGCTCAGCCATGAGATCATCAATCCTTGGGATGGTGTATCTATTCTTTATTTTTTTCTTGTTTAATGCTTTGAAATCAATGCACATTCTCAAGGTTCCATCTTTATTTTTTACTATAACAACTGAAGAAGCAAATGGGCTAGAACTAGGCCTTACGACACCCAACTCCAATATTTCTTTAATTTCCTATTCAATATCATCTCAAATACTTTTGGGGTGCCTATTGGGATTCATTTTTATAGGTTGGGTTCCTATATATAACTCAATGATGTGCTCAACACCTCTATCTGGTGGTCTTCATGGGGGAAGGTCTCCAAAAACCTTCTCATACTTACTCAATAGTTTCTCTATTTCCTTAGGGTGCTTGGAAATGTTCAAGTGAGGTTTAGGATATGTAATTAAACATTAATCATCCCATTATATATCTCCATGCCTAAAGATAGTCCTAATGTTGTGAGAGGACACCACCTGATTTGGGTAAGTGTGCATTCCCCTCAACAAAATGGGTTTCCTATATGAATTTTTGAACCTTATTTTAAGTACTTGATAATTCACTATATGCTCCCCTAAATAATATATCCATTTTACTCCCAAAACCACATTTGTATCAGCCACATTCACTTTATAAAAATTGTCAGCGATAGTATGATTTCCTAGATTAACTTGAAGATTTGGAATCCATTTAGTGCAGTCCATAGAATTGTTGCCTGGAATGGTGACTATGAAACCATAAAAAAATTTAGCTTGTAAATTTATCATCTCCATCAAGGCTGCATCTATAAATATGTGAGTGGCTCCACCATCCACTAGAACCGTGACCTTTTGGCCTTGTATGTTTCCCTTGATCCTTAAGGTGTGGAATCTAGGTACACTCGAGAGTGCTGCAATTTTTCCTATGTCAAGAGTGGGTTGTTATTATTATATTGTTTGATACCCTTCTTCTTGGGCTACCATTTTTTCTTCTTCCTCTTCCTCCTCCTCTTCATCATCTCCAGAAAAAACTTCAATGTAGTGTGCCTTCCCCTTGGCACATCTATGTCGCGGGACCCAAGTTTGTTGGCATGTAAAACATAGCTTCTTTCTTCTAAGCTCTTCTTTGCTTGGTCATCCTTTATTTATTTGGTATAAGAGTCATTTTTCCATGGTTTCTTACCTTCCTTGAACTTGGAAGGGAAATTTGGCTTGGGAGGGTATTTGGTTCTTGGAAATACATTTTGCAAATCCCTTGACAAATTCATGAAATCCTTAAATGTGGATGGATTGTGGGATTTCACCAGCCCTCTCAAAGGCTCTGCCAATCATTCAGTAAAAAATAAAATCAACCTAGCCATAGATACATCAGAAACCATTACTGAAATATTTTCAAATTCTAACATATATGCTTCAGGAGTTCCTACTTGCTTCAATTGCGCTAGTTCTTTGAAAGGAAGTTTGGGGTGTTTCCTCTCATATCTCTCCATCAATGCATTGGAGAAACCCTCATAAGATAAAATATGATCATGTACCAAGGTTCTAACCACGGAACCACCAATCCCTAGCTTCCCCTTCAAGGTGCAGAATGGCCATTTTCAATGTCTATTCTTCAACCATAGGATTTTATTGGAAATATACACTTAATTTTTGCAACCAAGCACTAGCAGACATTTCCGAGGAACCATAAAAGGAAGGAATGGTTAATTTTCCAATGGTGTATTTTTATTCATGATTAATATGAGGTTCCCTATTCCCATTTCCTCCTTGCTTGAACTAAAGAGAAGTTCTAATGAACTAATCAAAAGGTAGGACTTTCCTACATTCGTCACTTAATTGTTGTCAATCATTTGCTGCTTCTCTAACATCATAGCCGATGTAAGGGCCTTCATTAGACTCTAACAAATTAGGTTACAGGTCCATTTTTAATTTTTAACTCATGAGTTCTGTTATAAGGTCCAGTCTTCGAAAAAATGGTTTCTCCATTGGTCCTTTTCTCATCATGAGGTGAACTACTACTACTCCCTGGTGTTGACTTGCCCCCAAGTTGGCTAGACAACAATTCGAACCCTTTCATAAAGTTTTTGGACATCCATTCAATAAATTATTTAATTAATGTATTAAGGTCCTAATTACTATCTTTTTCATCCATATCTCTTAGTTCTAATTTTGTCTTAATCTCCTTGTAAAAAGAACTAACTTCACCACCTTCTTCCCTTTCACTGTTAAGGTCTCTACTTTAATTTTATAATGGAGGGAGGTCAGAATTAGGAAACATGAATAGAGATATCTATAATTTTCCAACATCATGCTTTGATACCACTTGTAATGTCCTAATTCGAAAATTCCCAACAAAGGAATAATTTTGGAAAAATTGTCTCGACTAGTTTTGACTCTGAGGGATTCAAATGACTCAAGAGGGTATCGAATTTGGTAGGCAATGGTGTGTGGAGAATTAGTAATATTAAATTGAATCTATGATATTTTTATGACAGTTCATAGACATCTGCAATTCTATTTGGGCATGATAGAAAAAAGGGAAAAATTACTAGCAATTTATGATGCAATTCCCCCTAGGGTGTGGGCAGAAATGGCTCTCCAAATCCTATGAAAACCTACAAAATTTTAGAAAAGAGTATGGGGACTGTAATTATACTTAATTTACTATAATTTGGTGTGTTTAATAGATCTGCAATAGATTTTTAAATCTTCATATTCAAATGCATAAGTTCAGTGATATTTGCTTAAGGGAAATGACACATAAAAGCTCAACTTCAACTCATAAATGGTGCATAAATGGTTCATAAAAGAGAAATGAGAATATATACCATTTTTTATAATTTCAATATCTCACTAAAATCATATAACATTGACCCAAGTAGCAATACACATCATATATACAATCTCCATTGAAAGGGAAAATCATCACATGGAAACTTATAGTCACAATAAAGCTTGGAAATGTGGACATTTGCACATGTATTTATTATGATTTTGAATTACATAGAATATTAAAGACATATTAAATATCCATGAATCATTCACCCATGATTTTTCATCAACTAAAATCAATGGGGCGCAACCACCATTCACACAAGTGCCTCTTCATAGAAAAACATGGAAATATGGAAGTGGAAATTGAGAGAATGGGAGGAGAGATGGGTCAAAAAAAGTAGCAGCCTCATATATGCAGAAAAAAAATAAATGAATCTTAAAATTATAGGTATTAATGGCATCTCCCATGGACAACTTGGATGATAATCTCACTCTCTCGAAATTGGCTCACTAGCAGGGCAAGTGTGCACTCACCTTGCAATGGACGAGCTAATGCTCTCCAAATGCCAAAGAAAAATTCACAAATGATCAAAATCCATTTCCATTCCTCATGAAATATTTTTATAACCCTCATAATTTCCTCAAAGGCATAATTCATTCCCATAGGATTTCTCCACCTAATCCTTGATGTTTAGTAACCTCCATGCCACTTGGCCTTCTACTCAACCCTTCATCTTCCACCAAATTATAATGGTTGAAACCTAGTCCCAAGTGCATCATATTGGAGGATATTTTTAGCCATAACATGTTAGGTTTTCATAGTTTTGCAATCAGGTATGACTTGGCATAGAATCTTCCATCTTTGTTGTCATAAAGCGCATGGAATCTAGCTCCACATGGCACCTAGTTTCTTCCTAGACTCTTCCTATTCTACGGGGAGTTAATCCTCCTCACCCATTTGAATAATTGGGCTCATGATATGTCATTTTATGAATATTCACCTTCCAACAACATTCCATCACTCATAATTTTTAATTTGGAGTTAAGTCATGACATGTGTAAGGAGGAATCTAGCCACCCAAAGCCCCCATGGACCTCCAAATGTCCTTATGAAGCAATGCCACTTTATTTTCTCCATATTTATTATTTTTATAACCCAAATTAATGTGTAAATGATAAACTAAGGTTCTCTTGGGTCCCGTAGCTCCCTTATTGCAATATTTAATGCCTCCTCCCCCAACCTAGGGAAATAGTAGGTGGGTGAACATTGTCAACTAGTAGATCTATTGCAATGGGGACATGACATAGTTAAAAATATTTAAGTAATTGGATCAACAATAGATAGAAACCAAAAATGGCATAAGTGCTACCGATTGTTTGGGAGGAACAAGTACATGTTAAAGGATAAACAACCCAATATTTGCAACATCAATATTAGAGTTCACAATCATAAAACAATTACCACAAAAGGAGAATTCAGTCCCAACATCAGGAACATGTAGTGAATACCACAAAGCCCCATACAAAGAGCGGTTGTAATAAGTTTTATATTTACTTTGCAAATTCATAGGAAGGGAGAAATCATCGCTACCCTCCAACAATTGAACAGACATTGGTGTGTACTTGGATATTTTTTCTCTCCACTCATGCAACTTTTTGGATCTTCTAGTAGAGATGGTTTGGGTGAAATTCAAATCATACTTTGGATCACTATACCTTTCATTTTACTAAACATAAGAAGAGGGGTTCATCAATTTAAGATGCGACATAGTTTTTTTGGCTTCCATCTTTTTCAAAAAAGAGCATAGGGAAGATTTGCTGCATGTCTTTTCTATATCACCTATTGGATTCTTTACTATAGTAGGGGGTATTAGACCATCAACATTGGGTAATCTATCATTGGTGTAATGGGTGAGTGTGACATGCCAAGGGTTATCCTTCAACCCTTGGAATTTTGAGCAACCACAAACTACTGAGGTGTCATAAAAGAGTTCTATATCACGATGAATTATCGTCGATGAACCCGAATTGCAACTTGAAGACGACATGTTACAATTTGATGGGTAAAGCGGGTTCCCATTTTCATCTATGAACTGCTTGCGGTGTCTTTCTCTTTATAATAGCTTACAACATTTTGGAACCGATGGAATGTCTTTTGCATCAGAACTGAAACTTGAGTCAGGATCCTGCAATAAAGAATAAATTGATATAACTTTAGATTCACATGCATAAGTAACATAAATTCAAATAAATAGTCAAAATATAAAAAAATTTGAACTTACCAGAGATGGAAAGGGAGTACTCGTCGAACTTTGAACATGATGGAATGAGATGGTATCTTAAGAATTGGACATTTGATACTACAAATTTTTATCCCTGCATTTGAGCCAAATAAACAATCAAAATACATCTCTACAATCCTAAATTTGTTTCAAGAACTATATTCCAATTATCTAACTTTCAATATATTTTATACACCATCATGTTTAAACAAGGTGAGTTTATGCAACATATATATACCATGAAATTTTGTGATTGTTGTCGTTGAATAATAGAAGAAAACTTGAGATGAATATATACTTTTAGGTGGAAACGAAAAAATGAGCATTATTTTTTTTAGAGACACATCCATTTAAATATATACGCACCAGTGTGCTCAAATTTCATAAATGCACCAGTGCGCTCAAAGTCCATAAACACACGGGTGTGAAACAACTACAAATGCAACGTGAAAATAATATCCGCAAAAACTCCCTTAGGAGAAAATATCTGCTACATTTGGTAGAGGATATTTATACATGCATTATACATAGTTATTCCTACCTGTGTGTTCCATAAATATGAATGTACCGATGTGTTAGAGGTGCACCAATAAACAATAATTTTACCCTCCAAAAAATCTCCCACAATATAAAATATCTGCTACATTTGGTAGCAGATATTTATACATGCATTTTTTCAGTTATTTGCATTCCACTGCGTTGTTTAAATACAACTACACTATTGTGTGCAAAAAGTATACGTGACTATCTTAATTCTTGAATATGCAGGATACTGGTACATATTACGTAGTGACACACCAGTGCGTATATATATGTATACGAACCACTGTGCCTGACTTTATAAAACACACCATTTCCAGAGTTGTTTTTTTTTGTTTGAAGGTATATAATTTGTTTGGAGAATATTTTGATAGCTTATGTATTTAATGGTACATGATGTTTATTGATAAAAATGTAAGGTATGATTTTAATGAGCAAAAATTTCAGTCAACGTGGTGGAAGCACATCCAGGATTAAGAAGAAGGAAAGTGGTTCTACTTAATTTTTGTATTGAAATTAATTTATTTGAATTATTTGTAAATTTCACTAATATGTATTTGTTAATATGTGAACTGCAAAGACAAAAAATGAGGAAGCTTAATAAGATTCTTACCAATCTAAGTCTAAAAGAGTGTAAAACGTTGATGGAAAGGTTGTAGAAGGATGAATCAAGTGAATAAAAAAGAAGTGAATATGAATTATTTCATTAAATTTGAGTAGTGATGTAGTTATGATTATTTACTAATATGTTACAAATAATCTAATACACATATGTTGAATGTTATGCAAGGACTGAAAAAAACAGGAGTCAATATCATCATAAGAAAAACAAATCATGGAAGATGCAAATGATGATCAATTGGTACTTATCTCATATGGAGTGGTGCTAGAAGTTAATAGAAGGGGAAAAGAATATTATAATACTATGAGGGATATAGCGGAAAGAATGCACATATGCACTTTTCACATATAATATAGACAACAATCAAATGATTCAAAAAATCATATCATATGTAAACTACAAGAGTTACCAGAAAAATGGTCAATGAGACCTGTCAGACTTGCAAAAGCAAAAATATACAACAACAAAAAAGAATCATTGAAAAGGTAATATTACTATACATGTTTATGTAGAAATTATTTGTTTGTATGACTACTACAAAGAGTTTTTCCTTCAATAATTGTAGTTCTACTACATTATTGAATTTCCATATCAACATAAAAATTGATTAATGCAATAATTTTACATTTCAAGGAAGATTGTAAAAATCCCAAAGGATTAACAAGGCGGTATGTAAAATGTGCTAGTAGGGGTGTCCAAAAAAGTGTACTAGGATATGGTCAAGGAAATAGACATAATTGCATCGCAAGAGGATCCATCTCAACAACAACATGCTTCAAATGTATGAAATCATTGTTTATTAGGATTATGTAAATATAATTAATTAATTCAACATTAAATATTCATTTTCAATTGTTTTGTTGATGCAGAAAAGAAAACAAAATGGAACCCAATCATCACATAAGACATGACGATAGGAAAGAAAGGGTTTGATAGCAAAGTTTGTGAGTATTTGTGATTCCTTATAAAAACCAAGATTTCATAGTGGTTGTGATCATTTGTATATTTGTTTTTTTTCACTGCCAATGCTTTTATGTCTTCAAATAGGTGTTAACATACAAATAAGAACCATCAAATGAATTGATTTACATTGGGTTAAGCAAGGTCTGTGAGTATATGTTAGCGTACCAAAGAATAATTGTGGATCTTGTAAGTATCTATATTTTTTTACTTCTATCGTTTTATAATTAATACAAATCATTTATATTAAATCTATGATTAATTAATGTGACGGGGAATAAAACTTGTAGGAAACAAAGTATGGACTAAAGCCAACAAAAGACTTGTGTATGGAAGGCATGAGGCACGGTTTTGAAGGAATGTGTATAATTCATGACTCACTTATTTCTATGTAGATATGTCACTTTTTAATTTACATTCATGTATACTATCTATTTTATTTCTCATTATTCTCGGCAATGTAGATACACTCAGTACACCTTATTTTTATGTTTGCAGATGGAAGCTGAACTAGAAGAGGACAACAATTGAGCCAATCAATAAAACATTCAGCAAAATAACCCATGAGATGCAAGTGGCTCGAGCACCAATAGCAGTTCCAGTGAATAATGATGATCCATATTTAATTTTAATGTTAATGCAAGCTGTTGTAACTTGCTATATATTTTGAAATAACTATCTGTGAAAATCATAGATTTTGTATAATAATGTATTGGACATACTGTCTCAATTGAAAAACAACGATTTACCAATAATTGTAACAATTATATGCATGTTGACATTTTTAATATTGTTGTCTCTATGTTGTGATATTTTTAATGACAAAAGGCAGTGTTATTGATGCATAATAAAATAAACTTTTTTATTCAATTGCATTCTCCAATGTCATTGTCAAATGTTACATGAAACAATAAATTGTTAATTAAATGTATGGATGATTAAATATTACAATTGATGTTTTCATCTATGATATTTCAATTTCAAATAAATATTTTGAATTATATATATGTGTGTGTGTGTGTGTCTTACTACAATGTCAGTAGTCGTTGTTCAAATAATCATTTGCGGTGTTTTTTATAACAAATATTGTTCTGGTGCATCTACCCAAACACTAATAAAACTCACAAACGCAATCACTGAAATTGATATACTTGGATGATAATATATATGTGTGCGTGTGTGTGTGTTTTACTACAATGTCAATAGTCATTGCTCAAATAATCATTTGCGGTGTTTTTGATAATGAATATTGCTTTGGTACCTCTACCCGAACACTAATAAAACTCACAAATGCAATCATTGAAATTGATATATTTGGTTGCAATGTTAGTAACCAATGTTCGAATAATTATATCCAGTGTGATTGGTAACAGAATATGCATCAGTGCATCTATCATAATTAGGATCACTAGTGCGCATACTATTATTAGGAACACCAGGGCGTCTACCATAATCAGGAGCACCAGTGCGGTTATGTTAAGTAAACACATAATTGAATTTTAAAATAAAAACTTTCACTTGCCAGACGATGCCACTAGAGTGTTTAAATTTATTTTAAGCACCGGTGTGTATAATTGTTTTATATGTACCAGTGTGTATAATTGGTTTGTACACACCAATGCATATAATTGGTTAATATGCATCAGTGTGTATCATTGGTAAATACGCATGGGTATTATCATATCAAATGACCATGTGGTAAAGCTACAATTTTTTATGGTGTGCACAATGTGACTAATTGCATCGGTGCATTTATTTTTCTTAAAAGAATCAGTGTGTATAATCGATACGCGAGCACCGAGACATCATTTAGATTATGAAAATTATGGTGCTCTTTATTTTTTAATGCACCATTGTAGATAACGTACAATGTATAGCACCAGTTTGTTTTGTTAGAAAATGCACTGGTGCGCTTGTTTTAAAAGAAACACACCCAGATAAATAAAACATCCGCTAAAACATTCATCTATCGAATTTTTCCTGTTATAAATTTTATCATTTACGACCTCCGTTAAAACATCCACTAACATTGGCATAGGTTGTAGCAGAGGTATTTTTTATTTTTACTTTCCAATCTTGTAACACTAAAATCCTCCTCTATGACCTCCGCTACAGGGGATTTTCCTTGTAGTGTACAAATGTCAGGCAAACAAGATGGCTAGAAATTGTGGGTTTGATTTCAATATCAAACATATAAAATTGAAATAGAGTTGTTGAATTTAATGAAGAATAGGATCTTTAGGCCTGGATGAATCCAATGAGAAAATAAGAGAGAATAATTCAATAAACGTTGATCAATAATTCATGACCAATTACACACACATGATACCAATAATTGGAAGAATCACATTACATCAATTAATTAGTATGAAATATGTAATACAATGGTAATACAAATAGGATAATTCAAATTCCTAATATAGATTCGAATCTACAAACATGGACTGAATTCGAAGATAATTTGGTGTGGGAAAATCACCACTAGAGCTCACTAATGCAACTCCGTATCATTGATTCAGTCTATAATCAGTTAACTGAAGAGGGTAGGTGAGTAAATGCGCACAAACTCCCATGAATCATGCAAACTAGCACTAGAGTGACTGAGAGTGAACTAATGTAATGCCTCTATTGGAATTATAAGTTTTAATCTAATTAAACATCTATTTTCTTTTCATTCTAGAAATGCATGATATTGTTAATACAAGTTCAAATGGCAGATTTCTTAAATATATGACTTAGTAACATATAATAACCATGTAACCATAACAACATATAAGTATTTTATAACATCATAGAAGTACTTATAATCACAATAAAAATACCTCTTAATGACCGATGAGAATGGTGACGTAGACCAACAGAAGCAAGCTTTCATCTTCTCCTCAAGTTTCCATCTTTATTGCCCAAAGAAGGACCACAATTTTACCTCCCAGCCAACTAGGGGTCTATCTGACTCCCTATCCCCAAGAGCCATACACCTAGATACCAACCCTCCATTCCTGAGACCTGGCATAGAATAAATTAGTGGTGCACGAGTAAGCTATGTGTAAATTCTTCCAAGAGTTCTCAAACTCTTCCAACTTTTCTAAGCTTCTCATCCCCAAAATATCTCAAGCTCCCCAATCCCTTCCAAAACTCTCACAAAATATCTTCAAGAAAAGAACCTCCTCCCTTCCAACCACAAGTCTCCTATTTATAACCCAAAAGTCTTCATCCTTCTCCTTATCCATCAATAAATTCCAATATAATAATATTCACACTCATTAAGTTTATTTTCTCAAAGAAATAACAAAATTATTTAAATAAATAAAATATTAATAAACATGGTTGCAAAGTCTCATTTGTCATGCTACTTTATTAAATGCAACTATGACAAGTCCTTTCTAAAATTTATGCAACCCTATCTATCCATTTATTTACATTATCTTCTCATACATAAGTCAAATAAGATATTTCCATATACTATATTATATTCTGATATATGTCATATTATATTCATATCATTCAATAATCCAATTAGTTTGTTTAAATCCAAACTATAATGAACAAGTCAACAAACTCATACTTCCACACACACACACACGTATTTATACATTCAATGCAGAAGTAATACTAGAATGATTCACCAACCAAATCACTCAAAATTAATATAATCATGCTAACGTATCCATCAATTAACCATTAATAGTAATGTACTCACGAATTTATGGATGTGTGGCCAACGCACACATCTTAAGTGTGGGTACTAATAATCACTTTTTATTTCCTTAATGCATCATTATTATACATTCGCAAACAAAATACAAAAGACCAACATAGTCAATGCATCATTTCTCATTCATAGTCATTCATACAAAAGTAACAAAAAATGAATTAAATAAACATAATGAAGCATCAAGCATATAATCATAATGGTTTTTATCAATGAAGAACACCATCCAATCCGTCATTGGTCCCATCCATCCACATCAATACTCAAATCGCCTAATCACCACTACTTCCATTTCCTGACCTCACCATCTTGTCGTCTGCTATAATATATTGTGGCATCAGCTACACCGACCTAACCACATATGGAACTCATAAGAGGAAGTGTCGAGTCCTACAAATTGACCAAGATTCCCCAGCAAGAACCCACTAGTCATCATCACACGTCTAGGGGAGCATGCTCAGAACAACCTTTACACGACTCTGGGTTTCAGAGGATAAACGATGGAAATTCCTCCACGCCCCCTAATAGTACTAGGGTCAACACCCTTCATTAACTCTCCTCTACCACCATTGTTCTAAGGGGTATGAATGTTATTGAAGAACCACTTTGGGCAAGTCATAGTTCCTATCAAAACTCACACTCACCCAAAATTCATAGAAATATTGATATTCAAAATTAAACAACATGAAAATTGATATAATATCATTATCCTCCTTATGTCCAAGACATCTCGTGCCCCTTGGCACTATAATAATGTGGCTATCTCATAGCCAATCAACATGTGGGTTCGTTCACCACTCACATAAATCTCATGCATGAACATACTCAACTCTTTCAAGTGTTAATCCATGTCACTAAAACACCATTTAATATAATCATGTAAGTATCTTTGAAACATATATTGTACTTGTTCTATCTCAAAGTACACCTCAACTGACATTCACATATCAATATTCCATATTCAATTGTGTGTTCAAATGATATAACATTTTCATAAATATTGATAAAGCAAAATCAAAAAATTGATTTACTATCCACATACCTAAAGAGTCCATATGTCCGTCCATATGTTCATAAAACAATGATCTTAATGAATGTAACTAAGTCAAATAGATAATAAGCAATTAAAATTTTGATTTAATTCACATTATATTTTAAATAGAAAATTTCAAAATATGGGGCATTACAACTGAGTGATGGGAATCAGAGCATAATTAAACATAACTGAATACCTACTAGAGTCAACTGAAGGAGACTACTGGTGGCACTCGTAGTGGGTTCCTAAATTATATAGGTTTGTCCCTAGAGCTCCTAAACTCATGTAGATAGGTGTAGTGAGTGGTAGGTGGACCCTATGTGTGTCCCCCATGCACTAGTGTAGTGATAATGACCTCCTAAGATATGAAATGGACAACTAGACTATGAGGTCAAAGGGAGGATTAATTAATCCTAACACCCCCCTCTAATCCAAACTTTGGACAACCTAGTCTCTGGAAACTAAGTCCAAAGGTCACCCATACAATCTAAATGAATAAAAAATACTACTTAACAAACAAGGAAATGGGGAAAACCTTGTAGGAAAATCCCTCCTCGAAATAAGAAAGAAAAACCAGTATCAACCTTTCATATTTAGAGAAAAATTCTTCTTGAATAAAAAACTTGTGAAAATATTTCTGCAACCTGCATCTCTGTGGAGCAGTAATGCAGTGTGATGGTCCTTGTGTGCACTATTTTTTTGGGACTATGCATGTGACCTCTCCATCTTCTTCCAATCCGATGACAGGTAGGACAAGAAATGTTGCATTTATCTCTTCTTTCTAGAGGAAGAGTGGCATGATCCAATTTGTTCTTTGGAGAGAAGAAATGTTGATCAGACCTTACCATCATGTAGCATCTCTTTGGGAGTTTGTAGCACCTCTCTTTAAGAAGTGAATTTGCTTAACACAATGCAAGGCTCTCTTTTTAAACAGGGATCTTGTTCTTCTCATGTCATATGACTCTCTAGTCATGTTCCGAGCTACCTCAATAACCTATTGAGCCCACTTAGGGCTAGGATTGGGAGTAGGGACTAGATATGGATCTAGATCCGATTGAACTTCATCTTCAATTTTATAAAATGATTCAACTTTGTTCTCTGCTTCAAATTCTAAATCTGAAATATTAATGGAAACATTGTCATATATAAAAGTTTTAGGTAGAATAGTTTTACCTTCCCTTTCAAATGGTAGCTAAGATTGCACTGGATTCGAGTATGACAGAAAGTGTGAGAATTCATATGCCTTGGAGGCATGATTTGCATCACCTTTCACTATAATATTCCCAGTTGAGATATCTTAGATATCCACTGAGTCAATACCAAATACCACTCACTTTAGTGAGCCAATATGTGTCATCTGGTATAAAGATAATAAATTTGCAACTAAGGAGGGCACATAGAGTACATTCTTGAACACTCCATGCTCTAACTTTATTCAACCCTTTCCTTCATCTTGAATTTGAGTTTCATCACCCATGTGAATACTTAGACCATCGGTAAGTTTTAATGAAGAGAATGATCCTTTGGATGAAACCATGTGATTGGAAGCTCTTGAATCAATGAGGAAGGCATGTGATTTTGAAAAACCATCCTTCAGTGCATGGAATATCTAATTGTCATCCTCATTATTGTCTCTAGAGTCAGTCTTCCTTGCACCTTCAGGAAGGGAAATATTGCGTTTCTCAAGAAGTTTTTTCATTTGATATAGTGTATTCTTCATACAATATTTCTCTGTATGGTTTCCTTTCTTACAGTAAGAGTACTTGCCTTTGTCAAACCTCTAATGTTTGTTCTTCTTAGAGCCTGGGGATTCATCTTCTAGATCAAAGTCATCCTTAGGTTTGAATTCAGTGTTCCTTGTTTCTTTTCCTTTCTTCTTCTTCCTTCATTATGCATTCCTTGTCTCACCAGCCAAGAGAGATTGATTTGGAGAGGTTCTGAGAGCTCCCATCTGTATCAGCTTGTCTTGTTCCTATATTAGAGACTCTGCTAAGGCATTAAGGGATGGAATTCACCAACTAGGTGTAGTTAGTGTCCCAGAGTGAAAGGTAGATACAAACACCAAGAGTTCTAGGCTAAGTTTTCTCAGGATGGAGAACACCAATTGCTCATCCTTCTTCTCAATCCTGAAATGATTGCATTGCATGACTAGTGATTTGAATCTTGAGAAAAAATGTTGTATAGTTTCGAAGCTATTGGGATGCAGTGCTACCAACTCATTGTCCAAAATATGGCCTATGAGATCATCATGCTTACCAAACAAGGATTTGATCTTATCCCAAACTTCTTTCAGATTTTTTAGTCCATCAAGATGGAACATTAGCTCCCTGGAGATGTGGATGCACATGAATCCAAAATATTCATAGATATTATTCAAATACTTTAATTTTTCAAGATATTGTTGGTATTCAACTTCTCTACCCATGGTGACCCTGTACAGACCCTTGTTGCGCAAGAAAATCTGTATATCCACCATCCAATCAACGTAATTGAAGGGTGTGAGGATTATGGGAGCTAGAGCTGCTTAATTCTCCATTTCACAGCTTCAAGAATAACAAATTATTCAAGATATATTTGAATGTACTTGCAAAAACACTGCAAAACACTTCAATTTTATATCAAACCATATCAAACACTCTCCACTTTGACATGTGCACTTTCTCTAGGTGCATCACACTTGGATAGAATTCTCTGGACATAATCCAAAGGGAGCGAGGCAATAATTCTAGGATTTATGTGGAACCTAATTGCTTCTAGTGCATCAATGGAAGTTTCTGAGGTTTTTTGTTGGCCTAAATACCTGCTCTAATACCATGTTAAATTTAATGAAGCATAGGATCTTAAGACTTGCATGAATTCAATGAGAAAAGAAGAGAGAATAATTTAGTAAATACTTATCAATAATTCATGACCAATTACACAACATGAGATCAATAATTGGAATAATCGCATTACATCCATTAATCGGTGAGAAATATTTAATACAATGGTAATACAAATAGGAGAATTTTAATGCCTAAGATAGGATTCGAATCTACCAACCTCGACTGACTCCAGAGATAACTCGGTGTGGGAAAATCACCACTAGAGCTCACTAATGATACTACGGATCATTGATTCGGTCTACAATCAGTTAAGTGAAGAGGGTAGGTGAGTAAATGCGCCCAACCTTCCTTGAATCATGCAAACTGGTGCTAGAGTGACTGAGAGTTAACTAAGTGATGGAAATCAGATCATAACTAAACATATCTTAATACTTACTAGAGTCAATTGAAGGAGACTATTGGTGGCACTCAAAGTGGGTTCCTAAATTATGTGTATTGGTCCCTAGATCTCCTAAACTCATGCATATAGGTGCAATGAGTGGTAGGTGGCCCATAGGTGTGTCCCCCATGCACTAGTGTAGTGATAATGACCTCATAAGATAGGAAATGGACAAATAGACTATGTGGTCAAAGGGAGGATTAATTAATCCTAACAAGAGCAAGGTTAGAGATTCACTCATTAAGTGAGTAAATGTGATGGATGCTACACCCATTAGTGTAAATAAGATTTAAGAACTAGAATTCTTGAGGGTGTTAATTCAAATGAACATTATCTACACGCAAACAAGGATTGTAGAAGGAAAATCTACAACAAACATAAGAAGAATATAGGTGGGAAGATGATGACTTATTATGCATAAAATAGAGTTTATGCTCCTAAATCTATTGAATTAAAGAAATTTGTAATGAATGAGATGCATAAGATTCCATATGTAGGACACCCTAGTTACCAAAATATTATTGCAGCGATGAGAAGTCAATATTGTTTTCCAATAATGAAGAAATATATTACTGAGTATATATCCAGGTGCATGGAATGTCAGGAGGTAAAAGTGGAGCAAAGACATCTACCATGTTTTCTACAGCCACTACCAATACTAGAGTGGAAATGAGATGTGGTGAGCATTGATTTCTTCACTAAGTTGCAAAAGATAATGAAGCAACATGATTCCATTATGGTAGTGGTGGAAAAGTTAATGAAAGTTTCCCATTTAATTCCAATCAAGTCAATGCATAAGGAACCTAACATAGTAGAGATTTATATGAAGTATAGTGTTAGATTTCATGAGATGCCAAATTCCATCATTTTAGATAGAGACCCAAAATTTACTTAAAACTTTTGTAAATTTGTATTCAAAGAATTTGGAACAAATCTAAATTTGTGTACAATGTATCATCCCCATACATATGGGTATACTAAGAGAGTTAATCAAGTTCTTTAAGATATGTTTAGGATGTACATGATGGATCAACCATCAAAATGGGAAGATTGATTGTACTTAGTGGAGTTTGCATACAACAATGGGTATCATGCTTCTCTAAAGCTGAGTCCATTTGAATCCTTGTATGGTAGAACATGTAATACTCTAATCAGTTGGGACAATCCAGCAGACATGATAGTAATTGGGCCAGAATTGCTTAAGAAAATGGAAGAATAGATTGTAAATATTAAGTGGAATCTAATGATGCGTAGGATAGAAAAAAAATTGTGCAAACAAGGGCAAAGGGGCAAGAGAATTCAGAGTTGGTGAACATTGAAAGTTAAGTCAAAGAAGAATTCTTTCAAACTTGATATTTTTCCTAATTGAACACCTAGATATTGTAGGTCATATGAAATATTAGCTAGGATAGGACCTGTTGCATATAGACTTGCATAAAAGTAAATAATATGTTTCAATTTTCCTAACTAAAAAAGTATATGCATGATCCTAACCACATTATTGATTGGGCTATGATTCAAGTGGAACCAAAATGAGATATTTTGGTGCATCCAATGTGCATCCTCAACAAGAAGATTGCATTGCTTAAGAATGGATCAATAGGGTCAGTAAAGGTCTAATGGATTCATTATGGTCCAGAAGAAGCAACATGGGAATTAGAAGATGCAATTTGGGAAGCATACCCACGACTATTTTGAAAAAAAATATTGTAATTTTTTCACTTGTACGTAGTGTTGATATGCTTTGAGAACATCACGTAAATTAAGGGGGAGGAGAATGTAACACCTTTATTTAAACCCCAAAATTTAAATATGATGTAACTATGTAAATTCTAGAATTCATATATGAATGATTTAGGATGACCAAATATATTGTAAATGGTATATATACCTTTTACTATAAAAGTCCCTGACAACGACAAGTGGAGAAAGATGAATAAGATATTGGGATTTATGATTCCACAAGTGGGGGAAGTGAGAGGGGATAAGGGGTAATAACCCTTGATAATGCCCTTAGATTCATTACCCCTTTTTAACCAAGGTTACTGACCTTAGCTGAGTATCACTTTAATTAATTATGGGATTAATTATCTTAAGTGAGACTAAAAGAAGGGAAAGTGATCACTTCTAATAAAGTCACTTGTAAACCCATAATCATCCATATATCTTGTTAGAAATTCATTGATTAATTATTCATTCATTCAATCCAACATTTAAGGAAATATCATCGGTTATGGTATCTTTGGTTGGAAAACTAAGGGAAGGATGTTTTTTCACAATCTATCACTCGACCCCTCCTTGATAAATGGTATCCTAACTACCATAATAAATTGGTGCTTAGATATTAGGGAACCTAGTTTGCAGTGCGACATCATTGGAGCCTTTTCATAGAGACTTCTTGGTCATCATGTACTAGAGAAATAGAAGGGGAAGGGGACAACCCAAGGGAATGCAATGCAGAGAAGAGAGTACCTTCCCAGGGAATGAGTGAGATCTTAGGGCCATCCATGGATGGGGTTACCTACACCAATTGGGAAAAGGATATGTTTCCTTGGGTGATAAAAGCTCTAATATTAATGTGGTTGTGTACTGAGGAGGAATAGGTGGTAGTTCTCCCCTCATGGATTGATATCCCCAACTCAAGGGTGGTATCTATCAAAGAAAAAATGGATTTAAAGAGTTCCTATGATTGGGAGGAATTTCCTTCACTTGCAGTTAGTTGGAGGACAAGTGTCTTAAATATAAGTGTTAACATGATTTGATTTACGTGTTTATAATTCAATGAGTTTATTTAAATTGTTTTGTATGAAAACGTGTATGGCTGCATGAATTTCATGGTGGTTGTATGAATTCATTCATGGTAATAAATGTGTTTTCTAAATGGTTAATTGGTTAATTGTTTCCTTAGTTACTTATATTGTTAGATAATTATTATGGAAAATCAATGGAATTTGAATGATAGAACCGAGATTATTGGTTTATAAGTGAGATTCAAGTACCCCATCTCCTTAATATTTTTATAGAGGTGGTTGGGTACATTACAAAACTAAAAGTAGCAAAACCACTAAATGCTTTCTGAAATTGATATGGCTGACATCCATGGTTACAAATCTATGGAATGTCCAACACAAGTTTATCAACTTCATTTTAACATGAACATGAAATTAATATTACTTGGGATGTAACTAATACTCAAATAGAAACCAATGAAAACCATCATTGTTGGAGGCATTGAATGGAGGCTCCATGATGATTGGAAGGATAACGAATTGGCAGCGAAAATGCATCATCATGGTACAACTTCATAAAGTAGTACTACACCCAATTGCAAGGGTTTTTATGTAAACATGCGTCATGTCCAAGGGAAACAATCACTAATGGCCACCATGTTAACCAAACATATTATTAATTTTGATATTCTTCCCCTCCCCTTTTTTTATGATTGTTAATATTTTGTCCTTTTCATGTTTTTTCAGCACAAAAATTAAAAAAGTATTCTACAGTACAATGGAGAGTACAAATGTTGTAAGCGTGAGAAGCTGCATTCCAAGAAAATGTTGCAATATTTTGTGAAACAAATGAAAATAAAGGTATTGGTCTAGTTGTAAACATAAAAGGGTTCCCTCCAATGAATTGGGTCAGTATACAAGAGTTATTTTGTTGAATTCACAAATGACAAAGGTGACGACAAAAATCATAATCATTGGACAACAAATGACAATTAGGGAGTACGCACAATTGTGTAGGAAGACATTAGTTAAGGTAAAAGAACAAGATCTAGCAATGGTTCTACACAAGGTGGGTTGTAAATGCAATTGTGCAATCCAAACTATTGTTATATGTGAAATGATCAAATTACCCAATTTCAAGTTGAAAACAAGTCAAATAAATGATTATGCATAATATTGCAAATAGTCAACAAGGTTAGTAAACCAAATTTGTCAATAAAACTATCTCTAATCCATAAAATTGATGTTATCGTGGTCATTTCCTGCAAAATTGTGAAAAATGGCTATTCTATAGTTCCCTAGGATAAATATTTGATTCAAAGTGGCTTAATATATGTAAAAAATATGTTTTTTTACTTATGTTGTTATTGTAGTCACAAGTTGGTGAATATGCAAAAAATTTGGTGTATGCGAGATTCAACTACCGATTGTAGGAGATTCAACCATCAAATTTGTGAGTTGATCCCTCCAGGAGGTCCATCTCACCCCCCTCTACATTTATGTCAGTTTAGTTTTTAAAATATCAGGATTTATTCAAAATTCCAAACCTCATTTGGCATGTGACTACATGGCTACAATTTTGCCATAGAATAATAGTAAGAATAAAACCCTGCTCATAGATTTTCTATATGAAATCCATAGTTGGTCACAACTATGTATGTTAATAGTCAAAATCACCACTAAAAAAAGAAATAAAATGAAAAAAATATCAAAAATTGACCCAAATGTTTCATGTTTGGTTTTGCAAGGAATCTTTCACCATAATAGAGTGGAAAGAGAGAGATAGTATGAGGATGAAAATTTTCATTCCATGGGACATCATCCAACTTTGGAAACTCTACATGAATACAGGGTTCTAAATCTTTTACATTGTGCTAAAATGTAGCATAAGAAAGGGGATTTTTTATATATTGGTGGGGTACCAGGACACTTATGAGAAAGTGTTCCCCAAAGGACATGAGATTGTTCACATAGATGTTGAGTACATCCACTTCCTTACATGTTTATCTTAGAGGGATATCTAGTCATCCTCAAGTGAGGAATTATATTCCATGTTACCATAACTATTCTAAATTACATCTTGTCAAACTATAATTTAGTCAAATAGAAAATTAACAACCATGTCGCAATTAGAAGGATTAAGAATTTTCCATTAAAGACCATTATTTTTGTCATTGTTCATCTTTTAGGATAAACCACAAATCATCTAGCTTTTTTCCAGGGCATGATGTATTATGCATTGCAATTCTTATAGCCTATGATTTTTTACTAGTACTCATCCCCTGTGTCCAACGTGTAAGAATAACCGACACTTTATGAGATGGGGAAACATAAGTAGTTTTGGAATGCTTTGATTCTTTCTTCTTTTTCAATGGAGAGGATGTTTGTTATACACCCCAGAATGTCCACTCCATGAATTGGTCCACAAGAGTCCAAGATGCATAATTGAATGGATTTGATGACCCACCTAGGTGGATAGGCGACATAAATGAAGTGAAATTTGTGGTTGAATTTACATTAAATCTGACAATGTTGCTATACTACCAAAGAAGGGGAGGAGTCGAATATCCAACCTCTATAAAGGAAACGTAGTCAGATTTTTGACATTTATGCACTAAAATTTGCAGTCATATTTCCAATGTCTACAAAGAAAACTTAGTCGAAGTTACGACATCTATGCATTGGAATTTGTGGTCGAATTGCCGATGGCTACGATGAAAACGTAGTTGGATTTCCGAAGTCTATGCATTGAAATGTGTAGTCGAAGTTTTGACGTCTACGAAGCAAACTTAGTCGGATTTTCGACGAGTGTTTTCATTGTTGGAAAACTACCAAAATTTAACCGACCTTTAAAAAGAAAGAGGATTGTCGAAGTGTCGATAACAATTGTTGGGTGTGTTCTACTATCTTAAATACACCTAATATTTAATTATCGACCGAGGTTGCTAGGCTTAGAGTTGATACAAAATATATGCAAAGGTAAAAAGGCTCCTAGGCTGTCGTGGAGATATGTTAATAAACAAAAGATCGAAAGATATTTCAAAATGAAAAACCGAGTCAAACTCCTAAGAATCAACTATTAAAGAAATTGGATTAAAACAGAAAACAATATGAGCTACTCTACTGTATTTGAAACAACAACTGAGTTAAAGGATAATTAACCTTGGATAAAGATACTATCAACAACTATCTATTCAAATGCAAGGTTAGGGTATACGGAGAAACAAAAACTTATAAGCAAAAATAGAAAACTTAAGGAAAAGAAGCAAGTAGAAAACTTAATAAAGATAATAAAAAAGAAGCAAGTAGAAAACTTAATAATGATATTTAAACTCTACTCTTCAATAAATGCATACCAAAAACAAGAATGATTCCTATGATTACAAATAATCTAACTTCCTCTTAAAAATAATACATCTAACCCTAAACTCTATATGCAAACAAAGATAACTATGACATAAAACAACAGTAAAACGAAATCAGTGTTTAATATTCAAGAAATAAGAACAATTTTATCTATATTTAATTTAAGGTGAAAATAAAATAAAAGAATAATAATAAAACCTTAATCAATAACCTAAAACAGTCAAACTTTAATTGTAATGCTTGAATAAAAATACCAACTACGAACATAATCCAAATATTGACAAAACAAAACTAGAAACAAACTTAAAATACATAAAAATCACTAAAAACAAAACTGAGGGTTAAATGACAGACTGAACAGTAGGTCTGTAAAGGGTGGCTAAATGACAGACTGGACAGACAGTCTGAATGGCAGTCCGTACAGTGAAAATGGTAAAAACTAACCTAAATGAACTAATTCTTCAGCTGAAGTTATGCAAATATAAATCGAATGCATGGAATCAATAAACAAACCTATTTAATCAACAAATTAACTTCAAACTAACTCTTAAACAAAAAGAAAGCATTGCATATTAAACTAATTAGTAATCTAGAAATTAATTTAAGCACACTGGAAATTAACTTAAGCAAATTCATGGCAAGAAATAAATAAACAGAACTGAATTTAAATGAAAGCAAACTATTTCATATAAGCAAATTCATAACAGGAAATAAATAAACAAGACTGAATTCAAATGGAAGCAAACTATTTTATATGTTTGGAAGTAAAGACTGAAAACAATACTGGAATGAAATGACTATAAATAAAATAACTGGAAACAAATGACCGAAATAAAATCTATGCGCACATCTACTTATTTAACTGCTGAAATAAAACTAAGCTAATGCAATACAGGAAATAAAATAGCATTTACTATTATCTAATGAAAACAAACTAGAAATTAAACTAGACTAGCTAAAACATAAAAGAAAGAACTAAATTAAACAAATAAATGAACCTCTAGTTGATGAGGGGCCCTCTCAACAATCAGGGGTGATGTCTACTAACTCCTGCTCAAACACAATCTTCAATAGCAATGCATAAAGCTCTTTATTCAAATTCAAAAAGAAAATTATAGTGACTATGAACTACTTAACAAAATACTTCTCTAAATATCCTGACTAACTCTGCTCTGTATTCAGAGACTGATATATATAGTTTACATGAGAGATGATCAAGTTGACCCTCAAAGGTCAAATTCTTTCTAATTTTAGTCAATCTTTAAAGGCACATAATTGATTTTAGGCCAGCGCATAGTCTGGTTCTTCCTTCAGCGTGATCGTGACCTCTACAGCGTGAACGTAGCATGATATTCCTTATTTCACATGGGCATATCCTCTTCAGCATGGTGTCAATCCCTTCCTTCATGGTTGATGGGCTGGTGTCGAATGTAGGCTTGTACATAGCAACAGGTTTCTAGAACGCAGGTCCCTCATCAACGCAAGCATGTGGATTAGTGGTGTTGTGGAGAGCGAAGGCGATGACACAATCGGTCTTCTAGAACGCAGGTCGTTCTATCCCTTAAACTCATAGGCTTGTGATAGTTTAATATTAAAACAGAGGAGGCCGTGAGTAAACAGCAAATGTCCATCCCTTTGAACGCGTGGATAGCGAGCAACTAGGAGGTGATCCTTTCAGACGCGTGGATGATCAGTTCGGTTGTAGGTTGTATCATGTTTAAATGCCCAAAACCGGTTATGGACAACAAGCAGGCTGATGGGCGAGCTGAAAGGAGAGCTGAATGGAACACTGAACCGTGAGCTGGATATATGTTGGGTGTCGATCTAGGGCAAACATGGTGAACCACAATCTAATTTCACACGATGGCTGGATGACGAGCTAAACGTCAAGCTGGATCGTGAGCTGGACATATTGTGCGAAAGGAAGGCTGAATGCAGTTTGGTGTTAATTTTCCCAAACGAACTATAAAATCTGCAAACGAATATACATATCAAATAATACAATAAATATGTTTTAAATAAGATAATTTTGAGTTAATAAAATCATAAAAATGATATTAATAACCAAAGTTGAAATAACATCAAATTTGTTCTTACCTTGTGCTGAAATAACGATCTGCATGACATAAAATATACTAAATATAATAAAATATGTGTTTAAGTGTGTTATTTAATTATCAAAAATGATAATAAAATTAGGCTCAACATTCCCCCAAACCAAATAAATTCCAGGTCCCACTGAACAAAAAGAAAATGATTAAGGAAGAAGGCAAAGTTGCGCTAGTAACTGCCTTATACTTGGCAAATGAAGGAAATAATCTATACTTTAATCTTATAAAAGAATATTATAATAGAAAAGATTTTACCAGTCTTAGAAAAAATGATGGAATAGTAAAAGATTTGTATTTATTAGGAGACCATGCTATTATAGCAAGATTCAAGATGTGTGTCATTTAACAAGCATATGCGTTTGATAAATAAATTTATAAAGTTTATAATTAGTTCAACCATGTGCAAAGTAAAACTTTGGACAGCTCGAACATATATCACAAATGCATAAATAACATTATTAGTTAACTTGAACATGCCACTGATTGGAAATTTTGGGAGCGGAGCGATTAGGGTTTAGCTATGGAAGCGCGAGCGATATGGATTCTCCCTCAATGAATTCGGAGTTGCAAAGTTTTCTCGAGCTTGATAGATATTGGTTTGGCGCTGCACGACTTTCCATGGCTTTCATTGCTCCGGCGAGAATAGGGGTTTCTTATTCCTTGCCGAATGTGGGGTTTTTAAGGAGCTCTGAGTTGGAAACCTGGACGACTTCGTTGCAGGCTGTAGTTCCTCAGGCTAAGTTCTTTGCTGGAAAATCGCCGATCAAATTAAATGGGTCGACTCTGCCGTTGAGGCACAGGCGGATCGTACCCTCGACTGTTTGCTCTGTGGCAGCCACCGATTCTGAAGGAGACGAAATCACCATCCCTTCTGGGCCTACGTCCCTGCTTCCTGATGATTACGGGGCCAGGGTTGGCTCTGATAGCTATCAAATCTTCATAAATCTACCTACTGGAAATTCAATCTTGGTTTGGGTAAATGTTCTTGATTCAGTGGAGGCATTACGGGATCGTCTAGCAAGCCGCGTGGGTTATCCTGCATCCGTATTCTATCTTGTGCATGCAGGAAAACCAATGCAGGACTCTTTAAATTTATCAGATTACCAAATTTCCAAGAATTGCTCCATTTCTCTGTTGCTTCGGTTGAGGGGGGGAGTCGACGGCAAACAAAGAGGATCCTACCCCTCACACAAAGGAACTGGCCCTTCATCTTACAAATATGCAGCCTGATCAAAGAGGCCACAGACAGAGGCAACCTCTACTGTTCAGCCCAGCCCATACATTGTGGAAAAACTGGAATCCACACCAGTTTTGGAGATCAAAAACGAACAGGTAAAAGGAATTTTTAGTTCTTTACAAGTTGAAGCAGTTATTTGTAGGTTTAATGGGTTTTGGCCCAAATCACATGATCTTCATGTCTGGATCTTCCAAAACTGGAAAACTAATTGCCATATTTTACTATGTTCAAAAGGTTTCTTTATAGTTCAGTTCGATTCTCCGGATGAGTATCAGAAGGTCTTATTGCAGGGACCTTGGTTTTGGGGGAGAGCTGGGCTCTTCATATCCCCTTGGTTTCCAGAATTTGATTCTAATACTATGGTGGTTACAAAGATGCCGGTATGGGTGCGATTACCAAATCTGCCTCTACCATTTTGGCATCATTTAGTACTGGAAGACATAGGCAATCTTCTGGGAAGATTCATCAAGAGTGACAATGAAAGGAAGGACAAGGGATTATTTACATATGCCATAATTTGTGTGGAGATTGACCTCAGCTATGGCCTCCCTGATAGATTACAGCTGAAACATGAATCCTACACTTGGTTACAGAGTCTGGACTATGAAAATACAGCTTTCAGGTGCCGATTCTGCCATCTGACAGGTCATCTTCAAGATACATGCCATCTTGCGAAAAAATTCCCAAAAAAGAAAAAGGGGCCGTCGACAAACAGAAAGAACTGGCAGGCAAATTATGTCCCAATTCCAGATGAGGAAGTTGGAAGTGAGGATGAATAATAGCAAGATATGCAGAGAAACGAGGAAACATTGGTGCCTGATGATGCAGAAGCATAGTCAACAGGCAAACAGACATCCGGTGAGGACACTCAGCCAATCTTGGTGAATCCGATGGATACATATGCTAGTGGTCAAAAGCGTGCTCATGAAACTGCCAGTTCAGAATCTGATAAGGACATAGCGGTGTTTCAACAACCAGAGGAGGCAGACTGTAATCAGCTGATTGTGGCTGCACAAATGAAAGGGGTTTGGACTGAAGTGAAATCTAGGAAGAAAGGGGGGAAAAAGGGGAGAATAGAGGAGTACTATAATCCTTGATCTCTCTGTTTGTATAATATTTGTTGTTTTCTTATGCATGACCGGTAACAATTTGTGACAATGTATGGGACTAGTTTGTCTCAATACATCTGCAGATGTAATTTTGTTCTTTTGAAATAAAATTACGATTTTTTCCGAGGAAAAAAAAACATTATTAGTTAACAAGAAAAATAGTTTTCATGTGTATTTAAATAATAACAGTAAAATGATAAGTACAAAAGAAATTTTAAGGTCAAAGAATCCATACAAAAATAAAACTATGTTCAAAAACAAAATTTGGTTGACAAATTTTAATCATTCATGCAATAATACCACAATATATCATCCAGACCATCGTCTGAACCATCATTCAGATCCTTCATAAAGTCTTCCATCAAATCCTTCATATTGATTGATTTGTTTTTTGTAAAAACATGCTTCATGCTATAACCTAAAAACACTTTAACATTTGTCAAAGATAAGTAATTTTTTCATAAAAAGATAAAAGCAGACAAATATTTTGTTCTAAATCTTCCTAATCCTCCCCCAAACCAAAGATATGGCATGTACTCATGCAAAGGAGAAGAAAAGTTTATTTCAAATAATAAAAAGTGTGAGTATGTTGTTATTGTTTTATAAAGAAAAGAAAAATTGACTAGTAAAGGAAAGTGATTCAGATAGGTATATTTATGAAGAATAGCAGTGCTTAGAAAGACCATATAAAGAGACAATAATATAATCGAAAGAATGCCATAGGAAAATCTAGGCATCTATGCCTCATTGTAAAGATATCTTGTCATCAAAAAAATACTTTAAGTTTACCCCGGAGTGTGTGAGAGATGTAAATATGGGTGTCATTTCTAGGATAATAACATCCTAGGTATTGATTGAATTAGATGGCCAAGTCCAAGCCCAACTTACAGTGATTCTCCAGTGACGGTAAAGATAATGGGCCTTAACATTTTATTTATAATTTTTTTTGGAAAAAAAATTTCCTATATATGATCATTATTTTACAAATCATGTGCATAGTAGTGCATTAACCAAACCTCTTTACTCAATATTGCCCCACTTCCAGCGAGCCTGTTCAGTACCCCAGCGGGTTTACTTGCATTTATCGAGCTTCCTGGTTTTAAGTTGTTGCACAGCATTGACCCGCTGCCAGTAGGCCTATTTAGTACCCCGACGTGTTTGCCTTGTATAATGATATTAAATATATGGAAGTCGATTGGTACTAGAGCGTGTTAAGCCCTACTAAAACACATAATTCAATTTTACAGAATAAACTTACAAATAGCTTTTCATACTAGCCTTAATCATAAATCACATCAAAAGAGAATAATTTAAGTTGTTCTTTGACCTTAGAATCCATCCTTTTCAAAAGAGATAAGTAATGTTCCCCACAGGTAAAAATTCCACCTACTCTCGAGTTATCACAAAGAGATATTTGAGAGACAAGTTTTGATAACAAGTATAGGATGAACTAGTAACTCATAGGCACAAGATGAATGATAATGAAAATAGGTCTTATCAAGCACTATTCGAAATAACAAATCAGAAATATACATGTCGGAATCAAAATATCAAAAACTATCTTAATCATAAAAGGAGCGGTTAAGAATGATATGTAAGGAGTTATCCTTAATTGTCACTATAAACTGCAAATTAAGAAAATTTAAGATACCTTACGAGCGTAATTACCTTTTTCAGATAATACTTCATGAGCTACTTATAGAGATAAAGTATCCATGATCAAACTGCAAAACCACTTGTTAGATGATTCAATTTATTCATTAAAACATATAAAGCAAAAGAGTCGCATGTAATTTATTTTATCAGAAGTGACTCTTATTTATCATAGAAACAAAAACATATCTACATATATACAAGTGATGATAACCCAAAGAGATTTCATGGATTAGGAAGAGGAGAAATAACTTCCTCTTCAATTAATTCCATTTCTCTGTGCTGGAAAACATTTTGTACGAAATCTTGTCTAGATGTTGGTTGGTGGTAAAGCCTAAGTCTATGTCCATTCACTATGAAGGAAACTTCTGAGCTGTCAATTGTTTTAATTTTTACTGATCCATTGTCAAAATTTGTAACTACTTCATAAGGGCCCAACCAACGGGTAGTTAATTTTCCTTCAAAGTTTTTAAACCGTGAATCGAATAGTAATGCCCAATCTTCGGCATTAAATTTATTTTCCTTGATAAATTTATCATGCCATTGCTTCTGTTGATTCTGTATTAGCATGGTTCTTTGGAGCGCATCCTATCTAATTTTATCTAATTCATTAATCTGTAGGATTCGTTGTTTCTGTGCTTCATCCAAATCCATACCTAACTATGCTACCATACGAAAGGTTTTAACTTGAAATTCAATAAGTAAAAGGATTTGTTTTTCATATACTAACTCATAGGGGGTATGTCCGGTAGTATTTCTCCATGTTATCCTATAGGCCCATAAAGCCTCTGGAAGTCTATCCACCCAATCCTTATGATGTAAGTGAATGGTCTTGGTTAAAATAGCTTCTAATACTTTATTGGTTGATTCTACCTGGCCATTAGCCTGAGGATGGTAAGGTGAAGACTTGCAATGTCGGATACCATACTTCGTAGTGATCTCTTGCATTAATTTGGAAGTGAATTGAGTAACTTGGTCTGTGACAATTTCTCTGGGTACACCAAATTGGGTAAACATTTATTCATATATGAATTCTACTACAGATTTCTCTGTAGCCCTAAACAAAGCTTTAGCTTCTACCCATTTGGTAACATAATCTGTGCAAACCAAGATCTATTTATTTTTACGAGACATGGGAGAGATTGGTCCTACAAAATCAAGAGCCCATTTTTCAAAAGGCTCAATCATGACCTGAGGTTGTAAAGACATTTATTCTGATGTCGTGGGTCTACCCATTCTTTGACAACTATCACATCCTTTAACGTACTTGGCAACATCCTTAAAATTGCTTGGCCAGTAATAACCATAGTGCAATACTTTGTATGTTTTTCGTCTATCAGAAAAGTTTCCTCCACATGGTCCATCATGGCATGCGTGGAGGATGTCTGTCATTTCATCCTCCCGCACACATATTCTAATAATAAGATCTGGGCCAGTGCAAAAGAGGTCATTATCAACCCATGAATAGTTAGAGTTTTGTACTATTATGCGGCATTTCTCGTATGGAGCCAAATGGTGTGGTACTTTTCCAGTTGCTAGATAGTTTTCAATATCAACAAACCAAGGGGTTTGAACAAATATAGCAAATAGATGTTCATCAGGAAAAGTATCATCAATAGGTTTAGTATCACTATCATGTTGTATATGAGAAAGAAAATCTGCTACTAAGTTTTCTTTACCAGGTTGATCAATGATGGTAATATTAAATTCTTGTAATAGGAGAAGCCACCGAGTAAGTCTACCATTGGTGATCGGTTTATTCATTAAGAATCTAATGGCAGAGTGATCGGTGTGCACAAAAACTTCGTACCCTGTAATATAATGGCAGAATTTATTAATAGAATAGACTACTGCCAAAAATTCTTTTTCAGTAACAGTATAGTTTAGTTCAGCAGGAGAAAGATTTTTGCTGATAAAATAAATGGCATAAGGTGATTGTCCTTCTTTTTGGCCTAGGACTCCTCCTATGGCTGTATCAGAAGCATCAATAGATCTATAAAAGGGAAGGGTCTAGTCAGGGCCCCTAAGTATTGGTGCTACTAATAGTTTAGCTTTTAAAATCTCAAAAGCATTTTGACAAGATTCTATCCATTGGAATTCTACATCTTTTATGAGCAATTTAAACATTGGTGCAGCTATCTTTGTAAATTTTTCAATAAAACGGTGATAATAGCCTGCATGACCCAGAAATATTATCACCTCCTTTTGGGTTTTTGGAGAGGGAAGGCCAACTATTACTTCAATCTTAGCAGGGTCTACCTTAATTCCTTGAGAAGAAATATGGTGCCCTAAAACTATACCTTCTGTCAGTAACATTTTACACTTTTCATGACTAAGAGCTAAGTTTGTCTCTTGATATCGGATCAAAACTTTCTCGAGGTTGTCAAGAGCTTCTTGGAAAGTATTACCATAGGCTATAAAATCATCCATGTATACCTCAAAACAGTCATGTATAAGATCAGAAAAGATGCCTAAGACTGCTCGCTGAAAAGTAGCGGGTGCATTACATAAGCCAAATGGAAAAACTCGATAAGCAAATGTCCCCCAAGGACATGTAAAAGTGGTCTTATCTTTATCTTCAGGTGCTATTAGGATCTGATTGTATCCACTGTATCCATCAAGAAAGGAGAAATACTACTTACCTGACAAGGTATCTAATACTTGGTCAATAAAGGGCAAAGGAAAGTAGTCTTTAAGAGTGGCTTTATTCAGTTCTCTAAAATCAACACAAATACGCCATTTCCTTGTAGCTTTCTTTGGAACTACCACTAGAGGAGACACCCATTTTCTATCGAAAATAGGATAGATGAAGCCGGTGGCAAGGAGTTTTTGTAATTATTCTTTTAATATATTCTTCAAAGAAGGATTCATCCTCCTCTGAGGCTGTCTCACAGGTGGTATATTTGGATCCATATAAATGTGTTGAATACAAGTGTCAGGGTGTATACCTTTCATATCAGTGTATTCCCATACGAATGCTTCAGCTTTTTTTTTAAGAACCTTAAGTAGTTGAGCTTGTTAATCTTCACTTAACCCTGCATTTATGTGCATAAATTTTTTAGGGCCGACTTCACAAGGTATGGTGAAAGGTCGCATATGTTCTTTGATTGTGAAGACACAAGGTGTTTCTATAAACATTGAGAGAGCCATATTTTCCTGAAACTCATCTACAAATATTTGATCAAATTTAGCAAGCGATTGAGGAAAATTTATACTAGTGGTGGAGGAAATAAACTGATTCAATACATTCTCAGTAGTCTGCTCCTGCAATGCCCAGGAGAAATCACTAGGAAAGGAAAGGTCATCAAAATCTTCGTCCCCAAAGGAACAATTTAACCACCATGAATTTTCAGTTACTCATTGTGCTGGGGGATATAAAATAAGTCTTTGGGTAGAAAACCCATTGGAAATGGTCATCTCCCCATCCCTACACCCTATAAAAGCATTGGCAGTAGCTAGCCATGGTCTTCCCAAGATAATAGGATGTCCTTTAGAAGGATCCTTTGATTCTATGACCATAAATTCGACTGGGTATTCCCATGAAGCTACTGATACAATAATGTCATCCAAGACTCCAACAGTCTTTACCATAGTACAGTCTGCTAGTTCCAAGATGGAAGGGGTAGGTCAAAATAATTGTCACAACTGTAAAACTTCTAAAACTGCGGTGGTCATCATATTGATGGCTGATCCTAAATTGATTAATGTGTTATCTATGGCAGTATTATTTATAATTACAGTCACTACTGGGGCTCCTGTATTTGTATATTTTGCAATACAGGACTGATCTGACATATATTCAGACATCCCTCCTATGACATGAATTGTAAGGGGTTCTTTTTGTTTCTTCCCTGGTCGTTTAATGCATAATTCCATTATTACCTTACTGTAAATTGGTATATCTTTAATAGCTTGCAATAATGGGATTTTGATATAGATATGCTTTAATCCATTCAAGATATCATACTCGAAATGAACTAGGGTTTTTCTATTACTAGTATTGCAGGAAATTGAGGAATTCTTTGTTCCTGAATAGGTTCTTGCGGAGGATGGGTAGGTACTGGAACTTTTGGAATGTTCACATCCTCCAAGATGGAATCATTCACGGGTTCATTTGAATCTTCTTCTTCTTCATTTCCCTCACGAATGATGACTGATGTTCTGGGTTTATCATTAACAACTCTTCCAGCCCGTAATTGAATCTCATGTATAGGTATAGTCAAAACAAGGTAGGATGGAAGAGTTTGCAACTCAATATTGTTAAGAGCTTGAGTTGGTTTATTATTAGGGTTAGGTATCGGTTGTGCAGGTAATAATGTCGGTTGCAGAGGATTTTTATTCTTGAAGTGATGAGGTTGTTGTGCAATGAGAGGAACTGGAGGTACCAATACAGGAAAATGATGCTAGAAATTCGGTTGATGCTGAGGATAAGGATGATTGGGTGGAGGGATAGGTTGTGACTAAGGGTATGGCTATCCTCTCCACCCTTGTGACTAATACTGTTGCTCTGGAAATTGAGCAGGAGGATACTAAGGTGGCCAACTCTACCAACTAGGATTATTCCATTGTTGGGGTTGTTGGTATGGAGAGTAATAGGGTGGGGATTGTGGTGTAAAACTATGGTATGTTGGTTGATCTCTAGATTTCCAAGGATGCCTCCTAGATGTTTCACCTACATCCCCACTCTTATAGATGGTTTTTAATCCATGAAATGATGGACAATTTTTTGTCAGATATTCCTCTCTACAGATGTGACATATAGAGATATTGTATAACGGACATTCCCTTTGGGGATGTTTTGTTCTACATCTTGGACAAAAAATACTCATTGCTACCTATTCTTCATCTTGCCTTTTCTTGGCTTGTAAAGCATCTAATTGAGAACCCATGGCTCCTAATATTTCAGTCTTAAAATTTTCCAATAGGTTACCCAATTCCATCCTTGTAACCCCTCCTGAACTAGGAACGTTTCCTATTACATTTCTACTATAAGGCTCTCGAAAGTTTTTCCAAACTTTCCCCCTACTTCTAGAATAATTTTTACATATCTCACCGATCTATGCAAAGGTCTTATGAGAAATATCGTCAGTTTCCATGAGATTAAGACTCTCTAGCAAGTCCTCGGAGATTCCTTTGAGAAAAAGTGTACGTACTGCATCTTCTCGAAGGTCATGATACTTTGATTTATGAAGTGTATAAATGAACCTTTCGATATAATCCTCTAGGCTTTCATCTTCAAGTTGTTGTATCTTGAATATATTGTGTCGAGAATCTTTAGGTTTGCAGTATTCTTGATACTTTTGCAAGAATAAGGTTCTCATGTCATCTCAAGTCCTAATAGTGGATTCACCTAATCCCATGAACCATTGCAAGGTGAAATATTTTATTGTAGCAAGAAAGAGTTTTAGCTTGTGAGCATCTTGTAGATAATTATAGCTCCTACAAAGAATATCAAACTCGAACAAGAATGTGTCTGGGTCTTCATTACTTTTTCCATAAAAGGTAGGTAAAGAATAAGGAGGGATGTTTTTCATATTTACATCCAGTACAGTATCTAGAATAGGAAACCCGAAGGTAGCCTCAGTTTGATTTTCTCCTTCTCCTTCATTATTTCTAACTTCGTTATGATCTTTGTTCTCTCCCCATCCCTCCATATAGGTTGGGTTTTTAATATAAATATACCTAGGAAGCTCCTTTTGAGGTGATAATGAAGCGTCCCAATGTTCTGTTTCAGGAGAGATCTTCCTCTGTTCAACTGTTTTCTTATTGGACCCTAGAGGGAAAGTAGGTTCTACTGTGGATGTATCAATTTGTGAGATGACTATATCTAATGGGTTTCCAAAGAGGGATTTTACCTGCTCAGGATCAACAAGGTAAACAAAGTTCAGACTTCCTACTAGTGAAAAGGTCGTATCATTTAGTTTTGTGACTAGGGGAGAACTAGAGGTTACTAATGGTTGATCCTTCTGAATTTATTCTAGAATGAGGTCCTCAGGACCTCTAGTCAATGTTCCTACTCCTTCTATGGTTCCCTTGGTAATATCTCTTGGAAGAGTTTATTTAGGTTTCCAAGCATAATTACTCCCTTCATGTGTTTTTCGATACCTTTCTAGTGAGTTAGTAGTTGGGGTATTACGTCCCCGGGAAAAGTTAGCAGAAATTTCGATAGCTTTTCCTACCTTAATAAATTTACCCTAAGGATCTCTAAGTTTGTTCATGAAAAGAAAACTAAATTATAGGAAACTTATACTATTACTATTGTTGTTGAGTTTGGGGGCACCTGTTATAACAGATGCGCCGGTTCTAGAAAAATAAAAACAAGTACATGACAAATGCAGTAACAAACTTACGAAAACAATAAAGGAACAATAAGGCTTTGGGGCACCCCACTATAGTGGATGCATCTGGCTGTTACACCACAGAAATTCTGGGAATTTCATAGTGAAGTCGTCTTTGCATATTCTTACTGTTCTCCCCTCCCTCTTGCTGTGTAATATAAAAGTAATCTATCTATCGATCTAAACTTCATAAAGGAACCCTATTTATTCTACCTTATAAAACAACTCCCCGGCAACGGCGCCAAAATGTTGGGTGTGTTCTATTATCTTAAATAAACCTAACCGGGATTGGTAGGCTTAGAGTTGATACAAAATATATGTGAAGGTAAAAAGGCTCCTAGGGTGTCATGGAGATATATTAATTAAAAAAAGATCGAAAGATCTTTCAAAATGAAAAACTGAGCCAAACTCCTAAGAATCAACTATTAAAGTAATTGGATTAAAACATAAAACAATATGAGCTACTCTACTGTATTTGAAACAACAACTAAGTTAAAGGATAATTAACCTTGGATAAAGCTACTATCAACAACTATCTATTCAAATGCAAGGTTAGGGTATACGGAGAAACAAAAACTTATAAGCAAAAACAGAAAACTTAAGGAAAAGAAGCAAGTAGAAAACTTAATAAAGATAATAAAAAAGAAGCAAGTAGAAAACTTAATAAAGATATTTAAACTCTACTCTTCAATCAATACATACCAAAAACAAGAATGATTCCTATGATTACAAATAATCTAACTTCCTCTTAAAAAAATACATCTAACCCTAAACTCTATATGCAAACAAAGATAACTATGACGTAAAACAATGTTATACCAAAATCTCGTCACCCTCATGTTATGAGATAGGTATCCCCTTGTCTGCTCCAATCCCTCAAAGTTTTCCCTAGAGAAATGAAGGAATAAATTAACCCCTTGCAATTTTTCCTTCTTTTGAGCTGGTAACTCTCTTTCCCCATTGACAAAAAGAATTACCCAAGAAACAGAGAGCCAGCACCACTCCTGATACATGAGCAAAGAGAGTTGCCACCGCTCCTTCCCTCACTGCAAAAAGTGGTGCCCCCTTATCATCCCCTGTTTGCTTCTTTGGAAAAGTGGTGCTCGATTTTTGAATTCAAAAAAGAGGAGCTTCGAGAGGATTCTCGAAGCTGACCTTCGTGGAGCCTCATCCCTATGGTTTAGGACCAGCTAGAGCTCGAGATCCTCCCTTTTAGGATCTAATTTCTGCCTCAACCATGAGATCCTCAATCATACCTATCCTCCCATGACTTTAAATACTGGCTCACCCCCCATGGGAAAAAGGAGGAAGAATTTTGTTTCATACCCAAACTCTGTCAAAATCATTCTTGAGTATTTGGAGGCAAGGTGAAGTTAGAGGCAAGTAGCCATCGGAAGGAACTCTTAACACCAAGGCATGAAGGTTGTAGTCTCTCCAATCATTTATTAATAAAGAATGTATTTTCTTTCCCATATATGTTGTATCATATGTATGTGTTGATTGATTCCTTGGTCAAAGGCATAGATCTAGTTGATTATATTGTATGCTATCATGTTTTCCTTATTGTCTTCCATCTTTTACAGGTTCTTCTGCAGTAAGCTTCAAGGATAACGAGGACAACCTTTGAGAGAAGCATCATGGCATTCCATTCAAGTGATTAACCAGATCTAGGGAGAGTCTAGCATCCCATTTTTTTGTTTTGTTCTAGATCTGAACCATTCAGACTAGGGAACTAGCTCTTGTCCGTAGGAGGTGTGTATTTCCAGCTAACAAAATTGGTGACTCCGTTGGGGATCTACTTCGAATTCTGAATCATTGGTAAGTTGAAACCTCCACCTTCATTTTCAATTTCTAGATCTACTTTTCCATTCATAGATCTGTAGATCTACTTTGAATTTGATTGTTTTGCCTCTATCTACCTTTGGATCTTCATATTTTCAGTTCACTGGGTTTTCTGGCGATTGTTTGGGTTCATAAGTTTCAGTCTGTAACTTCCTTTTCTGTTGTTTTTTTATTTTTCAAATCGTCATCTCGAGCACCGCTCTTGAGATATGTTATAAGTGCAGTTCTGGAGTTGTCACCACTCTTCCTCTGTGTTAAAGAAGCGGTGCCACCGCCCTTTCTCTGTGTCCAAGAAGCGGTGATGGACCTTGCAATGCCCTGGTGTGAATCTGCAAGAAGCGGTGCCACCTCTCTTTTTCTATGTACAAGAAGTGGTACCACATCTCTTTTGTTCTGTACAAGAAGTGGTGCCACCTCTGTTTTGATGTGTACAAGAAGCAGTTCCACCTCACTTTTTCTATGTGCAAGAAGCGGTGCTCAAGCTAGTAACTCCTTGTTCAACACCTGTAGAAGCGGTGCCAGGTATTCTTCTTAGCCCTGTTTGGTGTTTGATTCTTAAATGCTTTTTTTGGTACTTGAGATGCATGCTTCAAATAGTTATAGTTGTTGTTTGAACTCTGCAATTCATTTTTGAACCGAAAACTCAATGAAAAATCAAGAATCCATAGTTATTCTCAAGAATTTTGATTGATATTGGTCTTTTAAAGATTCATAGTTAGCTTTGAATAGAACTTGGTTTTATTAGATCTCTGATTTTTGTCTTCTTTGATAGAACAAGAAAAGATTCATTTCAGTTTTTTTTCATTTGTTATACATGATTTTTGTATGTTTTTTCCTTTTTTCATAAAGTTGTGGAAAATTCCATATGAAAGTTATTATATAATTTTGTGATTAGTTCATTCTATCTTTAGTTGAAAATCAGAACACTTTTGTATAAAAGTTGTAATTATCTTTTCTTGCTTTTCATTAGAGATCTCACTTCTTTTTCAGTTCAAAAGAGAAGATTTTGTTTGTTTCAGTTAGGAAAGGACCATATAAGCAAGTGTCTTTTATTTTTGTATGGGATTTATTCTATGTTTCAAATGAATTGAACCTCTCTCTCCCTTCCTTAAGTAGGGAATACCTTGAAAGTAAAAGTGAAAATTTTTCACAATCATACTGCATGGTTTTACTTTTTATGTCCTCGCCTCATGCATTCACCTAATCATTCAAGATAAAATTAAGTGCTAGCTTAGGTTTAAAAATTTTAGCAATTTGTTTGATAGGTTAGTGACATGTTCGGGCATCGTAAAACGTAGGAGCTGTCGTTAATTTGTCTGCACTACAACCCGGGACTCGCGCGGTTCTTCCACGTACCATCAATATATCGAATGGCCTTTCACATACCCTTGAGGTATATAGAAAGGTACTTCACGTAGTCGATTGTATATCGGAAGGACCCTTGTGAACGATTCTGCATTATACAACACTACAACCGATTTGAGCTCCCACGTACCTTGCGTATATCAGGAGACACTTTTAGGAATCCTAATACCATCCAAGTTAACCCTTTAGCCATATTGGCATCACTAGTTGTGATGGTTTGACAATATCGTGAGGTTCCAGACCTTTAATCCACTCCTCTCACATATTTTGCGTTCTTCTTTAGTTTGAGTAGCGCTTGTTTTCTATATAGTTAGGATTTTTTAGAAGAGAGAGACATTTTTATTACATAGTTATGGCTTCTCCTTCTAGGACTACCAACCAAGAGACTCCTTTACCAAGCGTGTCTTTTGTGTTCCCTCCATATGGGGATGTTGGTCCTCCTCTCATGGCTACGTTAAGCCTTCCTCAATTGACTATTGGATTACTTGTTTGGTTCTTCTCCGGTCCAGTTATCCCATGTACACCAGTTGCTTCTGATCCTAATCCTTCATCGCAAGAGCATCAACCTCATGTTGATCCCTCTCCCTCTTCACCAGATGTGTCTTCTCCCATTTCTCCCTCTTCACTTATTGAAAGTTGTAGTACTAGTATTTAGGTGGATAAGAAGAAGAAGAAAAGGAAGATTGAGAAGAGGAAAAACAAACAAACAAAAACAAGTGTCAACCAATCACTCCTCCCAGTGCAGAGAGTGTTGATCTGCACACCCCATGATCGCGTAAGCCCAAATTCCCTTGTAGGATTTGCAAGGGTGATCACCTTCTGAAAGATTGTCATGGTTTGGTCCTAGTTTTAGAAGAGTGGTCTAAGGTTTCCCGGCAAGATATGTCATCAACCTCCGGTCATCATGTTGATGATCCCCCCTCAACCAGTGACTCAGTGGTTAAGAGTCGAAAGGGTAAAGTCATAAATCCTTGCTTGCTTTGTAAGGACATACACTTTACTCACCTTTGTCCTCACATGGATGAATCTTCTAAGTTGTTGGAAGATATTACTGTTTCTCATCAACGGCTTCCAACAGGTTATCATAAGTTGTCACTTGACATCCCATTAGTTGATAAAGTCGTCAATCTAGTTCTAACCTCAATTGATCCCACTCTTCCTTTGAAGAGTGAAATTGAAGTGGTCAATTTAGTTTCATCCATAGTTGATCCCACTCTTCCTTTGAAGGGTGAAGTTAAAGTGGTTGATTCCATTTCATCCGAGGTCTATCCCACTCTTCCTTCTAAGAGTGAATTCCAAGTGGTTAATCCAGATTCATCCATGATTGATCCCATTCTTCCTTTGAAGAGTGTAGTTGAAGTGGTCGAGTCGACGTCATCTCCACCTGATCCCACTCTTTCATCAGAGAGTGTTAATACTGAAGTAGTCACTTTGACCAAATATGCATCTTGTTCTTCTCTTACAGTAGAGAATGAACTGAAACCTGCTAAAGTTTTCATGCTTCATTTTTATTGTTCTCGACAAGAGGAAATTTTTTCTGTTTCGATAGAACCCTCTCCGAGTAGTGAGGTTATTTCCTTTGACTAGAGTAAACTAATAGAGTCTCGTCTACATTCAAGTGTTCCTTTCCAGATAGTTGTGAATGTTACTTCTAGGCGGATACTTCGCACTATTGTTGACGAAGGAGATTCTGTTAGTATTGTATCCTCAACTGCTTGGGAAGCTTTAGGTTCTCCTCATCTTGTGCTAGCCACGTATCAGATACTGGATTTTAATCAAATACCTACTGTACCTTTAGGGACCCTTCCTTATTTTCCTATTACATTAGGAGGGAAAACTGTCTGTATTGATGTTATGGTGGTCCAAGGTCCTTTAGATTTTAATCTGCTCCTTGGACATGATTATGTTTACGCCATGAAAGATGTAGTGTCCACACTCTTTAGAGTTATGCATTTTCCCCATGATGGGAAGATTGTGACCATTGATCAACTTTCCTTTGTTTCACCTGGCCATCACATTACTCCTAGTAATCAGACTGCCCTGAATGTGCCACATGTTCTTGTGGTTCCTTCCCCTTCTTCCAGTTAGCTTCTTCCCATCATAGGTAAAATGGGGGGCATGGCTCTAGTCTATGGACATCATAATGGAACTAAGCCTCTAGATTTTATGAAATGGGGGAAACCTACCAACCTCTAGATATCATGTTGGGTAAGAGCAGGTCCGCGAGCATAGTTCTTATTTTGTGTCAAGCTCGCTAAAAAATGAAACAGGTTGGTGAGCATAGTTCCCATTCTGTGTCAAGCTCGTTAAAAAATGAAACAGATGCCTATGAGCAAAGTTCCCATTCTATGTCAAGCTCATTAAAAAATGAAATGGATCTCCTCTAACATAGTTTACCTTTTGGTTTCAATCTTGCATAAAAATGAAACCATTCTTGAGCATAGTTCATTTTCTATTTCAAGCTTGTTAAAAAATGAAGTAGGTTTCCTTAAGCATAGTTTACCTTTTGGTTTCAAGATTGCATAAAAATGAAACCATGCTCCAAGCATAGTTACCTTATGTTTCAATCTTGTGTAAAAATGAAACAGATCCCCTTCCCTTGAGTCGAGTTTTCCCTTTAATGTTAGAAGTTGAACCTTCTTTTCACCTTCCTGATTATAGTCCTTCCTACCCCCTTGATGAACATTTTTACATTAGTAACCAGGTTTTTAGGTTGGGTATGGAAGAAGAATCATCAGATGAAATGAAGCTTGGGGGGCATGTCAAGCCCCTAGCAATCATGATAGGGGTAAACTTCGCTAGCAATCATGCTAGGGGCAATATTCCAACCTCTGTATATCATTTTAATGGGATTTTTCAAGCATAGTTTACCCATTGGTTTCGAGCTTGCGTAAAAATGAAACCAATCTTCGAGCTCGTTAAAAACATTAAGATGGTGTTGAGCTTACTTTTCATTTTTTGCGCTCTGGTTAAAACATGAAAAGTGGTTTGATCTTAGTTTATTACCTTTTTGTGCTCTGGATTCAAACATAAAAAGGTTAGTTGTTGTAGGGTTTTTCCAAACAATCCGCAGTAGACATTTTAGACCTAAAAATGTCTACTGCGGATTGTCCAGAAAAACCATACAACAACTTATCTCACCGCAGAATTCTGCAAACTGAAAATAAAAAGGTTAATAGAGTCTTATTTAAGCTCTTTTAGGACTCTTAAAATGTGAAAAGATAGTTGAGTACGTGTCTTCTTCATACTCGTAAAAATATTTGAAGAGTCGTCTCTCCGATGGTAGGTTATCTCTTTTTCGATTCGGATGGACTATTTACAAAAAAGGAACACTCCAGCCAATCATGACTAGAAGAGTTCTCTAAGGTATTACTTTATACTTTTTCGGGCCTTAGGGACTAAATCATATGAAAAAGGACCCTTTGGAGTTTTCTTTAGTTTGTTCAGACTCTCTAAACATGAACTACACTGAGTTTTCTTTCATTGGACTCGTTAAATTAAACATTGAAAGACCCTTTTTTGGAAACGAACCCCTCCTTTCTTAGGTTCATAAAACATATGAGTTCAGACTCATCGCTTGATGAGCTACAACGAGTGTTTGTTACCCTCTTTGAACTCGTAAAAATGAAAAGAGGCACTCATCAATCATGATGGGGAAATTAAGGGAAAGGGAAAAAAATTTGCAATAATGGCTCTTGTTAGTCACCTTTGAACATGGCACTTGTCTACATTTCATTCAGTCAATTGGGTATTCATCTTGTTTTCGATTCGATCTGTTTTCATGAGTCATGCCACTCCTTTGAGTCTCTCAAAGATTGCATTGTTCGTTGTCGCATTGTGTTCCTCCTCGTCAAGTCAATGCTGCCAAGTATTCAGTCGTGTTGCCTTATGTTCAAAAGGGAAACTATTTCGATAGTTTACACCTACAGTCAAAACAAATTTTTGAGGCAATCCTATGGTTGCATCATACTTAAAATTCCAGAACTTTGTTTTGAGTTTCGTGTCGTCGATGTGGGATTCATCATGGCCCTCCTTCAACGAGACTATTCCTATCGATATCAGCTCATCATCTAGGAATTAGTCTTAGAAACAAGTTTAGTACCTTGAGGTCTATATGCCTTAATGACAAATTCTCTCATTTTCGACATAGGTTCACATCATTGACCTTTGATCGAAATATTCGACTGAGTGTTCGACATCCTATCATCTATTCACACTCACGAGATTGTACTAGGGTACCTTGGGAATCATTAACACTAATGGTGATCTCCCTCGCACTTGTTAACAGTTCACATCATTGATCGGTAATCAAGTGGTTTCTACCATGTTCAACTTTAGATCATTGTAATCACATGGTTACAATCGTACTTTGTGGAAGACGAGACGAAGACCCTAGGTATTTGTTAAAAGCATTCATAGCTTTCTCCCCAGGTTGCGATGGATTATATTGTATGGAGTCCTAGCATGGATCCACATTTGTATGTTCATGGCTATGCTCAGATTTGCGTATGTATGGCATAGATATACATTGTATGTCTGGTAGCTATGTCCAAATTTGAGTCTTCTTCACATGGATCTATGCTATATTTTAGTAGCCATGACTTTTTTGTATCTCACATGGATCTCTGTTGTACTAGTTGACAGCCATGTTGTGAGTCATTTGGGACATGTATCAAAATGTGCTGCAGAAATTTGGTGACGTTTGAGAAGTTCTGACCTTTGGACCTCTGCCTCGACACTATACCTTGTTCTTTCAAAGTATATTGCCTATTGTTTCCCTCTAGCCATTATACTTTAGGGGGCATCTCTGTTATACCGAAATATCGTCACCCTCATGTTATGAGATAGGTATTCCCTTGTCTGCTCCAATCCCTCAAAGTTTTCCCTAGAGAAATGAAGGAATAAATTAACCCCTTGCAAATTTTCCCTCTTTTGAGCTGGTAATGCTCTTTCCCCATTGACAAAAAGTGTTACCCAAGAAGCAAAGAGCCAGCACCGCTCCTAATACATGTGCAAAGAGAGGTTCCACCGCTCCTTCCCTCACTGCAAAAAGTGGTGCCCCCTTATCACCGCCTATTTTCTTCTTTGGAAAAGACGTGCCCCCTTATCACCACCTGTTTTCTTCTTTGGAAAAGCGGTGCTTGAGTTTTCAAGGCAAAAAAGAGAAGCTTCGTGAGGATTCTCGAAGCTGACCTCCGTGGAGCCTCATCCCTATGGTTTAGGACTAGCTAGAGCTCGAGATCCTCCCTTTTAGGATCTAATCTTCACCTCACCCATGATATCCTCAATCATACCTATCCTCCCATGCCTTTAAATACTGGCTCACCCCCCATGGGAAAAAGGAGGAATAATTGTGTTTCATACCCAAACTCTGTAAAAATCATTCTTGAGTCTTTGGAGGCAAGGTGAAGTTAGAGGCAAGGAGCCATTGGAAGGAACTCTCAACACCAAGGCATGAAGGTTGTATTCTCTCCAATCATTTATTAATAAAGAATGTCTTTTCTTTCCCATATATGGTGTATCATATGTATGTATTGCTTGATTCCTTGGTCACAGGCATAGATCTAGTTGATTATATTGTATGCTATCATGTTTTCTTTGTTGTCTTCCATCTTTTACAGGTTCTTCTGCAGTAAGCTTCAAGGATACCGAGGACAACCTTTGAGAGAACCATCATGGCATTCCATTCAAGTGATTAACCGAATCTAGGGAGAGTCTAGCATTCCTTTTTTTGTTTTGTTCTAGATCTAAACCATTCAGACTAGGGAACCAGCTCTTGTCCGCAGGAGGTGTGTATTTCCGTCTAACAAACAATAGTAAAACGAAATCAGTGTTTAATATTAAAGAAATAAGAACAACTTAATCTATATTTAATTTAAGATGAAAATAAAATAAAAGAAGAATAATAAAACCTTAATAAATAACCTAAAACAGTCAAACTTTAATTGTAATGCTTGAATAAAAATACCAACTCCGAACATAATCCAAATATTGACAAAACAAAACTAGAAACAAACTTAAAATACATAAAAATCACTAAAAATGGAACTGAGGGTTAAATGACAAACTGAATAGTAGGTCTGTAAAGGGTGGCTAAATGACAAACTGGACAGACAGTCCAAATGGCAGTCCATAGAATGAAAATGGTAAAAACTAACCTGAATGAACTAATTCTTCAGCTGAAGTTATGCAGATCTAAACCTAATGCATGGAATCAATAAACAAACCTATTTAATCAGCAAATTAACTTCAAACTAACTCTTAAACAAAAAGAAAGCCTTGCATATTAAACTAATTAGTAAGCTAGAAATTAATTTAAGCACACTGGAAATTAACTTAAGCAAATTCATGGCAAGAAATAAATAAACAGAACTGAATTTAAATGAAAGCAAACTATCTCATATAAGCAAATTCATAACAGGAAATAAATAAACAAGATTGAATTCAAATGGAAGAAAACTATTTTATATGTTTGGAAATAAAGACTGAAAAAAATACTGGAATGAAATGACTGTAAATAAAATAACTTGAAAGCAAATAACTGAAATCAAAGCTATGCGTGCATTTACTTATTTAACTGCTGAAATAAAACTAAGCTAATGCAATACAGGAAATAAAATAGCATTTACTATTATCTAATGAAAACAAATTGGAAATTAAACTAGACTAGCTAAAACATAAAAGAAAGAACTAAATTAAACAAAGAAATGAACCTCTGGTTGATGAGGGGCCCTCTCAGCAATCAGGGGTGATTTCTGCTAACTCCTACTCAAACGCAATCTTCAACAGCAATGCATACAACTCTTTATTCAAATTCAAGAACAGAATTACAATGACTATGAACTGCTTAACAAAATACTTCTCTAAATCTCCTGACTAACTCTGCTCTGTATTCAGAGACTGATATATATAGTTTACATGAGAGATGATCAAGTCGACCCTTAAAGGTTGACTGATTTCTAATTTTAGTCAATATTTATAGGCACATAATTGATTTCAGGCCAGCACATAGTCTGGTTCTTCCTTCAACGTGATCGTGACCTCTACAGCGTGAATGTAGCGTGATATTCCTTCTTTCATATGGGCAAATCCTCTCTAGCGTGTCGTCAATCCCTTCCTTCGTTGTTGATGGTCTGGTGTTGAACGCAGGCTTGTACACAGCAGCAGGTTTCTAGAACGCAGGTCCCTCATTAGCGCGAGCATGTGGACTGGTGGTGTTGTGCAGAGCGAAGGTGACGACACAATCAGTCTTCTAGAATGCAAGCCATTATATCCCTTAAATGCATAGGCTTGTTATAGTTTAATATTAAAACAGAGGAGGCCATGAGTAAACAACAATGTCCATCCCTTTGAATGCATGGATAGTGAGCAGCTAGGTGGTGATTCTTTCAAACGCGTTGATGATCAATTCGGTTGCAAGTTGTTTCATGTTTAAATGCCCAAAACTGGTTATGGACTACGCGTAGGCTGATGGGTGAGCTAAACGATGAGCTAAACGGAACACTGAACCATGAGCTGGATATATGTTGGGCGTTGATCTAGGGCAAACATGGCAAACCACCAGCGAATTTTGCGCAACAGCTGGATGACGGGCTGAATGCCAAGCTGGATCGTGAGCTGGACATATTGTGCGAAAGGAAGGCTGAATTCATTTTGGTGTTAATTTTCCCAAGCGAACTATAAAATATGCAAATGAATAATACATTAAATATGTTTTAAATAATATAATTTTGAGTTAATAAAATCATAAAAATGATATTAATAACCAAAGTTGAAATAACATCAAATTTGTTCTCTTACCTTGTGCTGAAATAACGATCTGCATGACATAAAATATACTAAAGATAATAAAATATGTGTTTAAATGTGTTATTTAATTGCTAAAAATGATAATAAAATGAGGCTCAACAACAATATGTCGAAAAATCAGACATCTAAGCTGTCGGATTTTGTATTAAAAAATTCTAGTGTGAGATTTTTATGAGTAACTTTAGTCCGTATTTATTTGAATAACGGGGGGAGAAAATAATTGTAATAGACAACTATCCCTACACTAGTATGGACTTCCAGTAGGATCTATAGTTAACACTTTCTCCAAGAGCACAATGGGTCCCCATTGGTAAGAATAATATCCTCATTGATTATTTTCAAAGTGTTTTTTTGGTTTCTTCCAAAGAATTATTTAATTTTAAGATTTTTTTCCAAATGTAAAAAAGAAACATTTTTGTTTTTTGTTTTTTGCAATATCCAATATCACTAACCATATTGTATTTTGATGGAAAATATATTTCTCTAGTGCAACTGATGAGGATTCCCCCCAACATGAACCATGAAATGAAAGAGGAGTAGTCAGAGTTAGACTCTAAGGATGAGGATTCTACTTAGATGCTACACAATGTGAGAAGGAACCTAGAGGTACTAGCCATGAGGGTTCTTATGACTAGGATCAATGAGGTTCTTAAATAGCCTAACCAACATGCCGTCGTGGTTCCTTCTAAGATGATCAAACTTTTGAGATGGTTAATTACAGTTGTGGTGTGCTATCATGGCATTCATGTACTGGATGACCCTGATGACTAGATCCTAGGATGGCTCACTCATTTTAGTACTCTCACCAAAGGTATTTCACATTTAGCCGATAAAACTAATTCTATGCCATGAACTCACTAGAAAGGAGTACATCCAGGGGTATTTTTTACTAAATTTTGGTAATCTCGTAGAGTAGAAAAAAGCATCATGTCCCATTTGGTTTTATTTTATTTGTAATCCTATGCAACATATTTTTTTTAAATTGTTCATAGTGTCAACCTGATTGTTAGACTGAAGATAGTAAGGGGAAGAACTCTCCTACCAAAATCCTATCTTATCAATTAGTTTTGTCATCATGTATTTATGGAAATGAGATTCATGGTCCATGGTGATTTATCTAGGGATACTAAAGTGACTAATTTCGTGAGTGAATACGAAAATGGTCATTGTATCTCTATCATTAGTTGAGGTGGTAATAAATTTGTCCCACTTGGAGAAGTAGTCCATGGACACTATAATGTAATGGTGAGCATTCATTGAAGATGCTTTACATGTCATAAAATTAACTACCCACTTAGAAAATAGGTCGACAATAACTATAGGGTGAAGAGGAGTAGGAGAGTGTGCATTTTCTTGGTGAAAATATGACAAGGACAACACTTTTGGACAAATTTACACAATCTTTGAATATGGATAACCAAAAGTAACCTACACGTAAAATTTTCTAGGTTGTTTCCAATCCATAAAGATTATCACTACATGCTCTAGTGTGGAAATCATTTGAATCCTTCTAAGATTCCTCGTAGATTACCCAGTGATGCAATATTTAATCATTTTCCCATAATTACAAGGTATCCTTGATGGTCAGATAGTCCTTGTACCGAAGGTGAGTCCATTATGATTCATCATGCAATAAGTGAGAAGGACATCACTAAGTTTGAATATATACAAGTGCTTATCAATACCAAGAGTACAAAGAGATAATTAGGAATAAACTATTATCCATGAAGGAATCATCAACAAGCATAAGATCCTCACTATCTCTAGGTAGCTTAGACATCATCTCAGCAAAGGTTAAGGGCTTCTTGGATTTGGATGTACCAAACCCTAAGTCAAACTATTGGAGGATGACAATCCATTTAGAATATGTTGCATACCGAAGAAGAATGTAATGTCTAAGTATTTGGATAGCATGCATCATTTCCAATACCAATTTATGATATAGAAATATCACAATTTATGACTAATAAGCCCCTTTCTTAGATAGTAAATCACATTTTCTTGTTGTGATTTGTCTTCTTGGATCAAGTCCATGCAAATGGTTGTCTTTTAAGATATGAGGTATATCAAAATATCCTTATTATAATATTGAGGATACAATAAAGGGGTTGACACAAGATTAGTTATCAAGGATTCAAATAATCATTAGACTTGATTGTCCCAAATAAACAGGACCCGTTTTTTCAACATGAGCATAAACCTTTAGCAATATCAACATAGTTAGTTATGAACATTCGCAAGAAGTTTGCTTCCCCTTGATAACTTTTAAGTTGTCCAATTGTATGTAGGGGATGCAATTGAATTATTTCTTCCACCTTAAAGGGATCAACCATGATCCCATTCTTGGAAACAATGAACCTACGCAATCTCCTTGGTACCACACAAAATATGCACTTGTGGTGGTTTAATCAAATGTTATAATATCAACACCCTTTGAAAATTACACGTATATGAGTTGGATGTTATATTCATTATCTAGAGAAAGAAATCAAGCCATCTAAATAAGACTTAACAATGTGATTACTATCAAAATGATAAGCCATGGCCCATTAAAATGTGGCTCCAACATTTTTAAGACCAAATGATATCCTATGATAAGAAAGTATGCCCAAAGGATAGATAAAGGTTGTTTTAAGCTAGTCTTCAAGACAAATTTAGATTTGATTATAGATGGAAAAAATTCCATAAAATAAAATATATAATTCTCGATGTATTCATCAATAATTTGATGAATGAATGGGGTTGGATAGTTGTCTTTAGGAAAAGCCTTCTTGAAGTCCCTAAAATCAATATAGACTCGAATAGTAATATATTTTTTATCAACCGAAATAGGACTGAATACACATTCCATCAAGAGGATGAGATATATGAATCCATAATGGAGTAACTTCTCCACTCTTTCCTTGATATCAACCACTTTTTTAGGTTGACGGGCCATCAATTTTGACAAACTAGTTTGACATTATCATAAAATTTTATTTTATGTTCTACAATCTACGGATTTGTGCTAGTCATTTAATCATACGACCAAGCAAAAACATCACAAAAGTAGTTAAAAGGGGCAGTGTATTCCTCGATTTCTTGAGAATACCAGTAAAATCCAATGAGAATTTTCTCGATAGAAGCAATCTTGACATAGATATTGATAGGTAATGGTTTTTAAATGTTGTCCAACTTACCTATTGCAGACACATCGTGTAAGAATAGGACATTGGTATCAATCAATATCTCCTAGGAAAATGAGTCTATAAAGGCCAACCTCCATCTTATCTACCTTGAGTAAAAATGACTCAGTGATGGTACATATCTTCACAAGGTCATTTTGGATTTGACATTGTTTCTACGATGGCTTGTCTAAAGGAAATACATATATAAGAAATCAATGGAAGAAGGAGAATCAATAGTGCAAATGGGTGAGGTAAATTGATAATAATCCTCTTGCAAGTGGAGATTTTGGTCAATTCCTATGGAAACCATATGAATGGACTGATTAGAAAATTCAAGTGGGGACAAAGGCATACTTGATCCCATCAAACTAATATTGAGAATGATCAGTAGCACCCATGGATCTTGTTCTTTGGTTGTAATAGTGACAAAATATCTGCTAAAGTTGGGCGAAGTGTCGATGTAGAAAACTGATAGAGGTAGGGTAAATCTATCCATAAGGATGAATCTTTAAGCATCCCCACACCGATGTATTCCAAGTTTCTTTAGAATCACCAATAAAAGGAAAAGTATATTTTGAGTTGGATCTAGAGTCAAGCATGCCATAATCTAAACAGTTGATGCAAATTATTTTTTCTTCATGAGGAAAATGAATAGCCCTGAAACAAAAGATACAACACCTGCCATTTCATTTGAACAACTGCATCCCAAAATAAGATTATATTCTAGTGGATCATATACAACTTCTACTTTGATTGATACTATATATATTCCCCCCTAGCATGACTAAAAGGAAGTGATAATTTCACATGGTTTGAAAGAATGACCATTGGAATATTTCAATAGTGTGGATGATGGAGTTAGCTATGGGAATCCCAAATCTCTCCAATAAGTTAACGACATGAGATAGGTAGATGCTACTTCATCAACAATGTATCGAAATATTTTCATCCTATGATGATTCTTGGATATGGAATGTGATAAGGTGAGGTAATATTAGATAGAATTGGTCAAGGTCAGACATCAATAAATGAGAATCTAAAGAGTCAATTTTGACAATGAACTTCAACAATGATGCCACTGTTGTGGAAATATTTACGGAAATTTTAGTGTTGACATTATACAAGCGGCCTGAGTAATATCTTCAACTATACTATAGTTTTGAGTTGCTCATGCATTGGCCGGCTTATGTGTCAACCTAAGAAGGGTACCTCTAGGAATCCTAGGAATTATATCATTGGGTGGTCATTCGATGTGGAGAGAGCCAACAAGCTTAGGCATAAAATACTCTTATTTTTTAAGATCTGGTAGTGGCATTATCATAAGTATAGGCACAATTCTGAAGGTTGAGAAATTTCTCACACATAAAGATGTTAGTATTTGAAGTACTACCCTCTATGGAGGGTTGCTTTGATTTCTCCCTTGTGAGGGTGTATAATTGATGGAAATCATCTACTAGCGTTGAGGAGGGAAAGGATTAGTGAGAACCACATGTTATTGTTTATCCCCTAGTTGGATTATGAATCAATTAAATTCATCCATCTTTGAACATTCAAAGGTAGGGTGGTCTTTGCTACAAATTGTACATGGAAATTTGTACTTTTGATTTTTCTTCTTACCATCGGTGTTGGCATTAGTTTTTTGAGCTTACCATTCTCCATTGTTAGAACTATTCTTCTTATTATTTTTCTTGCATTTGGGTTGCCATCTGTCTTTATGAGCAGTAGATTGAAGATAATGAATATCAAATGTTTGAAATAGGGTTCCAACATTCTAAGTGGATTGAGAAATTGTAAATGTATTATGGTAAATGGAATTTTTTCCCATTTATCCCAACAATTGATCAACGATTGTATGAATCACAAACCCAATCATGCCAATGACATTTGTCCCTAGATAAGGTTTATATAAATGTTAGATGAATTTCAAGGTGTATCAAGAATTAACTTGTATGGTGTGTTGGATTGTGAATAAATCAGATTCAGATGTTGCACTCATAAAATAACATGCTCTTATGTAATATCCCCTAACATCACTACGTCCTTGGATATGTTTGGAAATACGGATTTCATAAACCAATCCCCAAGGAATTGATTCAAGATAATAGCTCTAATAATCCTTTGTCAACGCCTTTACCCATGGATATGATCATATATATGAACAAGGGTAGGCTATTAAATCAAAGTTAACAATTTTGTCCACATTTTGTAAAAAATATGTAATTGAAAGTGTGTTGGAAAGGACATTACTAAGGAGGAAATTTTGGAAGAAAAAGTGATAAGTAATTTGATATACCATTTAGAGGGAATTATTATTCATACTATGATAAAAGAGATGCAACTTAATGCCATCATCAACTAGAGAGTTTGACAAGCACCAAATATGAAATGTCATGACATGTTTGATGGATCTTCTCTAAATTAACCATCAAACTTGGAAATATCAAATGAAAAATTAGTCGAGATGGCAAGGCATCTTGGATGATGTCATATAGGGACATTTGTTATCCACAACAAGTTTGGAAGGTTCAAAGTTTCCAAAAATGGTGACCATGGATGAGTACACATGTTGAAGTTTATAAAGGAACCTCCTTGCCAACCTAAAGGTCCAACACTACCTTGGACATTATTTTCCCACATAACTGTATAATATTTGAGCACATAGATCTAGGCACATAAAATAATAATAAAATATATTGTGAAAATAAAATCAATAGTCAAATAATCATGTAATGAATGAGATATCATTTATCATTCACTAGTAGAAAATGGGTAATAAATGACCAAACAACCAAAAAAGTTGGTCACCAAATGAAATAAATGACTAAAACACCAAAAACGTTGGTCACTACAGTGTTTTTAAGTGAAATGTGACAAAATTTGAGCAATTTTAAGTGATCACAATTACAAATGACTGAAATAAATGACTAATTTAGTCATGGGATAAAAAATATGACTAATTTAGTCATGGGATAACATGTGGTTAAAAGAGATTACTTATATAATTAATCTGAGGTTAATGTTGATGCTCAACATTGACATGATTTAGAAGTGTCGAAACATTATGCCAGAGGCAACCATAGTGAACTTTTCACAAAATCATTTTGTTTATACCGTCATGCCCATAGTGATGTGCTTGTCACATCCGTATCTCATTTCACCATTTACGCTTTTGTATGACCCTTGCAACTAACTTGTCAATTTGTGGAATATGCATTGTCGTGACATGGTTGAATAAAGTCCTGGAATGTGATCGTGCCTTGTCTAATGCATAATCATTCCAAGGATTCAGTGTCATATAATCCATCTCGTCACACTGATCGTGGTCATATTTTGTTTGTACAAAACCGTCATCGTTAGACCCTTTCTCTAGTCTATCAAAGTTTTGGAAAATACATGTATTTGCATAATGATAGCTAAAAATTGACAATTTTGCATCTTTTGGCAATTCACAAGTAGCACCCATCAATCATGATTGTCAATACATCTAGGATTAGGAAGTTGAAAATCCCCCGTGGTTATCTCCCTACATTTGAAACCGCCAATGACCTTTATTTTAAGAAAAAAATGACCTCCCGTCCTTTTGTTAAAATCCATTAAATTTTCCCAAAATTGCATTAAATCCATTCTCTTTTTATGTTTCAAAAATAAATGAAATCTCCTTTATCTTCAATTAATAATCTATTATATTATATATATTGTATAGTCATTATATAGCTACCTCCAAATCTTGCGTGGGTACAATTAACATATTAATATACTATAATATATATGTAATATTAATATAATATAATTATATTAAAAAATTAAAAATTTATAAATAAAAAATATATATATAATAAATAATTGTGTTGAAAATTTCAAAAAACTATTAAAAAAATAAAAATAAAATAAAAGGGAGAAGAGAGGGGAAAATGGATAAATTTAAAAAGAGATTGATATATTAATATACTATAGTATATGTAATATTAATATAATACATGGGAAGGGATTTAGGCTGATTGGAAACTGCATGTTCTGTTAAGGCATACAGGTTGTTAAGTAAGTCAACGGTTTGAGTCTCGAATAAACATATGTGAAGGTTGGTTCCCAAACTGGTCGCGCCTAGGGGTTATAGTGGTAGCCGTCTAAATCAACCCTGTGTCACGCGAATACGAAACTGGCGCCGTTGTCGATTCCTCTAGCTCACAAAAAAATATTAATATAATACAATTATTATATGTAATAAATTTATATTAATGAATTAAAAAAATTACAAATTAAAAACAAATATCACAAATATTTTTGTGGAAAATTGAAAACACTATTAAAACTTTAAAAATAAAATAAAAAAGAGAAGAGAGGGAAAATAATTAAAAATACAAAAAATATGGAAAAGAGAAAGAGAGGGAAAAATTGATCAATTTAAAAAGAGATGGAGAGAGAAAATAGAGAAAAATAAATGAAAAGAGGGCTAGAGTATGAGTTCTACATTACATTGTTATGGGGGCAACGCTTCACAACATAGGTAATCAGTGAATAGTTTCATGTATTTTTTATCCATTTATAAACTGTGTGATTTCCAGTAAATAGATATTGCATTTACATTTTGCTTATTCATTAAGTATCTTATTTTGATCCTTATTTTTTTGGATCCCTATTAACCCTGGAATAACCCTTCCCAACAAGGGAAGAATGAAGGAGATCCCTATTCATTTACTTAAGGTAATTGAATGGTGAAGGAGATCACAATAGATTTTGAGTAGATCAAGATTTTAGGGTTTTCCATTTCGTAGATCAAGATATCGAGTCAATGGGTGAGATAGGTTTCGACATTGAATGGGGTCAAGAGATTGATGATATTCATGTTTAGAGTCTTGTTCTAGAACCTTTGCAAGTAAGGATTACATACACATCATCTGTCTAGGGTTGAATTTAGAAAAATCCATAGAATTCTTCATAGATGTTATCAGTAATCATCAGATTTATAAGTATTATGAATATGTTAGTGCCTCCATTTCAAAAAACAGTCAATATCTGGTATTTTTAATGGTGATGGTTAATTCAAAAATCAGTATCTTGGTGTGAGAAATTCATCTGATTGATTTTCAGGAGCTCCCATCAAACTTTGGTCGAGGTCAACTTTCAACACATTACACAAAGAACTCAAGACCAAAATTGTGGTTAGCCTTAGAATACGCACAACTCATCTTGTTCCGGATGGCTCTAATTCTTATTAATTTGTTTGGACTTGGTATTGACTGATCAGCCTTATACTAAACTTTATAAAACGATTTTTACGACATAATTTTGTAATACATTTTCTATTGAAGGAAATTATAGGGATGTATTTAGATCGAACAATCGTTGTATATGTGTACCTATCACCAACAAGCATAATGGCATCTATGAAGGTGTCCTATAGGCAAGGCCCTATAGCCCTGTCACTGGATAGTTATTAATGGCCCAGTAAGTGCATTGTCCATCTCTAACCCTCCTAGTTGTGTGTGATATCTTCTGTGTAATTCATGTTTTTGGACTAGTTACACTCACATTTATATTTACTATAAATGATTGTGTACCATTTCACGTCAATTGGCTTGTCTTATTTATGTATTTTCTTTGTCTTCAAAGAAGTGATTGAATGGAGAATGAAGTATCCTACAACTATAACTATATTTATACCTCTCGCAATAGCAAGGCTATTGGTCATTTTATTTTTCAATATGAAATGGAGTCATGATGGTTAGACACTCGTGGTTGCCACAATGGTGGGTCACATCTTCAATTTTAAAATCTTACATGACTTTCTTTACGATCATCACATACACATGAAGACATTCATAATGGCTTATCCTAACTTCAGCCTTGTTTGCACCATTGATCCTACAATGTTTAGCGCATCCTCAAATCTAATTACCTAAAATATAATTTTGCAAACTACATCAAGGTCGATGAATTCTCTTATATTTAATTTGCTTCTTCAAGCATACCATATGATTATAATTTGGATATCATATCTTATTTTAATTGTTTGTTATGAAAAATTCATTGACAATGAACTTCCATCCAAGATGTTATGTATGAACTTCTTGGGGATGTTATTATCAACATAGATGGATGGAAGTGACGACAACAACGAAATTGTCGAGCTTCGAATTGTGAGGGACTTCACCATTGTTGTTTAATTTTCTGCGAGAATGAAGTCAAATTTTCAAAAAATTTACTCAAAGCTTGTCGAACAAACTAGGTAGGAAATAATTATAATATGCTATTTCATTTCTTATTTTTGCATATATTATTTTCAATTAGAATTGTATCTATTGTTTTCCCTTTTTCATCTAGCATAGTGCAAAATAAAACTAACGATGTAAAATAACCATTCTCTTTCTCTCTCCCATTACAAGGTTTGTTCCTAAGATCAACAATGGATACAATCTACAAAATTTTGGGTTTGGGAATAGAGATGAATAGCTTATCAGCTTCCAACTTTGGACCAGAGTTTTTTTGTAAATGCTTTTAAAATTGTGAATCATATGCTTGTAGGGTGTCATTTTGACTTCGTTTGGAAGTTTAACAGATACTTCAATATAGGATTTGAGATCACCATAAAGGAAAAACATCAACATAATGGATAATTTTGTCTACAATGTCATTTAGACCAAAAGACATGAGATCTCTATCCAAAATAAATTTGTAAGAAAAATCCCATTGTTAATTAAATGTTTGATTTGCTCTTTTCACATTTAGTGTTATTACTCATGTCCCTCTTAGGGAGATCTTCTAGTGGTAGCACCCATGTCCCTATTTATTTGTAAAAAAAAATTCCAGGAAAATCTAGATCTACTATCTCGCTTTATGGAATCAACTGGAAAAAAAAAAATCGAGAGAATTACTCTGACAAATATGTCCAAGATATTGTTATGAATTTACACTAACTCGGTGGAACACAAGTGCAATTACGCTTTCTTGGTTCTTTGATTTGTTAATCCAAAATCTAGGAATTGAAAAACGATTCTCCAAGAAATCATGGATGTGGTCAAGTCCAAAAATGAATGTGTGTGATTGAAAGAATGTATATGACATCCTGACACATACAATATTAGATAAGTTGTTATCTTCATGTAGCTTTGACAGATACTGGGAACCCATCATATCCTCAGGCAAAAAGCAAGATGCAACCAACTCCATGTTTATTATTGAAATCACGGTTTCCATGCAATGTGAAATATGTATGTTTGTGAATCCATTGGTTGTAGATAGATAATAAGGTAATTCTAGGATCTCCACTGAAATTTTGGTTGTATATAGATAATAAGTAAATTCTATGAAATTTCTTGAAGCTCCAAGGATCTTTGCTAAAGGATGTGGCTATAGAGAATCAACCGGGAAGTTCCAACGGCTTGTGTTAGCCATATTCTCTTACTCTAGTGATTTTTGCTAAATTGGATGCTCCTATTCCGGTGGATAGACAACCTTGCAATTGTTATGTTACTAGAAACGAGAAATAGGAAACGAAATGAGAAACAAAGTTCTTAGGTTTCGCAAATATAAGAAAATAGGAGAGAGAAAAACAAAAATTAATTAATTAAAATATATAAATTGAATATTGTGACAATCTACAGATTTTAGGAATGTATGCACCAGTTAATTTTAGTTTCAATGCATCAAAGTTTAGCTTCAATGTAGCAAGAGACTAACAAACTCCAGGTTCAGACTCCACGTCGCTCTGCCCAATTACTGTTTTAGGACAGGATGTAGGCTACAACAGCAAACTCACAACTGCACATCATTTAATGGTCATTCAATTTTAGGATTGTCAACATTTAAGTGGTTTCCAGTCTGCACCTATTTGCTTTCACGGGCACTTAATTACGACCATCCTTATCTCAATTGCAGATTCCCTGCATCCAACTGGCAAGGAGAAAAGTCAACTGTTGACTCTACTCCTTACCCATTGGATGCAAGGAATCTGCAATCGAGATAAGTTCACCGCTTAATTACATCTTTATCCCAGGGTATGTCTTTAAGTACCACATCTTTAAATATTTCCTTGGTTACCTGTCTTTTGACTTGGTGCTTGGTCTAGGTAGTTTGTGGCATGCCAAAGGCCAATAGGACAACGTTCAAAGGGGTCGTATGTCCAAAGGGAGATGGCAACGACACTTTTGAATAATTTTCTCTTAAAATCCTGTGGAGTGCCACGAGATGTATACGGTTGAGCTCGAATATTTCATGGTAGCTAAGGTGGTTTTTCTTCAATGAAATCGGTCATAGAAGAAGCCAATAGGCGAAGCAGATATCTGGTAATTAGGTTTTGAGATCACCCAAAGGGAGAACTCTAGGTCAGGGAAGAAGAAGCCAATAGGCGGCGGCCATGTACCAGGGTTTACCCGAGTTGTGGCGCTTGAAGCTCAAGACCTCTGGTCCCAGAAGAAACAAACATTTTGCACATGGCACAACATATTCTTTGAAAGTTCTCTTAATTAATAGAATCATTTGATCATCTTAGAGTGGACAGACTAATTTGTAAGAAATCCATAAATTTATGGAAAGTTTGTTAGCTTCATAATATTCAATAGCAAAAGAATTAAAGGAAACATAAAACGAACTTAGAAGCAATGCATTATATCCTTGGAAAAACCAATTTACAAGCATTGCAATATATCTTGGGATAGGAACCATCGACGCCGAGACTGTAACATGATATATTGCATTTGATAGCACATTTTTTACAACAACAATGGGTCCATGATGCAATTCGCCCCATTTACAATCACAATATTAATTTGTCATATCTATACTTGGCGTTAATGACTAGCCATTTGTAGTCCATTTAGTATAAGAATAGCATCCCTATTGTCGAAGGGCTAGACCTTCCAAACTTGCTTGCCTCACCACCTACCCTACATCTAAAAATAAATAATTAAACCCAGAAAGGAACCAGTTTCCAAAGAAACAGAAATTTGTTTCTATATAAACTTCTGGGAGAAACGTTGTGTTTTTTAAGAAACGGATTTTTGGTTGCAGAAACAAAAACAGCTATAGAAAATGACGTTTAGACCATCGTCACGTTTCTGGTAACACAGTGCAATTGTTATCATTCCTTTGATAGCCCAACAACCAACTATACCAAGAAGAGCAAGTCGACCCTCCTACAAGTGCCTATTTCTATAGTTTATTATTATTTTGTTATAAGGATACATTGTTTTGATGTTAGACAAGAGGCCGAAAATCAGGCGATATGGAAAAATATAGTGGAACTCAAGGATATGCATTGGACATGTATATCTTTGCACCATACTTTAAGAAATTAACACTGAAGTCTTTGCATTGGCATAAAAGGATGAATCATAGATTGTTGAAAATTCAAAGTCTATACATAGTGCATTCTATTGCTTGGCAATGGAACAATGAAGCTTTTAACCCATGCGATACATTACAAGCCGATCACTTCTTTTATGGTTACTCATTGAGTTCTTGAGTTTTTTGGTTAATTAGCCCATATATTTCACATAGATCCCCACAAGTGGAAGCATCCATTCTCCTTCGTATAGTACTACTACAAGTTTGTTATTATCCGAGTCCTTTTGCACAAGAGAAAAGTGATTTTGCGGTGTTGTGTGATGTTGTTGTGGGAAGTTGTTGCTTATTGCAGGGTGTGGATCCTACCATTGCTCGCTGGTGAAATCTACAAACAATCAGCAGGAACAAGAAGTATTTGCAACTCCACAAGACTTAATGTTGTGTTCCTCACAATCTATATGCAATCCCTAGACATATGGCCTATGATTTACTAGTGTAGCTACTTTATCTTCATTGAATTTCCTGATCGAGGTATGTTCACTTCAAATCTATGTTCCATACTTCATTGTGAATTTTTTTACTTATATGTATTTGATAATTGCTACCAACCCTATCCAAACTGAGGTATATTACTGCCTTGAAGTGCACATCAAACTCCATTTTTAGGTCAATTGTGATAATTATACTTCTATCCAATATATACATTGTAGATGTTATTGATGGATCCCAATATGAAAAATGCAATACAGGGACATAACATGAATGTAGTTGAAGTTGATGGACACTATGTGGAGCCCTTCGTTGATAAATACCTCAATGTATACTTAAGAGAGACATCACTACTACATAGAGGGGGGTATTAAGACAATATTTGAGACAATATTTGTGTAAATTGTCTCAACTTAAGACAAAAGAAAAATTATGTATTGTCTTAAATATTGTCTTTAAGTGGGTGTCTTAAATGATTGTCTTAAACTATTGTCTTAAATTTAAGAAAATAGTTTAAGACAATCATTTAAGACATTAGTTTAAGACACTCGCTTAAAGACAATATTTAAGAGAATACATAAATTTTCTTTTGTCTTAAGTTGAGACAATTTACACGAATATTGTCTCAAATATTGTCTTAATACCCCCTTTATGTAATAGTGATAGAATGTAAATATTTATGATAGGGAAGGGTGGAATCGAACCACCAATACTCTGCATTTTATAATGCAGATGCTCTACCATTGAGCTAGCACCCTACAACTTCATATACAAGAATAGTATTTGTATTTTTTAGTGTTTTTTTAAGCAATAAACACGAGAAGCATATTTCACTCATTCATTTGTAGTTCTAAAATTATAAACCTATGCCTAATGAAGTTCTTTAACTTCAGGGGATAGAATCTTACAGGATTGGTTCCTAACAATATCGTACAGTTGACTTGTTTAGTTAACATGTAAGCAAATTTCGACCCCTTTTTATCTATGTAAACTACTCTTCAAAGAATTTCTGAAATGTAAGATTAAATTTCTATTTATTTACAGTTGAAATCATGAGACATATAGGTGAATTTGTAACATGTCACGATACTAGTCTTGTTGCCAAGGATTTATATGTTTCCCACATGGGAATATAGAACTCTGGTTCAGATTTTCCAGGGAACATAGTTTGTGTTTGAATATTATATTAGGCAGTAATGATCTGTGCGTCATTTAACCATTCGTTTGAATTTAACACGAAATGTTGATCTTTTGGAGCATTTATTTGTGTTGAAAAGAGAAGGTAACTTGTTGATAATCATTTCACTGTATCAATGCAAAAATTAGTCAATTTAAGTCTGTTGGAATGACTGTAATATTTTTTTAAACAAAAATTCAATCTCTGGGTTTTCTTGTTGCTTTGGATTTTCACAAACCCAAAATTTAATTTGGTTACTATCCATATATTTACAAAACAATAATCTGAATGGTAGTGTTGAGTGGCTGTGTGAACTAACAAATCTTAAAGAATTGTAAGTTTCCATGTTTTTCTCTTTTTATTTTTTCCTACATCAAGAAGGTCATGATTTAGAACTACAAATGAATGAGCACAACAAGCATATTTCCTACATCAACACGGTGATGATATATTGTTTGTTAATTCATGAAACATATGTGCAAGTGAAGATTTCAAAGCTATGAAGATTTATTGATTCCTGTATGATGAGGAAAGATATATAAACAATGTAAAGTCTATGTAGACGAAAAAGTAATGAATAAGAAACATGATCTAAGAAGCCATGATATAATTCATTCAAATCATAAGAAGAGGTTAATCGATATCTTATACAACTATCTGCCATGAAAATCGAGTGCATTAGCACAGAAGGATCGAGATACATTAGACTCAAAAAATGGTATTAAGTTGCAACAAAAATCTAAAGTCATTTCCGCCTGAATTTTCTCTCTTGTATCCCCGGTAATATTGGAGATTATCCTACATATTTCTCTTCTTACGGTTTTATTTGTCTGTTGGGTTGTGAGAATATGCAATAAGCCAGGAAGAGCAACAGCGTGCAGCACAAAATATAAAATAAAAATAAGCGACAAAGTAAATCCACAAGGGTTTGAGATTGGACTCTTTACAACACTTTGCATGGTGTTAGATCACATTCCAACAAATACATTATAACAAATGCATCAAATACATTATAACAAATACATTATAACAAATGCATCAAATACATTATAACAAATGCATCTATTATTTAAATCATTTAGAATAAAGTAAGAAAGATGTGAAGAAATACCTGAGAATGCACATCATCACCAGATACAATGTTTCCCACAGTTCGTAAAGAAGGAATAACAACAGATGGGAAGGGTGCCTAAAATATAAACGAGGATTTTTTTAATAAGATTAAGATGTGAAATGCCCGAGCGATAGGATATTAAAAAAAGAATGTAGCGAAGAATAGAGTGGAAATATATCCCACGGATTCAATATCGAAAAGTAACACCATTGAAAACCGTGTCAAGTTGGGATAGTTAGTTCTTTCCTACAAGCAATTAAATTACCATGCAGAGGAACTTGGGGACCATAAATCCTTACTGCATATTTTTCTTACAAGGTTCTTCAGGTCCATCTTCATCAAGTAGTATCAGAGTAGAAACAATAGCCGAGTATTGTTCCACTCAGCAAAGGAATATTTCAAGGAGCGAGTTAAAGCCAATTTGTGCTCATTTTAATTAATATAACGAGAATCTCATCCTCTCTCTATCAAATAATCCGAAATAAAATTTTGGACACTTTGACTCTCATTTCATATAATTAATGTCACTAAAACCTCAAAACTCATTGATTATTCTTTTTTCTTAAGGAGGCACTACAAAGCCTACTTGAAATTTTGCAATATGATTAAACTCCCAAACTGCATAAAAAGAAGTACTCGATATTCGATATTGCAAGGAATTGCTTTGTGAAACCTAAACTATTTAAGCATTTTTTTAAACTTCATAATGGATCGTTATAATGAACCTATAATATTGAACCTCTAATGATCCATTTAGATCCACCTAACGTCAAAATCTACTTACCAGATTATATGCAAACATACATGAAGAACCAGGAAATCTATGTTGTGTTAACTTCTTACTTGAACGAATTCAGGTTTGGGTTCACCACGGAAAAAATTCGAAAAAACCTAGGTAGCACTTCTTAACCTGAAAATCGTAGAAGAATCATTAAACTGGGAAAGAATCTGACTCAATTCTCCATGAGCGAGCGCAAGATCCCTATATCTTGGAGAGTCTCTAGCAATATTTCCCAAGGCCCAAATAACCTTATAAGATTGAAATCCAGTTGAATTCAATGCCAGGGAATAGTGTTATTATTAAAATTCAAAAATACAGAAGATATAAAGATGAGAAATGTTAAAATTTCAGTTGGAAGCATATTATGAGATAAACAAGGCCATCGAACATCAACAGAACTTGCAATAGCATACCTCTTCCTTAACGTTATCATTCTCATAGGTAATAAGCTCCACAAATACAAGTAGTGGATCCTATATGCAAATATTTGATCATGCATTCAAATGTTGAGTGACCTCTCTGTGGATCGGTTTATATTGTTTTTCTTCCTGGAGAAATAATGCTCTCTGCGATTTCCCTTAATTCCTTGTGTTCAACTGTGTTTTGAGAATTAAACTTTGTGTAGTGGAATGTTGTAGAGTCGTATAGATGAATACAATAAATCATAACCAATTCTCTTTCCCTCCATAAAATCGAAAAAAACAGTTTCCAATAAGAAAATAGTAACTAAAATAACATAAAGTAGAAATTATATTCTTAAAAAATCTTATTAAACCTTCTTAAAAATATGTTTGAGACAATTTCTATTTTCGTCTTAAAATCATCTAAAAAATTGTCTTAAACTTTTTTAAAATATATATCACACAATTTCTAATTTTATCTTTAAAAATTGTCTTAAATACTATCTTAAAAATTCCTAAAATATATAAAAGCAATTTAAACTGAAATTAAGACGAAATGCTATTTTTTTCTTTAAAGAACGTCTTAAACATCCCCACCGTGTAGTAGTGCATATTCACTGTTCATAACAACCAATCAAGATGCATCTAGAAATTACTAGGCAGTGTAAAATGTGCAAGGTTAAGGTACATTTTGAATCCTCCATCGATGATACCTCCCTCCACGCTTGCAAAAGCCCCACTTTGGAGTGATACTTCTTATCAGGAAAAACTGTACAATTATGCCACTTATCTCAATTCACTTTTGATATGAAGTTTTATGATCCATGTGATATATCAAATTCTTAAAAACTCCAAAGTGTGCAATATATTGCAAGCAATACAAAATAGTTAAGATTGGAATCAATGTGACGTCCCATGAAACAAACTTTTGAAGTTTTTGATACAATGTTTGTCCATATCTACACCCATTTTAGCACAGCCACTGGTCACAATATTGAGACTTACGTAGCTCTAATCAGCTCTGTTTCCTCCAGGAATCCATAGCTCTTATTCACCATGTTAGCCCCACGCCACCTATATCATGTGAATCAAGCTAGCCCTGGTTGGTTTAATAAATCTCAATATATTTCATTTCATGAGGATACAAGTTCAAACGCTTTCTACTAAAATAGTTAAGATTGGAATCAATGTGACGTCCCATGAAACAAACTTTTGAAGTTTTTGATACAATGTTTGTCCATATCTACACCCATTTTAGCACAGCGACTGGTCACAATATTGAGACTTACGTAGCTCTAATCAGCTCTGTTTCCTCCAGGAATCCATAGCTCTTATTCACCATGTTAGCCCCACGCCACCTATATCATGTGAATCAAGTTAGCCCTGGTTGGTTTAATAAATCTCAATATATTTCATTTCATGAGGATACAAGTTCAAACGCTTTCTACTAGGACTGAATTTACATTACAAAACCAGAGTAACCAATATCCCCCCTCACCTTGGTTTCACTCAGGTGAGTGTCTATGGAAGGTGTATTCATTCCAACGTTCCATAGGATCATACAATTCCCCACTTCATAATCTTATCATACCTGTGGCAGCACCATCATAAACTATGACCATCATCCTATCATCCTCCAAAAGAGGGATTTATTACCACTTGTTAAACACCTTAAAAACCACATTCTCCAAAGCTTGCAATATATTGCAAGAAATACAAAATAGTTAATATTAGAATCAATGTGATGTCCAATGAAACAAACTTTTGAAGTTTGTGATACAATGTTTGAAAAGAAATTGGTATATCACGAGCACCTTGATCACTAAGGTTGGGTACCCATGTGACATGTTGGTTGGAATAAAATTTTTGAATCATGCGATACATAATATGAAAGAATACTTTTGAAGTTGGGATACTATTCAAATAAACACCATAAAATATAATTCTAAATAAAGGGATATTCATATGTTGCACATAAAGAAAACATCAAAATGATCGATAAGAGAATAAATCCTTGAAAGAATGTTACAAATTTGGAATCAAATTGGTTAGGAGACATCATCCATTTGACAAGTTAATCAATTCAGTTTCTTAGAACAATATCAAGAAACCATTTAGATTTTTTTTCAGAGAAAAAGGACAGTTTTAAAATTATATAAAACTGTGTCGAAAATAACACAAGAAGGATTACATAAGGACTGACAAAAACGACATGAGCTCTCCGAGCTTTACATCAAATGAAGAAATTGGTTCCAGGTGGTTGTATCTTCCATACATAACCAAATAAATAAAATGAAACACGATGCCATCAACACAAATAACGCTTTGAAGTGCTCTGTTTGCAGACTGCCGATACATGATAGATGGACAAACCAAAGTTTTTTAATGGAGATACAGAGAGCCCGATCTAACAATGCGATCCTCCAGATATTCTTCCCAGTGAATCTTGGCCGCCTCCAAACCAATAGCCTGTTTGGACATGTCATCGGCCAGCACAATGAATTCTCTGTATATGTGTTGAAAATGCAGAAAATCAAAAACTCATGCCAATCCTTTGACTCGAACCAGCTAGGGAGAAAGTTCGATGGAATGAATATCGTGAATATTCATAGCACAGTCGATGATCACCTTGGAGTATCCCAGAACATGAATACCGTGAATCTTCCTGTTCTTTGCGAAAAATAGTAAACCCCACAGAGCTAAGAGTTCAGCTCTCGTGTTGGATCCACGGCCTGTGTCCATACGAAGTCGAAAGATATGGCTCTGTGACAACTTCGATACCATGTCTTCCCCACAACACCCTCCCTTCGTCGCACCGTTAAAAAACCCAGCAATGGTCGAATGCCTGCCAAGTAGAGTGGAGATATTCCTAGTCTTGTGCTGCCTGTATTTGTCGGTCAAGCTTCCTAAATAAGCACGTGCCGATAGAAGGAGATGACTGATAACAGGGGAAACATTCTCAAAAATAAGAGATTTTCTGGCACTTCAGACAACCCACATCAGAACCATTGGAACGTCCAGGGAGAGCTTGGAATAAGTATGCCAATGATGAATATTTTCCACAATGATGGCTTCCTTCCAGTGCCAATTGCACTTCATACTGCTGCATAATGTTGCACCGAGCTGTTGAAAGAGCGTACAATCACCAAACAAGTGCTGTTTATTCTCCAAAGCGTGACGGGAGAGACTACATCTCCCAGGCCCGTGGAAACCACGAATCTGTAGCTTGTCTCAAGTTAAGATATGATGCTTAAGAATGAGCTAAGTAAATCATTTTATTTTAACAGGAACCTTTGCCTTCCAAATGACCGTGGACCACCAGGATTCCTGCTGCACCCATGAATTCTTGATCAGGGAAAGGAAAGAAAGTTTAGATGTGACCACTCTCGTAAGATTGTTTGCCACCCAAACTAAACGATCAAAATCTTCGGAAAGGACAACTCCAGCTTCATAAATATTGCTAACGTATGATTCCCATTTTGCAGCCAGAGCATCCCTTAAACCAAGAGTTTTTGATGTCATCCACACCGTATGTGTGAGCCTTCCGCAATAACATGTTTTAATACAGACAGATGTCTATGATGAAGATGTGCAACAAGGGATTGGGACAAATCAAACCGGTGAATGCCCACGATCGGGTTGAGGCCCACGTAGATATTTCTCCCACGTCCAAATTGCCAATAGAGATCACGTAGAATAATTGACAGCGAATGCATCAGACTGTGCCAAATAATGGAAGAGTTGTAAGTCTGAAAATTTGCTTCCCGAATCCAATGATCCAATGGAAACCTCCTCAAGTATTTGGCCTTGATAGCTTTACCCCCACAAGCCAGTGTTCGTGAGGCCTCTCCATAGGATTTTGGCACAAAGTGACAAGTTGAAACATCTTATGTGCTTGATTCCCCATCCGCCCCAGCTTTTAGGCTTCGACAAGGATTCCCAACACGCTAAATGGAATTTATGATCGTCGTTGGAACTTGACCATAGGAACCGTAACATAGTTCTTCGGAGATCCGAAATAACACCAGCTGGTACACTGAACATAGAAAACCAAAAGACAGGTATAGATTGTAGAACAGCCTTAACCAAAGTAACTCTACCACCGAGAGAAAAGCACCTTGGAGTCCACTTGTCTATACGCCACTGAAATTTCTTGATAAGCCAAGATCAATCCTCCTTCATGTAGTTGTTAGGCTTAAGTCAGAATCCCATATAGGTAATGCCCTCCTCCAGATGCCTGAACTTGTAGGGGAGGGAAAGAGCAATCGAAGCAGAGAGCCCGTCGTCAGTGTCAGAATGGCAGAAGTAAGATTTATGTGCACAAATGGTCATGCCCGACACACCACAGAAAAGGTCAATCAGAACTTTGATATGATCCCACTCCTCACTGCTGCCATTACCAAAGATTAACACATCGACCACAAAATGGATATGGGTCAAGAAAAAATAACCAGCAACTTTAATACCCCTGATCAACTTGTTCTCCTTCTCCTAGGAAAGTAACCTGTTGAAACCTTCGATAATCAGCAAAAATAGATAAGCTGACAGAGAGCAGCCCTGACGTATACCATGAGAACCCTTAAAGAAGGTGGTAGGAGATTCCTTGATCAACACGACGAAACTTGCAGAGGATACGCAGGACATGATCCACTTAACAACAGATAAGCCCACCTGTAATAATATCAGCCGAAGAAGAGACCAACTCACTTTATCATAAGCTTTTTCCAAGTCTAATTTTAGAATAAGAGTTGTTAATTTCTTAGTCTTGACCGAATGTTGGGCCTCTTGGACCAGACCCACCGCATCCAGGATCTGCCGAAAATTGTTCAGCTGGAATGTGCTTCTCTTAACACAGGCTTTAGGTGCTCAACTATAATCTTGGAGATAATCTTATACAAGAGATTGCAAAGGGAAATAGGCCTATAATTCCCAAATGACACTGGTTTGTCCAGCTTCGGGACTAAGGCGAGATAAGTTGTATTTATATTATCCGGGATGGTCCCAGAGCACCTCGAATCCTCAATGGCCCGCAGCAAATCCCCCCAAGTAACGCAAAAAAGTGAAGGTATAATTCTGTCGTCCATCCATCCATAGGGGCCTCGACTCTTGTCCTTGGAAAAGCCCTTTAAAGTTCTCTCAACTTCTGATAAAGAGATAGGGTTGTCAACAATCTCTCGCTCACCACCATTGAAAAAGGAGGGGATATTGGAAGACTGTGACTCTTTATACAAGTTAGCAAAATACCTTTTTTCCACCACTTTGATAGAAGCTTTATCAAAAACTAGTGAGTCTCGGTCGTATTTTGCCTCCCAGATGGAGTTAGTAAGCCTTCTTCTGTTAGCGAAGGAATGGAAATATCTCGTGTTCTCATCTCCCGCTTGCAACCAAATGGCCCAACTCTTTTGTCTAAGAGTTTCCTCCTTACGTGAGAGGATCCCCTGCTTTTGTCTCATTAGTTCCTTAAGAGCTGAAGTATGTTCAGTGGAAAATAACCTAGCACCTTCCACTTCCCCAAGAGACTGAATGGAGAGCTCCACCTCGCAGAGAGCATATCAGCCGATTTTTTGATAGCCAAAACCGAGCCAACTAAACTTGGGTTTAGCCCTCAGTCAATATTTAAAAATAATTTCACTTTTCACTTTTCACTCTTTACTACGACGGAGTTTTACTGCGACCACTTTTTTACTTCGACCAGAATTGGAAGCTTCAACCTTCGACCAAGATTGTGAGCTTCGACACAAATCAATAGCTGTGACCAAGTTGGTAGCTTCGACCAAG
>LPNX010244647.1:0-10853 GCA_001517045.1 Pseudotsuga menziesii
ATATCATTTAAAATCTATTTTGCATTTCTTTATAAATCAACCTTCATGTACTCTGGGTTTTGTCGGTTGATGTTTTGTTCTGCAGGTGCATCCTCATTCGACGTGTGGTAGACGTTGATTTACTGAGGAAGTCAAGTGGTCGCCTCATTAGGATTAAAAAATGTTGTTACAGAGAGCACTACAAAAGTGTTTTCGGACTGGGGATAGCCCGGTTCAACGACTGCATCATGATGTGCCTATTTGCAAAGGATATATGGCCCTCGCAACAACCTTGTGTAGGTACGCTTACTTTTTTTCCATGAGATGTCATAGACCAAACATTAAATAATTATTTGTTAGTACGTATAATGACATTTGTACCAAGAAAATGGAGGGAAGAGATTTCAAGTTTTCATCGAATCGGACATAAACTCTCATAGATCAATTTTAACCTCAATTATGTTAATTTTAATAGATTTATTTCTAAGTTAAATAGGTTGGAGATCAAATTGACTTGCAAGAGCTTTGCACTTGGTTCATTTTACGTATTTCTAAGTTTAATAGATTGGAGATTAAATGGATCTTTGTATGAGGCCATAATGACATTCCTTTTCAGGTACATTTACATCATTGTACAAAAAGGAGGAGCTAATGTTACACTTATGGATGGAAGATGCCTTAACTTTTCATTAAATGTGATGGAAGAATTTTAATCCTAAATCTTTTCAAAAACCAAAGTTTGCATACGGTGCCTTAATTTTTTTATGAACTTAATAGATCCAGGGTTAAAAGGAATTTTGCAAGTTGTTGCAATGATAGCGTTTCGCAACTATGTTTATCTCAAGACATTTCTAAGTTTTCATTGTTCAACCCCATAACTTCTAAATACTCACAAGTTTGCATCTTGTTTCTCAACGGTCTCTCTGCGTAAGGGTGTTATGTGGAGGCGATCTTCGATTTTCTAGCTTTGCTTGTCCACCTGCACCATCTTCCTGATTTTGAAATTTGCATTGAACTACGACGCAAGGATATAATCCACTGAGAGATCATGGCTTCAAATATTATTCTACCGTCGACATCGTGAACAAAGTTAAATAATTTCTTTAGCATTATACTAACTAAAAGGCAATAAAGTTCGCTTGTATTTTATATGTATGCCAAGTACATTATTTTATTTAGATCTTTTGAAAAACATTATTTTATTATTTTAATTATTCTTAAAATTTATAGAGTAAAAAATTTGTGGATGCCCCACTTAACAGGGCTCTCGTTTGACAGATAATAACAAAATAAATTATGGGAACAAAAACAGTGCTATATGACAGTGAAGAATGGTTTTATTTCTTGGAAGAATTTCATGGTGCCCAGAATGCTTATTTGTAAAGTGTGATTGGATAGGTTCCTTTGTATCTTCCCCCATTTTCTTGATGCTTGGAAGGACAAATTTTTCAGACAGAAAATGGGCCAGCCACTAAGTATTTCGGTGGGATGCAGATTTGATAAACATTCTGGATAGCCAAGAGTTGCCGTATGGAGAATGTGTTGATGGATAAGACCCGTGTTTATTGTTTATTCTCAGTAGAAAATTGATTTAGGAGTTTGGGGTACGAACTTCATCAGTACGCAAGATGGATAGGTTCTCTTCTATTGGTTCTATCATTTTCCCTGTTTTGTATGGCATCTTTTATTTTTTATTTTATGTTTTTTCTGTGAGGGAATTTTCAATTCTTCTCCCTATTCCTGAATGCTCTATGTACACCACTCGCAAAGCCTCGTTGTATATTTTACTCGTTAGTTTTGTTTATGCTCATAATATGATTTGTATTGTATGATTTACGGGAGGAGAGTCATAGGGATCAGGAAAATTATGTTATCGGGTGGTCGAAAGGGTAGCCTTGATGAAATCTTTGTAGTAGCATAATTCCTACGTATTAGGGTTTCATGTACAGGAATTTCAGACGTGTATGGAATTCATCGAGTGTTCACCTATGTATGGATACGGGATTCCAAGACCACCGACCGACATGTAATGTTTGAAAATCCACAATAATAAAGCTATAAAATGTTATAAATAATCTCCCCGTTGCTTTGAAACTTAGAATCATCATTCATCAATACTCGTCATCCATGAGAATCGAGATCGCAGTGCACACTCGCAATTTATCACATTTCACACATATGTCACCAATGGAGCACTGAGCTGTTGACTCAATTCCAAGTTTCCAACTTTTAACTAGAGTTTTCATTCTAGTCATTTTGTTTATGTTCCGTCATCTTTATTAATTTATTTTAATTTGTTGCGGAAATTCATTATGCCATGTTTTTGTTTGTTTATTTGTTTGTTTGAATTTGATGTTTCAGTATGATCTTCAGCTTGAAAGCTGCAACTAGATCAATTTCAACAGTTGTCTCCTCAAACACATTCCAAACTCCCCTCCATTCAATTTCTCTTAAGTAAATTTATTCACCCTTAATGATCACTTCTCTAGAGTGAGCAGCCTCAGCTCTCTTCAATGGGAAATTTTATAGAGATGCCTAGGTCTTCTGGGTCAGTTTTCATTAAATGAGCCACCTGCTCTGATTCCACTTTATTGGGGAATCATGACCACAAATATAGGGAAGTTTCCACCTGCAACAGTTGGAAGTAGTTTGAGGATGCTGCCACTTGTCAGTTTGGTCTCCACCTAGTCTCCTCCACCAATTGACCAGTAAACACTCTTTTAAGAGCCTACCTAAGCTGTTGTCTCCTCATTTATTTATTTATAAATAAAATATTCTGAATTTACATTAAATATTCTTGACCCCACTCGGTCATCAATTACAAAGTTAGCATAAAATTTAACACAATGTTCCTCAAATATTATAAAATTGTTTTTTTGCAAATTGGGTCATGTGATTAACCATGGTTAACGAAGGGTATCAAATGATGGTTCACCAATTTTTACCATAAACTAAACCATGCTTGACTATTGTTTATGCATGGTTGAGCTTAGCTAACCATGGTTGACTATCGTTCGACTTGGTTAACCATTGTTCACTTTAGTGAACCTTGGTTGTGTATGGTTCGGTTTATCTAGATAACATTGACTTTGTGTCGCTATGGTTGACTAACCTTTATTGATTACCCACGATGTCTGACTATGGATGAATTTGGCCGGATATGGTTGACTCCAATAATATTGTTGACCATATTAATTAATCAATGCATTAGTATTAATATTACTTAAATTAATATCAATGTTTCCTAACATTAATGGAAATTTTAATTTTAATGTTTAACATTAATATTAGTATTATTGTTATTAATGTCAATATTAATATTAATATGTGATTAGTGCGATTAATGATAGTATTACTAGTTTGATTTTCTTTATCCAAAATGAATCCAAAATGGTGTCTTTCTATTAATATTGTTAATGAAAACATTAACTTACGTGTGGATAATGTTGTCTCTATGCATTAATATTATTAGTAGTGTGATGATAATAATGATTAATGCTTTTAATATTCGTATGATTAGAGTTATTAACATTCTCTTGATTAATTCTACAATATTAACGATATTGTTATTAATATTTTTGGTGATACTATTAATAATAGTGTCCAAGTATAGGTTAACAATAAAAAACATTAATGCTATTATCGATGTTGTAAAATATTGATAATGGTGTTAGTATTTATAATGTTATTAATACTACTGTCAATTCCAATGTTAACTTTAATATCGTTAATGTTAGTAATATTAATATTGTTAATTTTATTAATGTTGTTAATTAATGCTATTAATTAAGTCATTAATGGTGTTAATTAATGTTGTTGTTGATTTTATTAATGTAGTTAATTAATGTAAATATTGTTAAAGTTGGTATTAATTTTACTAATATTCTTATGAACATTTTTTGGATTAATGTTGTTATTAATAATTATGATAGTATTAATCTTATCAATGTTGTTATTACTAATGTTTTCCAAGCAAATAAATAAATACGCCTCAATATTGATAAGTTTTCTTTATATACTTTGATGATGATGCAAAAGATATCTTAAAATTGTTTCAAGAGTCCATAAACCCTTTCCTTTTAAAAATAATTTATATATGCAAATTTGAAAGTTAAAAACCTGGAGGACAAGAAATTTAAATAACATTTTCACAAGTCTTAACAAAATATATTTACTCACCTCCTTAGTTAGAGAATAACATTTAATAAGATTTCCACATAAATTTAAAGAACATATTCATGAGGGTTAAAAATTTATATTTTCTCACCTCCTTATTTAGAGAGGACCTCCCTATCTAAAGAGCATTTTATAATCACATAACATATGAACCCAAAAGCTTAATAGCATAAGAATAAAGTACATTCTAGTCTTGTTGTAAAATAAGCATTTAAATAAATATACTTTAAAGAACATCTTCATGCGTCTTAACAAAATAAATTTACTCACCTCCTTATTTAGAGAATATCATTCAAAATACATTTTGCATTTCTTTATAAATCAACCTTCATGTACTCTGGGTTTTGTCGGTTGATGTTTTGTTCTGCAGGTGCATCCTCATTCGACGTGTGGTATATGTTGATTCACTGAGGAAGTCAAGTGGTCACCTCATTAGGATTAAAAAATGACGTTACGGAGAGCACTACAAAAGTGTTTTCGGACTGGGGATAGCCTGGTTGAACGACCACATCAGGATGTGCCTATTTGCAAAGGATATATGGTGCTCGCAACAACCTTGTGGAGGTACGCTTACTTTTTTGCCACGAGATGTAATAGACCAAACATTAAATAATTATTTGTTAGTACGTATAACGACATTTGTACCAAGAGAATGTAGGGAAGAGATTTCAATTTTTCATCGAGTCGGACATAGAATCTCATAGATCAATTTTAACCTCAACTATGTTAATTTTAATAGATTTATTTCTAAGTTAAATAGGTTGGAGATCAAATTGACTTGCACGAGCTTTGCACTTGGTTCATTTTATGTATTTCTAAGTTTTATAGATTGGAGATTAAATGGATCTTTGTATGAGACCATAATGACATTCCTTTTCAGGTACATTTACATCATTGTACAAAAAGGAGGAGCTAATGTTACAATTATGGATGGAAGACGCTTTAACTTTTCATTAAATGCAATGGAAGAATTTTAATCCTAAATCTTTTCAAAAACCATAGTTTGCATCCGGTGCCTTAATTTTTTTATGAACTTAATAGATCCAGGGTTAAAAGGAATTTTGCAAGTTGTTGCAATGATAGTCTTTCGCAAGTATGTTTATCTTAAGACATTTCTAAGTCTTCATTGTTCAACCCCATAACTTCTAAATACTCACAAGTTTGCATCTTGTTTCTCAACGGTCTCTCTTCATAAGGGTGTTATGTGGAGGTGATCTTCGATTTTCTAGCTTTGCTTGGCCACCTGCACCATCTTCCTGATTTTGAAATTAGCATTGAACTACGACGCAAGAATAGAATCCACTAAGAGATCATGGCTTCAAATATTATTCTACCGCCGGCATCGTGAACAAAGTCAAATAATTTTTTTAGCATTATACTAACTAAAACGAAATAAAGTTCACTTGTATTTTATATGTATGCCAACTACATTATTTTATTTAGATCTTTTGGAAAACATTATTTTCTTCTTTTAATTATTCTTAAAATTTATAGAGTAAAAAATCCGTGGATGCCCCACTTAACAGGGTTCTCGTTTGACAGATAATAACAAAATAAATTATGGGAACATAAAGCAGTGCTATATGAGAGTGAAGACTGGTTTAATTTCTTTGAAGAAGTTCATGGTGCCCAGAGTGCTTATTTGTAAAGTGTGATTGGATAGGTTCCGTTGTATCTTCCCCCATTTTCTTGATACTTGGAAGGACAAATTTTCCCGACAGAAAATGGGCTAGCCACTAAGTATTTCGGTGGGATGCAGATTTGATAAACATTCTGGATAGCCAAGAGTTTTCGTATGGACAATGTGTGGATGGATAAACCCCGTGTTTATTGTTTATTCTCAGTGGAAAATTGATTTAGGCGTTTGGGGTACGAACTTCATCAGTACGCAAGATGGGTAGGTTCTCTTCTACTGGTTCTATCGTTTTCCCTGTTTTGCATGACGTCTTTTATTTTTTATTTTATGTTTTTTCTGTAATGGAATTTTCAATTCTTCTCCCTATTCCTGAATGCTCTATGTATACCACTCACAAAGCCTCGTTGTATATTTTACTCGTTAGTTTTGTTTATGCTCATAACATGATTTGTATTGTATGATTTACAGGAGGAGAGTCATAGAAATCAGGAAAATTCTCTTATCGAGTGGTCGAAAGGGTAGCCTTGATGAAAGCTTTGTAGTAGCATAATTCATGCGTATTAGGGTTTCGTGTACAGGAATTTCAGATGCGTACGGAATTCGTCGAGTGTTCGCCTATGTATGGATACGGGCTTCCAAGACCACCGACCGTCATGTAATGTTTGAAAATCCACAATAATAAAGCTATAAAATGTTATAAATAATCTCCCCGTTGCTTTGAAACTTCGAATCATCATTCATCAATACTCGTCAATCATTAGAATCGAGATCGCAGTGCACACTCGCAATTGATCATATTTCGGACACATGTCACCAACGGAGCGGTGAGCTATTGACTCAATTCCAAGTTTCCAACTTTTCACTATAGGTTTCATTCTAGTCATTTTGTTTATGTTCCATCATCTTTATTAAGTTATTTTAATTTGTTGCGGAAATTCATTATGCCATGTTTTTGTTTGTTTGAATTTGATGTTTCAAATTTCATTTTATTTAAAGCCCTGCAGATTAAGCCGTTGATTAAGCTGTCTATTCAGCAGATGACTCGGACACAATTCCAGACTTCCAATTGTTTATCCAGCATCTATGCGCTTGCGTTGGCCCCATACTAACGTATCTCACCTGATGCCTTCATTAACACCTTGCCAATGTAATCTCCCATGCGATTTTGTAGGCTCATCCATCATTGCCACCTTAGGTCCTCACTTGCATAGCACCAACATTTCAGCTTGCCACCTCTTTCCTTATATAGCTCAGCCCTAGGATTGCCGCCTATCACTGGCCTACCTACCTTTATGCTTCTTTCATCAATTTGTACGACTTTGTATTTTACTATCCCTCCTTTTTCAAGACGAACAATGACAATAATAAAGTGTTTACTATTATAATTTTTATTATATATATATAATACTCCATTCATTATTAGTGGAGTATTGTAATAATGGTATATGTGGCATTGGTATATTGGTATATTGTGTTTTAAATTTAAAATATGTTTCAAGTTGCCTTTAATGAATAATGAATGTTACATGAACATCTTCAATGATAGATGTAAATTTTTTAACTTTTTAGAATTTGAAAAATACATGTTTTTTAAATTTACAAGTAAGCTATTTCTCTACTAATTTTACTTTCAATTATAAGTAAGCTATTTTTCTACTAATTTTTTTATTACTTATTTTATTTTTACGTCGATAGGCGTAAATATCAATGGTATTTTTGGGGGATGGACTTGCTTGAGCGGATCATCAAGATCCTGCAAATCCCGCCAAGTGGATGCTCCAGATCATCCCAATCGTCTGATATTTTAACACTCCTAACTAGCCGTAGAGTTAGGAGTTTGTTAGGAGAGTTTTTTAATAGATGAGGTCATGCGTGATGAGTCGTTAGCCGGTGCCTAGATATGTGGAGTCGTGTAGCATTCGCTGGAGTCGTGTAGGAATCTATTAGCCGCCAAAGCTCTGTTAGGAGACGTGGTGGTGGAAGAGATAAGCGCGGACGAAATCCAAAATTGAGAGATACAGTTTCCAAAATTCAGTTTCCCCATTCCTGTGCAGTCCTGGAGCATTCGGAGCATTCGCTGGTCGCTGGAGCATTCGCCGGCGGGGGACTCCAGAAACAATATATTGGCCACTGTACAAAGAATGCACAGTACTAATTTAGATCCAAATTCATATCTCGAATGAATCCCTGAAATAAATGCTATTCGATTACTAAGGTTTTCTATATAAAGGTCACCATGACCAAATAGTGCAATACTCACCTTGGATCCATCCATGTTGATTGAAGTATAGCGTTTTTCCATCTTCATGATAAATAATACAACCCATTATAAACATAGATTTGAATTCTCTTCTCTTTACAACCGGATCTCCAATAAATCTTTATCACAGAGACAACAGAGAGAATGAGAGACAGAAATTCAACACAAACGAACCTCGCAGCTGCAAAAAAGAAATTGCAGGCATAACTTCTTCCTCCATTCCTTCTATCAACACTTTACCGAGGTCGTCCAGTTCCCCGCCAATTCGCTGGTACTGAGTTCCTCCATTCCAGTTACCTGCAAGTTACACACAGTATGCTTAACTGGTCAATGAACCGGGAAAAACCTACGATGTTATACAAATCCAATTGGAGAGGATTTCCTGGCCACATAGCAGCACATCGATGAAGTCTTCAACATCAGGCTCTACCTCGACCTCCTAATCGTCTGAGAGTTTCATAGGGTAGGCAGTGTAGCGAGTTGTAATTTACCCATCCCAGCAAGCAAGCTGTCTATATCTCATTATTCAGATTTTGAAATGCACAACGGCGGTTGGAATTTGAGGTGACGTTTGAGTATAATCAATTCCACGTATCTGCAGTAAATGCTTGACCAATATCTCTAGATGCACGGCATCACATTTTATGTCGATAAAAAGATAGTGAAAAGGAAATGTAGCATTGGTTGGAATACTAAAAGAAGAGCGACGAGAAGGGATCAAAAGTGTAGGGAATGCAGGCAATCCTAGCATTCTAATTTTGGTTGTTGTAATGACATCGCAAGTGTATTGAGGGAATCGAACCCAGATTTCCAAGGCTATGCGCTTTGGGTGAACCATCATACACGAGTCTCTATTACTTACATAATAAAACCATTCTATGACGACAGAAAAGCAGCCAGTTACAAGAGTGTTTGAAAAGCAGGACCCACCCTTCTTTGTGGCCGACATAATCAACCCCATTTTGAAAAACAATAGAGATAACCGCACAAAATTACTCTGCGGGTCTACAAAAGATGACAACATGTATTTGCGAAATAAGATACAAACTCTTTGATGCACACTTAATCAAATTCCAGTTCCGCTGCAGTTTATACTGATCAAGATCAAATGCACTTCTACTTATATGGCTCAAAGTTACCCCACTTTGTAATTTTCACTTTGTTTAATTAACACAGAAAACATATCAAAAAAATATTTTGCTTTGAAGGCGTGTACATGATAGATAAATGTTTTTTAACATTTTCTTAAAAAATAGATGTAGACAAAGCATGATTGTGCCAATACAATCAAAATGCTCAAGTGTCTCTACATCCGCTAACAACAAGATAGATACAGTGGAGTAAGAACCCTCCACTGGCGACACCACCAGTTTTGGTCATCGTGCTTACATTTAATTTTTCAAAAATAGAATAGTAAATCCTCGGTAATATCACAACATGGCATTATTTCATGTTCCATCATAGATCTTTGAGGGAATCCGTAGAATCACAGCATGGCATAAGTTCTAGCCATCCTTCCACATAACTGAGGTCTGATTCTCAAGCTCTGCAAAATCACTCGAAGGTTGAATGAACTATAAATTTAGTAGACTAATGAGTTATCTAATTGCAAGTTGCAACTACCACTAGCCAGTACTAGTAATAATGACGGGCATATAAATTTGACAGACGTCAAATCTACATGTTTGAATTCTGTATACCCGTCAAAGTTGACGTGTAACTTCTAAGCTTACCTGTCAAATATGTTCTGAACTGTTAAAAACATTTTGTGCAACGTCAATTTCTAGGGCTGCTCCCAGGGCTCACTAGCCTCAGCGCGCTCCTGCACGGCGCTACCTCTGTTTCATGGAGGACGCATTGTCACCTCATGAGTTATCATTCATTATGAATCCAGATTTTGAAATCTACAAGGCGGGGTTGGTGCATTCACATCATTAATGTGAATAAACCGGCCTATTCTCCTTCTGTCTCAAGCCATCCCTTGCCAGATCCTGCCAAATCGCATTAGATCTTGTCATTTAAAGAGGATCTGTTTTAAAAATTAACAAAAGGTTAAAATACATTGCATAATCTATGTGCTCCGATTAGAGTTTCATTCCGAAATTGAGAGTTCATTCAGTTACTTAACAATTTCGGAACCAATACTCAAGATTTACATTTATTCTCCAAAAGGGTTAGAGTTTTCATTTTGAGCCCACAATTGTTGTGTTAAAGAAAAGAAAAAAACCAGGAAATAACGTGACCATGAAATTTGTTTTGTATATCTGTGTAGAAAGAATTTTTTTTTAGATTTTTATTTATTTATTATTAACTCAATATTATTATCTTTCATTCTTAACGACTCAATATTATTATCTTTCATTTCTAGAAGTTGCTTCAATCGGCAGCATCTTTAGAGTTGGCGAACAAGAACAATCAATCAACATCTGTTTTGTCATTTTCATGTCTGACTTTTCAATTTATTTCAAGCGTCAAAGAAACAAATCATTTCTGAAGTCATGCAAATTTTTTTTATTATATTACAAATTCAAAGCATGAGTGCCGAAATTGAAATAGTCGTTTGGCAATCAAACAACGCTTTGGAAATCTGACATTGAAATTTCAAAGGAAGTTGTTGGGGGGACAAAAGCAAAAAGTCAGCTGAAAGCGATATAAATTAAGGTTAATCATAGGTAAACAACAATTTCTAAAGTGGGCTTCAATTTTTTAGGCAACTTCACTTGCATTTGCAAGGCGCAAGTTTATTGTTACCAAGAATGATGTTCGACTTTAAACTTTTCAACTTTCCAATAGGATAAACCA
>LPNX010244647.1:12282-25726 GCA_001517045.1 Pseudotsuga menziesii
AATATAAAAAATGATACATTAGGTTCTTCCCATGGTATCCATAAATTATAAATTTATTAATACCATTTGAGAGAGAGGTGTCATCATGTCAGAAGTCAAGAGACATGTGCTCAGCTCATAACCATATGTTTTTTCATTGTTTTGTTATATAGCTACAAATGGATCCTGCCATCTGGAGTTTGTTTCCAATGGAGATATTAGAATTGATTTTGTTGTGGGTTCCTTTTTCGACATTGATCCGGATGGGATCAAATTCCAAACATTTCCAGGCAATTTTGTCGCAACGAGCATTTAGAAATTCTTGGTTGAACAATTACATAACTGAAGTTGGTTTTTTTGTTGAAGTCTGGTGCCCATACGAGATCGAAATACACAGCTGGTTCAAATATTTTGCTATCACTGTTTTGTTCGTTGCCAGGTCACAAGCGCTACTTCATTATTAACCCATTCGAAGGACGGTTTTTATATATAGGCGTGATTGAAATTGGAGTGATTGGATTCTTCACACTCATAAACAACATCGGTGAACACAAACAGGGATGGATAGTTGTTCTTCATGAAGAGAATGAACATGGTTCAAAATTTTTTGTGTCCAACAATGTGAATAGAGATTGCAGAGAAATTGATGCAACTAGCTTCATTCCAACCCCTCCTAAAGATGCATTTTTATTTAATGGAAAAATGTATTGGATACATATGAGAATCATTTCAGAGGAAGATGCTCTATATTCATATACTATGTGGTCACTCAACATTGGATTGAACAAATGGGCTGGTCATGCAATTCATACAGGACGCATCAAATGGTCCATGTGTTTGACTGTACATCAAAACCAACTGTTATGTCTTGTGAACGATGGTAGGACAACTATATGGTCCATAACTGAAATGATAGATCTGAGGGTTGGTGCATCTGCAGTTGAAGAGGTGCACGGGTTTTGGATATTTGTCCATATAAATACACGTTGTCCAAGGTACCTTCCATTTCGGGTTGTGGGGAGTTTTATTCTGATGTGCAGGTATGGCCAAACCCCGTACATATATTTTGACCTCAACACTTGCAGGGTTACTCATGTAGGACCCAATGAAGGATCATTGCTCCGAAGTCATCGATTGCCTATGCCAGTAGACATCCAGTGTACCAACATTGTAATGTCTAGAAATTTTTTCCCTCTAACTCCAAGCATGAAATCATTCGAGGATTTACTCCATTTTCCTACAAATTATGATGAGTCGTTAGAGTGTTATGGCATGTAAACAATATGCAAAAAAAAGATGATCAAAATTCACAAATGAATTTTGATCATCTTTTTATATTATCTACATCCATGTAATCATTAGATATATATCTAAACAATTATATTGAACCAAATAATATCCATTGTGGATGTTAAGTTTTCTTGTAGTGTATGTATTTTTTTGAGATCATCTTTACATTTCGTCATTTTATATTGTACTTCAATTGTACAAGTAACATGCAAAAAAATGTTTCCCTTCGTCTAGCACTTTTAAATTATACTTATGCTTGCAAAAAAAAACCTGTGATTTATGAGTATTTGGAACTTGAGGCATATTTACATCAATCCATTTGCTAACTGATTCTTTTATTTTGTGTTATAGAAATGGACATGGTCCCTGCAATTTGGAAATCTCTGCCAATAGAAATACTTGAAATGATCTTTCTTTGGTTTCCTTTATCTATGTTTATCCGTTTGAAAATGGTTTGCAAAGGTTGGAATCGTATTGTGTCCGAAAACAATTTCATCTCACAATGGAAACACAATCAAACAAAAGAATATGGAGTTTTGGTTGGTTTTGGCTCTTCTGGTAGACATCGGTTCATTGGCCATTACATTAGCCAAATAGGAAAATGTTCATCTCTTTCTATGCAAGTCCTAAACAATGACTACAAAATTGAATCCACATGTGGTTCAATTGTTGCAGTTTCATCCTCCAGTATCTTATATCGAAAAAGAAACTACTACATCGCCAATCCATTCACAAAGACTTGTACATATGTAGGGTCTCTTGGACTTGGTGATTGGGGTTTCTTTACATTGTGAAAAATTTTGAGCAACAAAAATACCATTGGGTAGCATTGAAACATATTTATGCAGAGTTTCAAACAAAATATTTTATTTCCAGTAGTATTCATATGCAGTGGAGACAAACATGTCCTATCGATGGTGATGTTTTGTGGCCCAAAAATCCCATATTGTATAATGAAACAATGTTGTGGGTGGACAGTCATGTGGTTTCTAGAGATAATCATATATGTATATACAAGCTATGTTGGATAGATCTTGAGGATAACAAATGGGGGTTCCAGTTTATTCCACACTCGAATTCAACATTATCAATTAGCTTAGCATGTTATCGCAATGAGCTTCTTTGTTTTATCAATGATGGGAGAACTACAGTGTGGTCTATAGAACCGACAAAAAATCAAAATGATTCAACAAATTCTTCGATAAGAAATGGATGTTTAGAAGGTGGATTGTGATGGAGTATCATGTCTAATTTGACCTCGGGCATTAATGGCAAATGCAGTGGATATTTTCCTGTTGCAACACTTGATAATTACTTGCTCATGTGCAAGTACGAGCGTCTTACTTTTGGTTTCTATGACTTCATCGACCCACATTCTAATTTTGTAAGCGAGGATAGAATATTGGATTCTGCATTATCCAAACTTGAAAATCCAACACACCTAAGTGTTGTTGAGCTTGTAGACAACATATCCATCTTTCTAAGTTGCCCAAACATGGATTCTATTGATGATGTGTTTTCAATGGGATAATGTAAACATATATGGCATGTAACTTACATGTATGTTATGCAAGTTGACATGTTTGGGTGGGTCTTAAGCATACTTATTCAAAATACTTCTTCCATATTTACTTAACCAGATTTTTTGGCAGTCAGTGATACATATGGAATTTTACTTACCTGTACTTATGCAAATCGACATCTTCAATACTTCATTACCATGCTTATTGGATTTGTCTCTTCTGATGTTTGCCAATTTACATTCTCTATGAAATAGAAATTATTCATACATGCCAATTTTTATTTTCTTGGATACAAAAATTGATTACAATATTATTTTATGTCTTGGCAATCTTCGGCAATACAAATATTATAAGCTAATATTTGAATAAAGTTCAAAACTCTTAGAAATATTAAAAGATAATCTTTGAATAAAGTTGAAAACTTTTACGTTTGTGTTTCTTTTTGCTATACCTGTAACATGACTTTGTACACTAATATGGTTTGACATAAACTAATTCTTTTACGCTCATGTAGATATGTAGTCAAAGAAAAATAATAATTCGAGCAGTGAGAAGAACTTGATGGAAACATCGTGTCACGCAAAAAATGAATCCTCACGAAAACACTATAATAAAAAAAAGGAAGGCATTAATAGGAAACGTCGTTTAGTATACCAAGAGAATAGTGAGCAAATTGGCGAGCAGATAAGAGAACGACATGGTCCTTCCTTTGCAAATGTCAATGATTCTCAGGGGGAGCCCACTAAATTCCAGAGCATATCTGATATAATGAGGAGATCAAATCACCGAAGTCAATTTATATCATCAAATCCAACATATAGCAACAACTGTAACAAAAGGTTGAATGATATTATTGAACCTTTCGTAGATCATACTTGGGGCGAAACGTTTTCGAATCATGGCATCGAGGTATAAGGATTACATGGGCTTGTCTATATTTGAAAAATTATTTATCTATACAATATAGATATACTTACACACATGTTCAATGTTTAGATAACTACTCGCAACAATTTTCCGAATCAATCATTGATGAGCGCGAGGAAGCTATGTATAAAAATCAACCAGAAACAGTACAAAATGATAACACCAATACAGCTGAAAGAAGAAGTGGTATAAGAACAATTTCTCTTGGAACAACAAAGGACACGATTTCCAAGTCTGCTATGAATGACTCACACAGCCACGCAAACAATGCATTGTTAACAAATGAAGATCAAGGGTTTCGACATCACATCCAAACCGGTTTGCAAATGTCCAGTCCGGCAAGAACTATTTCTATTGGAACAACCAAGGTATTGTTTCACCTATCCATGAAAACAACCATGCATTTGACCTTGATCAAAATAAGGTAGTATTAGATGCAATACTATTTCATCTTCCTGTTCAATAATTCAATCAAAAATCGTTTTGAAATTCCAGGATAGTAGCATCCATGGACATAATTGTCGAAAAAACATGACATTGATCAATGTCATTCCGTCTTCTGGTGACGATGACTCTCTAAAAAATGTCGGTAAAAATTATGTTGTGTGCATCCAACTGAAGAACATGGACCTCAATCGGGAAAAAAATTATGCAGCAATGAATGATCAAGCAATGATTCAAAACCAGATCATGATCAGTAGACCAAGTGGAGATGCAGAAAGGACTATTTTTCTTGGAACATCGAAGGTCTTACTCAGCCTATTGGTACACAACTTTCATATTTAGATCTTACCAGAAGATTTGACATAATATTTAACAACGACATTTTCACTTTTCAGGATAATAGCGTCGAGGCTCGTCGAGGACACAACATTCAAACCCCAACTCGTCTGAACAATATGATGGCAACCAACCTTGATTATAATTTTCATGATGAAAGCAATTTGGGTCAGGTTCAGGCGATGGTACTCGACAAATGCAAGTCAAGAATGTACAGCGTCGCAACAACAGAGGAGAGAGATGTCAACATGTCTCGCCTCACTTTGCATTGAATGGTAACGTCCATGCTCAAGATCTAGGTTTAAATATACATACATCAAGAAACATGGTTGAACTTTTCCAAGAAATGTCCTCTTTCCATCGAGCATTTCGTGCCGAAATTGATAAATTGTCAATTGTGCAAATGTGTAATGTTTGTCGTGAATCATACCCTGGAATGAATGTTTTCAGACGAGATGAAGGACCTATTTGTGTGAGATGTAGGCAAGAGCGTGGTATCCATCATTTTTCTTGAGATAACAACATGAATCCTGGCAAACAACCTCCTATTTTATCAATTTTGACACAGGTTGAAGAAATGTTAATAGCACGAGTGAATCCAATACTACAGGTCACACATGCACGTGGAGGTCAATATAAATACAGTGGCCATACAATTAGCTTCCCACTAGATATTGTTTCAATTGCTAAGACTCTTCCTCGTCGAATTGAAGACCTAGACATATTAATTGTCAGGAGAGAAGGGCCTCCATCCAAGCACTATGATTGCATTGTTAGTAGGTCGCGAGCAATGGATGCATTGCATTACAAAATACGGGTGGACAAATATTACCGAGATGTTGAAGTTGATCCAAAATCAGTCATATGTCTCCCAGACAAGCCAACAGATGTCTCCTCTAAATTGCGTTATATCAACTCTGACATAGCTGACTCAGAAGAGATTGATGCAGACATTGATAGATTTGGAACTCATCGACTCAAAAATCATCCTTCATCCTTTACAGCTAGAATGCCAAATGCACAAAGAGAGATAGAGGAGATACGCAACTTTGTGAACAAAGAATCTTCTTTGTCAGATTTAGGTATGGAATGGCCAGAGATTGGTTTGTCTCCAATAAATGAATATAACACAGAAGGTTTGTTTGACATGGCATTTCCAACATTGTTTCCCACGGGCACTGCTGATTGGTTGCAACCACGTTTGAAGGATGTCCGCTTAAATGAGTATGGGTTGAACCTACTTAAATATTGTGATCAAAGGTTTGGAAAACATCCAAGGTTTCGGTATTGTGTATTGAACATGATAATGAGACATCGAAGCCAAGGAAAAACTGTTGTATTTGTGAAAAAAAACATTGAAGATGGCATACCTACCACAATTGAAGATTTACGTAAGGAGCTCATTGAATTCCCTGACACCAAATTAGCTGAACGATTGATGCGTTTTGGTTCATGTCTTCAAGGAACGAAGGCATATTGGAACATATGCCGCAGTGAGCTTACTGACATGATATCACAAATCGGTTGCCCAACTTTGTTTTTCACTCTGAGTGCAGCTGATACCAAGTGGCCAGACCTACATAAAGCTATGCCCAATTCTGCACCTGTATCTGCACAGAACCAGAATAGATGGAGAACCGATAATGTTATAAACTATCCACATATTGTTGCAAAGTATATGCATGAACGTTTTAGTATATTCCGTGATGAAATCATTGTAAAATACCTTCATGCTAAAGACTACTGGTACAGGTATGTCGTTTCCTTATTCTATTTTTCAATCTAACATGTTAGATTATTACTTGAAATTTTGTTGCAAGCTAATATTATTGAAACATGATGAGTTTCATAGGTATGAATGGCAACATAGGGGATCAGCACATTTCCATGGATTTCTGTGGTTAGAAGGTGCACCAGACATGGAGCAACTGGATTGGACAGACACGATAAGAGTTGATGCAGCAAGATAATACTTTGACAACTATGTAACAGCATGGAATCCTTGTGATGCTCACCACAGGAATATATCTATTCATCGACCTCTGGAGGAAGATCCTTGCTTATTGGATACCAGTGAAATATTCAATACAAATCCCCTTGACGACTATGAGCAACTAGCGAATCGAGTGCAACGACACACAAGATGCAGTGTTCATTCGTGTTTACGTAAAAAAGGTTCCTCCTACATGTGTCGATACAATGCACCATGGGAACTTCAAGACGAGTTGAAAATATTTGTCAATGACAAAGGACATAAAAAATACGAACCTGCTCACAACGACGACAGGTTAAATGTCCATAACATTCCTCTTCTTTCAATATGGCGTGCCAATGTTGATTGCTAGCCGGTTCTTTCACGTCATGCAGTTTTGAAATACATTGCAAAGTATGCTTCAAAATCAGAGAGAAGATCAGAAAGATATCAAGACATGTTGACAAGAATCTCCAATGTCGTTGACTCTGACATTCCCTCTATATGTGCATATAAAAAGTTTCTTGCTGAAACAATTGTGGAAAGAGATATAGGAGCACAGGAAACCTGTCATATGTTGTTAAAGCTTCCTCTTGTTATTTCTAGCCATAGCTTTGTTTCAGTTAATGTTGGCAGAAAAATATTCAAAAGAGTTTCTTCCAACTCGGATAACAACAAATTCCCAGCAGGGTCTGGGTTTCTAGAACACTACCAAAACAGACCTTCGTTTCTGGAGCACTTATCTTTGATTGAAACTGCACGATCATGGTCTTTTAGTGGTCGACGTCAGAGAGAACCATGGAATCCAAGAGATACACCTGCGATAGTTCGTGTATGGCCACGGTTCTATGAAGTTCCTAACAGCAATTCAGATTCCTTTGAGTCATTTTGCCTCAGTGAATTACTTCTCTATAAACCGTTTAGAAACATTCAGATTGATATTGGAGTCAGCATAGAAATTATTATTCATAACTGGAGGATCCTTAGATATCGAGCTTGGCATGTCAATAGGATACCTTTAGAACCAGATACCAATGAAGAAGATGACGATACACATGAGGATGAAGTGATTCATGAGAATGACATGGATGAGTGGGAGATGTTGTCACGTCTTGTTCCTCCCAACACTGTTCAAGTTTCAGACATTGATACTCTTGGTCGCAAAGACTTTGACTTGATCCATGCATGGAATAGTACTACAGGTTGGAATAGAGACTTGGAGGACCCAACAGATTTCATAAAAAATGTACGCTCAAGAGGATCCATACCAGATGTCTCACATTCTAGGTCGGCTTCTCCATCCTCTTTTTCTGATAAGCAACGTCTTTGTTTTGAAACTATTATTAAACATTTCCATGGAGGACCTAACGCAGACCCGCTGAAGATGATAATTCAAGGAACTGCAGGGACAGGAAAGTCTTACCTTATACATTGTCTTGGACATGAATTTTCAATGCATTCCATAAACGGAAAAATCCCTTTGCTGTTGCTGGCACCTACAGGAATAGCTGCGTTCAACATACGGGCCAAAACAATTCACTCAGCCCTTAGAATCCCTATTAAAGACTTCAAATCTTTACAGGGTCAGTCACTTTCTATATTTTATGAGGAAATGCGATATGTCACACACATTTTAATTGATGAAATGAGTTTCATTGGGCCAAGGTTGTTCATACAAATTGATTCACGTCTTCGGGAGGCATTTCCTGAAAAAAGGTCAGTTCCTTTTGGTGGGAGATCAATGATTCTTGTTGGAGATCTTGGGCAGTTGCCTCCTGTCAAAGATAAACCATTGTACGTAGGAAAAATGGCTGGCAGGGTGTTATGGAAATATTTTAGAAAGGTTGTTACATTGGACACGATATTTCGTCAACAAGGCACAGATCTGAATCAAGTCAAATTTAAGAGGTTGCTAACCAACATCAGAAATGCAAACCCAACAGTGGATGATTGGAATCTTTTAATGTCATGAACAGATGCAAATATGGATGGTACTGAAATTAATACTTTCACTTCAGAAATCCATTTGTTTCCTATGAACAACTTGGTAAATGTACATAATCGATGCATGCTAAAGTCACTTGGAATTCCTATAGCACGATGTGTTGCTGAACATACAAAGAATAAAGATTTTTCTGATGCTGATGATGACCAGCTTCAACAAGAAGTTCTTTTATGTCCTGGTCAGCGAGTGATGTTGACGTGTAACTTGTGGGTGGAAGCAGGGTTGGTAAATGGAGCACTTGGGACAATTGAAAACATCTTTTTCTCTGATGGATCCAAACCACCACAACTTCCAATGTATGCTACGGTCTCATTTGATGATTACATTGGTTTACCATGGGACATCAGATATCCCAAAATTGTTCCAATAACACCTATTGCTAGAGGAAATCACAAGCAAATCCCATTGTGTATGGCTTGGGCTCTTACCATACACAAATCGCAAGGTTTGACTTTACAAAGGGAAACCATTGATATCGGTATTGCAGAGATGCAAGGTTTAACTTTCACAGCAATTTCAAGGGTAAAATCTATTGACGGTCTACGGATATCTCCGCCGTTTACATTTGAAAGGTATTCAAAAATGGCGAAAAGTGCATATGCTACAATCAGGAAAAAAGAAGAACAACGGTTGGAATCCATTTCAGCTTAAAGATCACAACTATCAGGTTATTAGGCAACTTGATTGTTTATTGTATAGATATTTATATTGACATGTTTCATTGTTATTATTTGAATTGGTAGGAAGAAATATAGATTGCAAGAGAACAAACCAATTTACAAACTAACATAGTTTAATCTCTATTTACTCATTGTCTTTTCATATAGTTGTCGAGAATAAGATTTGTTCCTATATGTTAACATACACTTTTTCAATATGTTCAATTACAGTTCAATTGACAAGCATTTGTTAAGCTCTATTACGACATAAAAACATAGTGGCAACCATTATTTTTTTTACTGATTTATTTGGATTTTTGTTCTTCATATTCTTTTCTATGTGTTGAAAGAGTAAAGATATAGTTAGTTATCTATTTTTTTTCCATAAGATCCTCACAACTAAATTTATTTTTTTTAAATTTGGTTTTATCGATTAAATGTGAATGTACTGATGAAATGTGCCAGAAAAATAGTATTGAATGATAGATTACGAGATGGCATGTTAATGATTTTGACATATATAACCATGACCATGCATGTTACCATTTTATGCAACTTACGTTTTTGTTGTATTGTATGATTTAATTGTTATTGATATCTTAGAGTTTTAGTGCTTATGCCACATTTAATCCAATGTTGTTTATTGTATCATTTGGTTAACATTATGTTCGAATTCATAAAACCATATATGTTTTTATTTTCCAGATCTTTGCCTCAAATCCAAATAAAAAATGGATGTAAAAAAAATCAAACATCGTCCAACAGTATGCATCAGACACCTCATAGATGAACCAAGGTTGAGGCATCGATTTCTGATACATGTTCTACATCCTGGAAGAGGAAACCTTTCCAAACCATAAATTCAAAAGGAGATAGGGAAGAAATTTGGCATTACTGGTACACAACAAATATTTATTTACGGTTTTCGTACGTATGGACAAAGATCTTCAGGTTTTGGGTTGGTATATGACAAGCTTGAGGATGCAATAAAATATGAGCCTACCACAGATTGGTGAAGAACGGAATTCATGATCTTGGCAAGAAAACCCAAAAAAATACTGAAAAAAAAGCAAAGAAAATTCGTGGTGTCATGCCAAGAAAAAAAAAATTGTTGACCCACTGTCATCACCATCTACATAAAAAAATAATGAGAGTCCATTTTATTTCTGTTCACATCATTGTATTTATTCGGTCTATCGTTGCATACAGTTATCTAAATGTGTTGAAGATATTTTATAAGTTTGAATAATATTTTGAATTTTGATTTGTTCCTAAATAATCTGTTGTCAACCTATATCTTATTTATAAGTAGTTTCAATAGCTTTGTGTGCTGATTCTAATAAATTATTTTTATGATTTGTTATGTTTCTGCTGCAATATGGTAATGTTGGTTGCTGGATTTTTTTTACATGATGCCATTAAATAAACTGTTTTGTAGTAGTTGGGTTTATTTTTGTTTTGAATTTATTTTCACATTCTGAAATTGATGAGGGGTTGTCTTGGATTCTCATGTTCATTGGTGCTTGTGTGTCTTATGCCATTCGCTCATGGTTGTGTTCTACTTTGTCCGTGTTGAGCAAATAAATTATAATTATCATTTACTATGTTTCTGTTGGTAAGAACTATGTATATTTAATTTTACTTATGAGTAGCTTAAATAGCTTTGTGTGTTCGTTCAAAGAAATTATTTTTATGATTTGTTATTGTTCTGTTGGAATATGGTAATGTTGTTTGCTCGATTTTTGTTACATGATGTCATTAATTAAATTGTTTTGTAGTAGTTGGGTTTATTTTTGAAATTCTATATTGATGTGCAAGAATGTTGAAATTCCATTCATATACTATGATTTAGAAACTTGCAGTCTTACTCATTTAGCAGTTGATGAAAGATCATCGCTTCCAAATCACCGTCTACCATTGCCAGCGAACAATCAATGCAGTAACATTATCATGTATAAGAATTTCTTTCCTCTAACTCCAAGCATGGTTTTATTCAATGATCTTCTCCCAGTCCCTCCGACCTTGTTTCAGTCCCTATAGGATTTTGGCATGGAATTCAACAGGTTCATGAGTCTTTGTAAAAAAAAGTATATTTTTTTTTTGCACTTTGTGCAAATTTTGGTGTGTTTTGGTTTCAGATAAAACATGTCTTCAGCCCATGTAGCTTTTTATAAAGGATATGGAAATTTGGAGTGGCTATGTTCGAGTTTTTTGCTTCAAATCGCTATTTTTATTTCTTCTGATCTAAAATAAACAGATTTATTTACTGTATAACATCTAAATTTATTGGCTATATCGAGAATTTAATGGAAACAATACTTTGCATCTTTTAAATAGTACAACTAATATTACATATCTTGACCTCACACACTAAAATATTGCATTATCAACAAATGAATAAACAAAGCATTCGTTTTCAACTCGGTATGATAACAAGCATCGCACATTAAAGAACACATTTTTTGCACTTGAAATAACAAAGATATTCCATAACTGACGATAAGGTAATTTATGATGACTTTCCGTACTAAGTTGACATAATGTCAAATGTTTTTCAACAATTGCATATATCAGTTGCTCAAATTACAATTTAAATAATCAATACAATATTTCACTTTCTCAAGTAACAGTATAAATAATATATGTAGTTGTTGCAATTAAATTCCTAGATTCCCTCATTTTAACAATCCATACATTCATTTACATCATATTCATGGATGCATTGCTTACTATTATATTGAAATTGTTTCTATTCCCACTTTAAATAACAAAGATATTCCATATTTGCTCCACAATTGACATTCACGCCTTCTTCAAATGAAAACAACGTAACTAATGATCTTGTAATTTGTGATGACTTTCTATACACCGCATGTCACAAGACACCATAAGCAGCAATGAACATCAGAATCCAAGATAGCCCTTCATCGATTTCAGAATGCAATAAGAAATTCAAAATAAAACTAAACCCAGCTACTACAAAACAATTTAATTAATGGCATCATGTAACAAAAATCCAGTAACCATCATGGCCATACAGCAATGTCACAATTCAACTTGATGCTCACTCACTATGATGATCCACCATAGGACTTCATACATTAAACATATAATGCTCTTATGAAAGTACTTTTAATGTTGTAATGCAATGAACCGCATTAATTAACATGACCATAATACAATATATTCATACAGAAACAACGCAATAATTTCACTACACCTAATCATTGTCCAACATTACAATGACTTACATATTGTCACACTACCACATTACTCAGCATAGCCATAATGCAACATGGAAATTATGTCGCATTGTGACGTTTATCACATGTTATGTTACATTAGCGACATTCATCAAGGGTTGTGTCACATTGTGATATTCGCCAAGGGTTATGTCACATTGTAATAATGTCCAATATTTGACACATTAATAATGTCTGTTTGGCATTTGATTTCAACTCGGTATGATAACAAACATTGCACATTAAAGAACATATTTTTTGCACTTGAAATAACAAAGATATTTCATAACTAACGATAAGGTAATTTATGATCACTTTCTGTACTAAGTTGACATAATGTCAAATGTTTTTCAACAATTGCATATATCAGTTGCTCAGATTACAATTTAAATAATCAATACAATATTTCACTTCATTAAGTAACAGTAGAAATAATATATGTAATTGTTGCAATTAAATTCCTATATTCCCTCATTTTAACAATCCATACATTCATTTACATCATATTCATGGATGCATTGCTTACTATTATATTGAAATTGTTACTTTTTTGTATTCGTTTAAAATTTTTATTTTTTCATAAATATCACAAATCATAAAATATATGGAACTGAAACTGCTTAGAAAATAATTTAGTTTCACATTAAATAAACATCAATTAAACAACTGTTGCAGTATTACAATCTATGAAAACATCTCACTACAAACATTGCAGATTATATAACAATTATTCCCACTTGAAATAACAAAGATATTCCATATTTGCTCCACAATTGACATTCACGCCTTGTTCAAATGAAAACAACATACACCATAAGCAGCAATGAACATCAGAATCCAAGATAGCCCTTAATCGATTTCAGAATGCAATAAGAAATTCAAAATAAAACTAAAGCCAACTACTACAAAACAATTTAATTAATGGCATCATGTAACAAAAATCCAGTAACCATCATGACCTTACAAAAATGTCACAATTCAACTTGATGCTCACTCACTATGATGATCCACCATAGCACTTCATACATTAAACATATAATTCTCTTATGAAATTACTTTTAATGTTG
>LPNX010244647.1:26001-42232 GCA_001517045.1 Pseudotsuga menziesii
TTAATCCATGGTTTATTACAGTGTTTGGTTGGTATATGTCAACACAACCATAGGAAAAACACATTAATAATGTGATAATGGACGTTTAATAAGCGTTATGTCACATTGTGACGTTTAACATAGTTTATATTACATATCATAATGTTATATCGCATTATGATGTTTATCAAGGTTTACGTTTCACTGCGACGTTTTCAAGGGTTATATCACATTACGACATTAAACCAGGGTTTGTTACAGTGTTTGGTTGGTATATGTCAACACAACCAAAGATGTGACACATTAATAATGCGAGAGTGGGCATTTAATAAGCGTTTTGTCGCATTCTGACGTTTATCACAGTTATGTTACAGTAGCGACATTAATCAATGGTTTTGTCACATTGTGATATGTCTTACTAATTGTAATATTGCGACAAATTATTTAAATGATATCATAAAATTAATTACAAATTGATATTAAAATAAGTAATTGTGAGACACATTAATAATGTGATAGTGGACGTTTAATCAGCGTTATGTCGCATTGTGACATTTAACACAGTTTATGTTACATATCATAATGTTATGTCGCATTATGATGTTTATCAAGGTTTACGTTTCACTGCAACGTTATCAAGGGTTATATCACATTACGACATTAAACCATGGTTTTTTACAGTGTTTGGTTGGTATATGTCAACACAACCAAAGATGTGACACATTAATAATGCGAGAGTGGGCGTTTAATAAGCGTTTTGTCGCATTGTGATGTTTATCACAGTTATGTTGCATTAGCGACATTAATCAAGGGTTTTGTCACATTGTGATATGTCTTACTGATTGTAATATTGCGACAAATTATTTAAATGATATCATGTAATTAATTACAAATCGATATTAAAATAAGTAATTGTGAAGGTATTAAATAATAAAGTATGCTTAACATATAAAATAAATAATATTGGATATAATTAACTTCCTGATATATTTTTCATATATATTATAGGGAAAAACATTGTATTAATAATATTTTACCTATATTATGTTTTATTTAATGTTTTATATTAATTAAATAATGTGGTAATAAATAAATAATATTATTTATTAAAATTAATTAAACAATATTATTTCTATCAATACTTTATGTATGTCGAAATAGAACATGAAAACCATTGCATACATAGCTAAACCCAACTATGAAATAAACTTACAATCCAACATTACAATGAATTACTTAATCTCACATAACCGATTAGGGAACGATTTGAAAATGCAAGATGACAATTAGACAGCTTCTGTACTATTAGAATCTAATAAAACCTTTCACCAACATATTATTCTTTGATTAAAAATCCTAACGTTGTGATGTGACAAACCTTTCAACAACATATTATTCTTTGATTAAAAATCCTAACGTTGAGATGTGACAAACCTCTCACCAACATATTATTCTTTGATTAAAAATCCTAACATTGCGATGTGACATTTTCAAGGAAGATTATCATAACCATTTGGCAACCTCGAACGCCGTATTTGAATGCTTGCATTCCCCATTGTCTTTGTCACATTATGAAATTAAAGAAAGGGTATGTCACATTGTCACAATTTGGCTCATGATTTGATGTTAGATCTTCATAATGTTCTACGACACAATACATAATATACATAAAAACATAGTAATGAACATATCTTGACTTGGTACATTAATAATATGGTATGGAACGTTATAGCTAGGTTACTATGAATTTGCGATGCCTATACTTTATTACATTTGTTTATAACATGTGAATTAAATACCTTCTTGTTAATTAGCATATTCAATACTAGCAACAACCACATTAAATTAATTAATGTGTCTAAATAACCTCGTTATTTTATGTTTACTTTAATAAAATTATATAAATAACATACTATATTTCATTAGTTTCATATCAATATTTTGACCATTAACCATATTTTGAGCAACACAACCATATATTATCATAACCAATGTGGTATGTAGTAAAGACACATAAACCATCATGAACATTGCATCCCAACATAATCAAAACTATAGTTGTTTCCAATGTAACGAATGATGTAATTTATCATAACCCTTTGTGAACCTCCTACATAGTATTTGAATGCTTGCGTTCCCCAATGTATTTATCACGTTGTGAAATTAAACAAAGGCTATGTCACATTGTCACAGTTTGTGAGGGTTTCATGTCGCATCTTCGTATGTTTTGTGACACAATACATACTGACGTCGATCATCTTCATTCTAATAATAATGAACATATGTTGACTTGGTACATCAATAACATGGTATGGAACATTATGGCTAGGTTACATTATGAATTTGTGATCATATCTATTATTAGGTTAGTTTATAACATGTGAATAGTAAATATTTGATATAATTAAGTTCATGATATATTTTTCATATATACTATACAGAAAAACATTGTATTAACCATATTTTAAGTATATTATGTTTTATATTAATTGAATAATATGGTAATAAATATATTTAATATTATTTATTATATATTATACTTAAATAAACAATATTATTTCTATTAATACTTTGTAGATATGTCTATGCGTGCACTCGTTACTAGCAACAACCACATTAAATTAATAGTGTCTGAATACGTCGATAGGCGTAAATTTATGCACATACTTTTTATATTAATGTTTTTCCCTATAGTATGTGCATAAATTTATGCCTATCTGTGTATTCAGACACATTATTAATTTAATGTGGTTGTTGCTAGTTGATATAGAATAGAATTCTTACTCAAATTACGCTACTCTGAATGAACATGCCGAGGACATTTATTTTGAGAAGCCTACTCTGAATGAACATGCGGAGGACATTTATTTTGAGAAGCCCGAGATCACCATGAACAAAAACTTCTAAGGCTGATGATGAATGTAACCAGCTTGTCGATGTAAGTGGCCTGGAAAATCCCGCATGATGTTCCAAGTTTGTTTCTGTCTTCTGTGACCACCTTTACTGTGCTACAAAAGGGCTGATGGACCGACTTTCTGAACTTTTGTACGACGCAGCCTATTTTGATAGGTTTTCCTTTACAGCCTCTTTTTTGGGAACATGGATCATACATTATCAATGATACAGATTACCCCCTCCCTACATAAGCAAGCAAGCAGAGCCTCCATGCCCCATTTGGCTCCGACATGAGAGTTGAAACTTTTCAAAAATACCTTAGCGTCTAGTCTTAATTCTACTCTGCCTTCTACAACGCATTGGATGCAACCATGTTCGTTCAATATCGATGAGAAAATCCGAAGCTACTGTTGTCCGGTGAACAGGTGGCTCTCGTCAGGAAGAGGTTTGCTTCTTTGTCAATGGGTATGAACGAGAGCAAAGATACTGAAGGAATATAGATCTATTCTTAGCAGCTCTGGAAATTGCAGTTCTACATGATCTTATGCAGCCGGAAGAGGAAGAGCAGAGCAGACATGTAAATTGCGGCGTTGATTGCATCAGAAAGATGGTATTCTTGTTCATGTTTATTTTTTATTTTTTATTATTATTCAAATTTGTAAATTCCAAGTCGGCTTCACTCGAGACAACAGGCTCTGCTCAGAACGTTGCAAGGCTACAGTCAGGAGATGACGTTCTTCATGCCAATGAGAAGGTTGCAAGTAGTGGTTATATCTTCTTCAGATTATTTTACTCCAAATTTTCTTGAAATAGAGATTCTTCCCTTTGGGTAATCGTCATCTAGCCACGGCCCACTATACCTGTATTTTAAATGGTTTGATCAAGAGGAGAGGAAAGCCAAGCATGTCTGACATCAAGATCTCGGGCTTGCAATCACAATCAAAGGCTGCTCTACTCAGAAACGAAATTGCGCTGGTGAGACATGGACATGACAGGATGTTGAGCAGGCTAGATGGCTCGACGCCCCCAGGGGAACCGTTGTCTTCGAATTCAGTAAGGATCTGGAGGGTTTGGATCATCACGAGGCCTCTGTTAGTGATGCAGAAATGTGCGACCAACGTCCTTCAAACAAAGAGAAGGCAGAAATTCAAATGAAAATGAAGATCAAAACGGAAAGACCAAATATATGTAGATGGTTAAACCAAGAATATCCAAAGCAGTTCAAAAACCTCACATATGCAGCCAAAAGCAGTCGATCAAAAATCGTGAGCTTCATAGAAACCAGTTTAACTTGGTCAAACACACAGCATCTCTATCGTGCTAAGCAAGAATGCTTGCCTTAGAAAATTCTAAAGTGTGGCTTTCCTGCGTCTGCTGGACAGAGTAACCATGTAAGCAGAGTATGTGAAAATCTGGAAAACAATAATTAAAAAAATGCAAAGTGTGGCTTTCCTGCGTCTGCTCAACAGATTAACCACTCAATCAGAGTATGTGAAAAATCTGGAAAACAAATATATTTGGTTGTGTAAGATTGTGAGAGTTTGTCCAAATTGATAGCTAGCTAAATCAAATGCCCCAAAGGTATTGAAACAATCTTTATTATTTTGGGACAAGGTTTTCCAGAAATAAGACTAACACAATAGTTACTCTGATGACATAACTGTTCCCCCTGCTACCATCTTTATTTTATTATTAAGTGATAACAGTGCTTTCCTGGTGGCTTAAAGAGCTACTTAATAGACATCTTCTCTATCTGATTTCGTGGCAGGAATAAGACTATTAACACAACACTCTGTTGATATAGTTGCTCTCCCTGCTACCATCTTTTCTATTAACAATGCACTACTTAATACTTAATAGATATCTTCTCTATCTGATTCTTCCTGCTGCAGCATAGATAACATTCATGAATCACAAGTGCTACATCATAAATAGCATTCATGAATTACAAGTACTTAATAGATATTTTCTATATTTGATTCTTCCTGCTGAGAAGGAATAGTTACTTAATAGATATCTTCTTCATCTGATTCTTCCTGCTGCAACATAAATAACATTCATGAATTACAAGGTTAATTTAAACGCTTGAACTATATTATATTTTATGCATTGTGACTTGTCTTTAATGTAAACAATTAAAGGATATGTATCTGTATGTACAAGACTATTAACACAATCCTATCCTATTTGTATCTATATGTGCAAGACTGTTAACACAATGCTATGTTGACATAATTTTTATCCCTGCCATCATCTTTATGCTCATAGGCATTTAGATATTATCTCATATTTTTGACTTGCTTGAGCCGATCAACAAGATTAACCCAAGTGCAACAAGTGTACAGCATGGATTCATGCTTAAATGGGTCTTGATTAAGATTTAAGTAAGCTTCAGTCAAAAAGGTAGTTAAAGAAATGGGTAACAAATTGTATTTGTTTTTCCATGTCAGTTTTTGTTTTTGTTTTGTTTATTAAATAGTATTTGTTTTGTGCTTATATTAACTCCAACAATCTGGTTTGAACAATGAAGTTAAAATTGTATATTTTAGCTTTGTTTAAAACTAAGTGGTTGGTTGCGCCTATCGGCATTCACCCACCACTTTACTTGTGGTTGTGCTAGCTAGTTACTATTAACAACCCTTTTTTGGTGGCTTAAAAAGCTACTTAATAGACATCTTCCCTATCTCATTCTTCAGCATTCACCCACCACTTTACTTGTGGTTGTGCTAGCTAGTTACTATCAACAATGCTTTTTTGGTGGCTTAAAGAGCTACTTAATAGACATCTTCCCTGTCTCATTCTTTCACCAATAACATTCATGGATTACCGGGATAAAATCTCATTCTTCCCCAATAACATTCATGGATTACAGGGTTAAAAGGCTGGTAATATTTTATTCACTGTGACTTGTCTTTATCTATATGTAAATTAAAGGATTTGCATTAAGTCAACTCCGTCCATGAATTACAGAGTTAAAAAGCTCCACATTCGTAATATTTTATGCATTGTGACTGTCTTCATCTATATGTAAATTCCAAAAATGGATTTGTATTGATTCAAATCCACCCAAGGCCCATAAAGAAGGATAAGCCACAAATCCGAGCGATGATGGGGCCAGATGGACTTTCAGTGAGAAGCTAAAGTATGTGACATTGTTGGCCATACAGTCCCATTCCCTCTTCTCATGATATCAGTGCGCATGCAGTTTTTAAACACTAACAACAATTGGTTAGTTTCACAATATCTGGTTTCGACCATGACAATTTTTTACAGTTTTTATTGCAATATAATCCAGTGTCAGTGTCGAGAACCATGTAGGAATACATCTTCCTACAATAACTTTATATATCGTCATTTCCAATACAAAAGTAAGTTTTTGTTTCATTTATTGATTGGACAACAAAACATAAACACAATATTAGGGCAGACTCTTGTTATCATTTGTTTCTTTCTCTTTGTGCTCTCAGTAAGGATACTAAACTGAAAGGATATGAATCTGAAGTGGGTGACATTGGAGGTAATTTGACTTTATAAGCTTTGCCTTCCAGCTTTCTGGGGACAGCCTCTTACGTTTCAACTTCTTGTGTCATTTATTGATTGGACAACAAAACATAAACACAATATTAGGGCAGACTCTTGTTATCATTTGTTTCTTTCTCTTTGTGCTTTCAGTAAGGATACTAAACTGAAAGGATATGAATCCGAAGTGGGTGACATTGGACGTAATTTGACTTTATAAGCTTTGCCTTCAAGCTTTCTGGGCACAGCCTCTTACGTTTCAACTTCTTGTGCTCTGGATGGTGAAACATTTATTTGATCGCAGCGAGGGAAGGCACCAGGATGCAGTGGAAAAGAATTAAAATGGAACTGAAGAGCAGAATTTGATCACAGCGAGTTTTTTTGTTGTACTCTGCGGGTGGATGGCGAAAATAATAGCTGTGAGGATGTGGGGCAACTCTATATAAGGCCGACAATTGACATTTCCATATCACGACCTTACTTGAACATGTTCTATAGGTTGTACATCAAGACTGCGTATTGCGTATTCATACGCAGACAAGCAATAGTGCTTCTCTATGTATGAATACGCAAACTTGACGTACAACCTATAGAACAAATCCTGTTCAAGTAAGGCTATGATATAACATAACAATTGTGGGCCTTATATAGAGCTGCCTGCTATCTTTCTCTGACGAATGTGGGAAACCAATAACGCCACATCCTCACAGCTATTATTTTCGCCATCCACGTTCTTGGACAATCCCGAAGAGTACAACCAAAAACTCGCTGCGATCAAATTATGCTCTTCAATTCCATTTTAATTCTTTTCCACTGCATCCTCGTGCCTTCCCTCAATGGATTCTACCTCCCACTTTAAGCTTGTCCAATTAATAATTCCATGTGTTTGGAATCTTAAATCTTCTCTCAGCCGCTCATATTTTTCCTACTCTATTCCTATTAATAATAAATAAATTATTTCTCTTCATCACTATATCTAACGCCAATCCAATGCTAGTTACTCATTTCTTTCCAATAATAACATCTTCTCCTTCACGTTGCCCTTTATTGCATTGAGAGTGTCTACCTCCATTCCACATAAATTTTACATGCAACAAACAACAAAAGCATTCATAATGGGGTCGATTTCAAATTAGCTTACTTTTACAAGTATATGCTATTTCATTACATATTTTAAATTTCTTCTATTTCGAGACCATAATGAATATATGAGCCATCTCTTCTTTTATCCCACTACAAGGCACATATTGCAATTTTTTCTTGAGGGATTCCGTTGTTGGTGATACACTTGCATGTTTTCTCCCCCACTCCGGCTTCGACCTATAAATTTTATTGACCACTTCATCAACGTCCCTATGCAACTTGAATTCCTTCTATAAACTTTCCCATAGGTGCCTCCAAATTTCGGTGAAGTGCGTCTTAGTGAATTCCTCCTTCTAGCCATACGAGATCCGTCGGTGTCAGAGGTAAATATGACTCAAAACGTAATAAATCACATCAAATACCCTTCAATTACAACAACGTGTGCCCAATCGATGCACATGTGATCATTACAAAGTGATACCTATATAGTTGTACCTCCAAATTAATGAAGTAACAAGCGATACCGAGGGAACATTAATCCCAAGTTATTGTATCCAAAAGCAACATTTCATGGTCGATCAATCAGGTATGAGTAACCATATGAGATCCGTCGGTGTCTCCCACGTATCATTTTAACGTCCATGAAAATCATAATGCCCACGAGCATAATGAGATTCCAAGATGCATGAAATGACAAGAGTATCCTCTCCTAGTGAATTAAGTAGAGGCTTGTGAATGGAGTGTTCTACCTCATCGCTCGGTTGTCATCAAATAAGTGCTCGGGTAAGGTCCTCTCTTTGAATAGGACTCATATGAGAATTATAGAGTTATGGCGGTTGTGATAAAAACATATTCTAGTTACGGCGGTAGATATGTTTTAAGAAGGATGATCGCTCAAAGAGTAGAGTTTATTTCAGCCAAGGTGAAACATAGTGAAACATGTTCAATCATCGTTCACCATGTTTGATTGCGGCTAACCATTTTTTAGTATCATTGACCCAAGTTTGAACATAGTTGACTATGGCTGAATTTAGTGCACCGTGCTTCACTATGGGAATGGTTACCTTTAGTGCATTGTCCGTAACTACGATTAACTATGATTTACTTCAGTCAACCATGGTTGACTATGGTTGTTTCATGTCTTACTTTGGCAGACTCTGGTTCACTATGGTTGACTTTAGTTAACGGTGACTGACTATGTTTGATCATGGTTGACTATAGTTGACTTTGGTCAACCATGCTTGACTGTGGCTTGCCATGGTTGACTTTGGTTGACCATTGTTTGCGAATGGTCGACTTTACTCCATAGTTGAATTTGAGGCATGGTTTACTATTGTTTAGGCATTGTAGAATTTAAACAAAGTTTGACTGCATTAAACTATGGCTGACCATGTTTAGGCATGGTTGCATTTAAGTGCATCATGGTTGTCTTTGGTCGATTTTAGTGCATTTGGTTGACCATGGTTGCGTCATAATTAACTATGGTTGATTTTGGTTCACAATGGTTGACTATGTCTAACCACGCTTGATGACATCTAATCGTTGAAGACAACTAAATTTGGTTAACCCTAGCTTACTACGGTTAATGTTGGTTAACCAAGGTTGACTTTAGTGGACAATGGTCGACTCTAGCTAGTTATAGAAGACCATGTTAGACCATCATTGACCATGGTTGACATAACCAAGTGAACCATGGCACAACACTATTAGATGACGACATACCATGTTTAACCGCGGTTGGAGCATTGTTAACCATGGTCGATGAAGGGTGTCAAATGATGGTTGACAAAGTTTGGCCATATTAAACCATGCGTCGCCATTGTTTAGGCATGGTTCGGTATACTACATCATGGTTAACTATGGTAAACTTTGATTAACCATGGTTTACTATCGGTGCATCATGGTTGAATTTAGCTAACCATGGTTGACTATGTTTAACCATGGTTGACCATGTTTGACTTTGGTTAAACATGGAAGGCTATGTTAGTGTTGGTTAACCATGGTTAAATTATGGTTGACCATTAATTCGACATGGTTGAGTTTAAACAATTGTCGACTTCATCACATGGTTGACATTAAACCAAGGTTGGCTTGAAACCATGGTTATCCATTGTTGACCATGGTTGACATTTTTTAGGCGTGGTTGACTTTAATGCACCGTGGTTGAATATGGTTGACTTTAGTGCATAATGGTTGCTTGTGGTTGCATCGTGGTTGACTATGGTCGGCTTTGGTTAACCATGGTGATGACATCTCATCATTGACCATGGTTAACTTTGGCTAACCATGGTTGACTATGGTTGATGTTGGATAACTAGAGTTGACTTTAGTCATCAAAGGCCGGCTCTGGTTAATGGAAGACCATGTTAGACCACTGTTGACCATGGTTGGAATAACCAGGAGAACCATGGCCAACCATTGTTAGGCCATGGTTTATAGTGTTTGACCATGGTTAGACCATCGCTAACCATGGTCAATGAAGGGTGTCAAATTGTGATTGACTAAGCTTAGCCATATTAAGCCATGGTTTGGCAATGATCTGACATGGTCGATGTTAGGGCAGCATGGTTAACTGTGGTTGCAGCATGGTTAACCGTGGTTGCATCACGATAGACCATGGTTGACTTTAAACCATGGCCGGCCATTGTTTGTTCATGGTTGACTTTATACTAGGTTTGACTATATCAAACCATGGTTGACCATTGTATGGGCAGGGTTGACTTTAGTGCATATGCTCGGTGATGGGAGTGATTGAATTTAGCTACTCATGGCTGACTATGTTTAACCATCGTTGACCACATCCCATGGTTGACTTTGGTTAACCGCAGTTGACATAGGTTACCTATGGTTGGATTTAGAAAAATATGCTTGACTTTTTCCTACCATGGTTGACTTTGGTTAAAATATAGCTGACCATTGTTTAGGCATGGTTCACTCCAATTCGTTGTTGACTTTGAATCATGGTTGACCATTGTTTAGGCATTGTTGGAAAGTTTGACTATATTAAACCATGGTTGACTTTAGTGCATCATGGTTGTCTTTAGTTGACTTTAGCGCATCGTTGTTGATTATGGTCGCATCACAGTTATATCGTTGACTTTGGATAACCATGGTTTACTATGTTTAGGCATGGTTGACGACATCTCCTTGTTGACCACGGACGACTATGGTTAATCTTGATTAACCAAGGTTGACTTTAGTGGAAAAATGGTTTCCTTTGGTTAGTTATGGAATACCATGTTAAACCATCGCCGACCATAGTCGACATAACTAAGGAGAACCATGGCCGACCATTGTTATACCATTGTATACAATGTTTGACCATGGTCGATGAAGGGTGTCAAATGATGGTTGGCCATTGATTGGGCATGGTTGACTAAGCTTGGACATATTAAACAATGGTTAAACATAGTTTGGGCATGGTTGACCATTGACCAGGCATGGTCGACTTTAAACAATGGTTGACAACTGGACCGGGCATGGTTGACTTTAAACCATCGTTAATCTTTTTTTAGGCATAGTTGTCTTCAAACTAAGCTTGACCGGATATAAAGCCATGGCTAACCATTGTTTAGGAATGGTGCTTGATTATGGAATGGTTAGCTTTAGTTAACCATGATCGACTGTGCTTAACCCTCGTTCACCATATATAATGATTGACTTTGGTTCACCATTCTTGACTTAGGTTAACTACGATTGACTTTAGTAACTTGTGCTTGACTTTGGCTTGCCATGGTTGACTTTGGTTAACCTTGGTTAAAGTATGGTTGACTATTGTTTGGGCATGGTTAAATTTGAGCCATGGTTCAACATTGTTTAGGCATTGTTGACTTTAAGCTAAGTTTGAGTATACTAAACCATGGTTTACCATTGTGTAAGCACAACTTACTTTAGCGCATGGTTGACTATGGTTGCATCATAGATATATGGATGACTTTAGTTAACAATGGTTAACTGTGTCTAACCAAGGTTGATGGCATCTTAGTGTTGACCATGGTGATTTTGGTTAACCATGGATGGCTATGGTTAATGTTGGTTAACCAACATTGACCTTAATCGAGAATGGATGCCTTTGGTTAGTTATGGAAGACCATGTTAGACCGCCACTGGCCATGGTTAACATAACCACGATAACCATGGCCAACCATTGTTAGACCTTGGTATACAATGTTTGACCATGGTTAGGCCATTGTTGACCATGGTCAACGAAGGATGTCAAATGATGGCCAACCATTGATCGGGCATGGTTGACTTTAAATGGTGGTTGACTAAGTTTGGACATATTAAATAATGGTTGAACATTGTTTGAGCATGGTTGACAATTGATTGGGCATGGTTAACTTTAAACAACTTTCGACCATTGGTTGGGCATGGTTGACTTTTTACCGCTGCTTAGGAATGGTTTAGTTTAAACTAAGCTTGACTATATTAAACCATGGTTGACTTTATCACATCATGGTTGAATCTGGTTGACTTGAGTGCATCATGGTTGGCTATGGCTGATTTGGTTAACTGCGTTTAACCATGCTTGATGGCGTCTCATCGATGACTTGAAATAATGGGTATAGTTGACTTGAAATAATTGGGCATGGTTGACTAAGTTTGGTCATATTGAGCAGTGGTTATCTACACCAAAGACCGAATCAGTTTACGACACTTCAACTCCAAACCAGATACAGACACATATTTCATGTTCATCTTCGGATGGCAAAGATCGTCGCTCGTCACAGGCTACAGACACAAGAGTTTATCAAGTTTTTTATCCCCGTGGATCGCTTTGAGGCACATAGGGAGAGAATACACTTGATAAATCAACACTCAATACACTTGAGATATCCACTTTTCATGTGCAAGATCGCAAGATGCACGAGCATAGAGGATACCACCTACTCAAAGGGCCGAATCGGATTATGGCACTTCAACTCGAAACCACGTACATATACAAATTTCCTATTTGTCTTCGGATGACAAAGGTCTTCACATGCTACAGATACAAGAGTTTCTCAAGTTTTTTTATCCCTCTAGATTTCTTTGAGGAGTAGAGGGAGAGCATAAACCTGATAACTCAATACTCAATACACTTGAGATGTCTGCTTTTCATGTGCAAGTTCGCAACACTACAACAAAAACTGGATTTAGCGTTGGATTTTACTGTAATTTTTTCCCAATTTTGGTGAACAATCCGATGCTAAACCTGGTGCTATTGTACATTTTCATAAAATGCCATCTATTGCATCTTTTTTTCTGTCCTTTTTAACATCCATTTTTTGCGTCCATTTTTGCACCCAATTTTTTGCATCTTTTGTTATGCCCAATTTTGCATCTTGTATTGCATCTTTTTTTGTGTCATTTGTTACATCCTTGTTTGCACCCAGTTTGACGCTCAATTTTGCATCCAATGTTGCGTCTTATTTTGCTCCTTTGTTTTCATCGAGTCTTGCACCCAATTTTGCACCATGTTTTGCATCAAATTATGTGTCCAATTTTGCATCTAGGTTTGCATCTAAATTTGGGCCCAATATTGCATCTAGTTTTGCATCCAATTTTAGTTATAATGTTGCATCCCTTTTTTCATCTAATTTTGCATCTTGTTTTACGTCTTTTTTTGTATCCATGTTTGTGCCTAATTTTTCAACTTGTTTTACGTCGTATTTTGCATCTAGGTTTGCACCTAGTGTTGCATCTTGGTTGATGTCTTTTTTGCATCTATGTTTGAGCCCAATGTTGCACCCAGTGTTGCGCCTAGTATTGTGCCTAGTTTTGTGGCCATGTTTGTATCTAATATTGCATCTAATTGTGTGTACAATGTTGCATCCCATATTGCATTCAATATTACGTCTAGTTTTACATCCAATGTTTCGTCCCATCTTGCATCCAATATTGTGTCTCATTTTAGGTTTTTGTTTGCGTCAAGTGTTGCTTCCAGTTTTGCACTTGGTGTTACACCTATTTTTATGTCCATCTATACACCATATTTTGTGCTCAATTTAATTTCCAATTTTACGTCTGGTTAGGAGTCCACTTTTGCATCTATTGTTGCATCTAGTTTTGGGCCTAGTATTGCATCTAGTTTTGAGTCATTAATTGTGTCTAGTGTTGAGTCTTCTTTTGCATCCTATTTTTCTTTTATCGTGACATCCATTTTTGTGTCCACATTTGTGTCTGACATAGCGTCCACTTTTGCATCCACTTGTGTGTTTGGTGTGACGTCCACTTTTACATCTTGTTTTGCATTTAGTGTTGCATCTAATATTGCATCCATCTTGCACTACTACATTTATTACCTTTAGAAATACACTGCAATATCATTAGGACATGGAGGAATCGAACCACCAACCTCCTGCTTGTAAGGCAGGCGCTCTTCCATTGAGCTAGCACCCTTTAAGAATCGGGAAGAGGAGAAATATTAACTCAGATTTCATCATTTGAATTCTAATAAAAGAAAATAAGATCCAAAGACAGTGATGCTTAAAATCCAGTTTATTTTTCCAAACACATTAATAAGCACAAAAATCTACCATGATCAGGCAACAAAATATCCTAAACAATTACACATTCTATTAAAGTGGTTCGTAAAAGGGTCTTAGAGAACAAGATAATGTATTGATGCATACCTAATAACCTAAACTTGAGAAGGACAGAGAATAAGGATGTGTTTAAGAAATAGTTGTAGAATCCAATTGAGGATTGTGTGTTGCTACATAAATGTTTCTATTTGTTGATTATGTGATTTTGTTTAACAATGGGATGGTAAGAGAAGCACTCATGAATGGTTATTAAAAGAATATGCCTACCTCAAGATTCTTTAAGCCTCGCCTGAAGTCTAGTTGTTGTTTCAATTTTCATCATGCTAGGAATAGGCTGTTCAGTTTTGGTGAGACCTCTGGATTTACATGGACAACAATAAAACCCTAATTGTGATGAACGAAATAATTTCATCTGCACAGGTGAACTTTCGATTATATTAAAAACAAATCTTGGTGAATGAAATAAATTGACCACAGCTTGAAAACTATAGTGTCATCATGTTAGTGCACTTGATTAAGCATCCTATTTTGACAGACTCTTGAAGACTTTATTCAAAATTTCACATACTCTCTTTGAAAACTAAATATGTAGATGTTCTCTTTTACAACAAAAATAAGGTTATTAAATAGAATCCGGATTGAAAATATTTAAGTGCACATAACAAGATACATGGACTCAAAATTGTTTTCAGTTAATGTTGTTTCTAGATGGTACATTTCATCTTCATAAAGCTATTGTCTAAACTGTTGTCTTTGGTTATTTCAGTCATTCTGAATCTTAACCTCCTTTCTTAAACAAGCTAGTACATTTTTTTTCTAGAACATTTCCTAACTGTTTACAACGCTGGAGTCAGATTGTTATTGATATGTTGTGCAGGACCTCTGACCCTCTAGAATCTAGACATGTATGCATGACCAATTAAAATGTTCATAATGACCAACCAGTTCGAATTGGTGTTTTAACATTCCTTAAAGGAAAAACAAATAAAGTGGGAAGGCTAGGTTTACCATTTGTAAGGAGACTACTATTATCCCCAAGAAAGAGAGAGAGAATTAGTTAATTATTTTGTCCCATAATGGACCACAAATATCAAAACATCGTCAGTGCAGAAACCACTTGTCACTAATTAGATGCCTTCCAATATTCCAATAAAGTACCTAATCTCCTCAATGGACCCTTATCCAAGGTCCGTTCCATTTTAGATATCAAATGTTCAGCCTATGAGGATTGGAAATCCCAATATTATATAGACCTTTACTTTGGTCTGGTCATGGAATCCATCCAACAACCCACTGTGGTCAATCAAAGCCCTTTCCTAGACTACAAAGATCAAGATGGATTTCTTTATAAGTTGAATCAATTGTGTGTTCCATCTAGATCAACTTGCCTTTTGCTTATCAAGGATCTTAAAGTCATAAACCCAGATCTCTCAAGCACCAAGAGAGATCATACTTCTTGAGGTATAATTTTTTTATTATTTACTCACATGTCATGTATTAGTTCCTTCATATTAAATGATAAAAAAATTATTCCTAACGAAATTTAATCCCTCTAAGGGCTTGAAGATCTGGGCTTAAGATGGATATACACTGGTTACATCACATTACATACATGCACTCAAAGAATAACCTACAGGTCCTTAAACAGAAATATGTGTTCACATCTATCAACACTTTAGATTCTGCATGTACTTGATCTCTGTATTAAAACATTGAGGAGTGCAAATACTGCATGGTACAAGGTAATTCAAAGATGGATATACGTTGGTTGCATCACAATACAGATCTACACTGAAAGAATAACCTACAGGTCCTAAAATAGAAACATGTGTTTGCATCTATCAACACTTCAGATTCTGCATGTACTTGAACTCTGTATTAAAACATTGAGGAGTGCAAATACTGTATGGTACAAAGTAACTGAGCTTAATAAATCTACAATTTGGAAATTATGGACAGCAAGCAAATCTTGAACAAAAAATCACACTAATATATCATTGGAGGAAATTACAATGGTAGCCAACACACAGGTGTCCTAAAAAGGGGTTGACACCACCATCCATGGAATCCTACTAACAAAATTTTCTAAGCCAGTATAAAACACTATCAACTACAACTTGATCGAGGGAAAATATTTACATAAAAAATGAGATAAAAGGGATGTAATTATCCTCTTTATAATATTTAATTTTTTAAGCTATTGTAAAGCAAAATCCTAATTATGTTTT
>LPNX010244650.1:1563-15835 GCA_001517045.1 Pseudotsuga menziesii
CCGTCCTTAATGGTATGATCGAGGAAGAGTTTTACATCGAATAGTCATGAGGATTTGAAGTTGAAGATAGATGGAATCAAGTATGCAAGTTGAAGAAGGCCTTCTATGGCCTGAAGCATGCTCCCATAGCTTGGTATGGAAGAATAGATAGCTTCCTGATGAGCATGGGCTTTGCCAAGAGTAAAGTCGATCCTAACCTTTCCTACAAGGTTGTAGAAGATGAACCTGTCATTCTATTACTATATGTGGATGACTTATTCTTGATAGGGAATGAGAAACAGATCATGGAAAGAAAGAAGAAACTAGCAGAAGAATTTGAGATGAAAGACCTTGGGTTAATGCATTATTTCCTAGGTTTGGAAGTATGGAAAAGTTCATAAGGAATATTTCTCAACCAGGAAAAGTATGCGGTAGAGATATTGAAGAGATTCAATATGTTGGAATGCAAAGTCATGGCCACACCCATGGACTCCAACCTGAAGCTGTTAGCTGATGACTCATTAGATTTAGTGGATGTGACTCACTACAGACAGATCATTGGGTCATTAATGTACTTAAAAAATACCAGACCAGACATTTGTTTTGCTGTGAACACCTTAAGTCAATATCTTGTTCAACCAAGACGGGTTCACCTAGTAGCTGCAAAAAATGTGATGAGATATCTGAAAGGGACTATAGACTTTGGTCTATACTATGATGGTAGCCATGAGTATAGATTGTATGGCTACATAGATGTAGATTGGGCTGGAAGTATCTCAGATAGGAAAAGCACATCAGGTAGATGCTTTTGTTTGAGGTCTGCTATGAGTTCATGGTTTAGTAGGAAACAGTCTAGTGTTTCTCTTAGCACGGTTGAAGCAAAATACATAGCAGATTGCTCTACTAAGTTGTGAAGCCATATGGCTTCAGAAGCTGATATCAGGTCTCTTTGACCTGAAGATGGATACTACAATGATTCTATGTGATAACCATAGTTGTAATGACAAAGAACCCTGTGTTTCGACGTAACACATGGAAATCTGGTATTTCTACATACAAGATAAGATACAGATGATGATACTGTAGATGCAGATGATGGTGATTCAGTATTTCTATACTGAATATAGAGATGATGATGTTTCAGTATTCCCATACAGAAGATATAGATGATGATGATTTCAGTATTCCCATACTGAATATATAGATGATATTTTAGTATTCACATATTGGAGATACAGATGGTGATAGTTCAGTATTCACATATTGAAGATGTAGATGCTGATGGTTTAGATGATGATGTACTGACAAAGCCTCTGCCTTGAGTAGAGTTCGAACACTTTCGAGACAAGCTTGGTGTTGTTCGAAAATACCTTCATCGAAAGGGGGAGTAGTGATGTTGCAATGGGATTGTATCATCCCTGGCCATTTTCCTTAAAGTGATCTGGAGACCTTGGTCCTCGAGAATGAAGAGGGATTGTATCATCCTGGGAAATCTATCCACAATAGATCCGGTGACCTTGGTCCTCAAGAACGTGGTGGGATTGTATCATCCTTGGGCACTTGCCCTAAAGTGATCCGAAGACCTCGGTCTTCGAGAATGAAGAGGGATTATATCATCCTGGGACATCTGTCCATAATAGATCCAGTGACCTCAGTCCTTGAGAACGTGGTGGGATTGTATCATCCCTGGGAACTTGCCATAAAGTGATCTGGAGACCTCAGTCTTTGAGAATGAAGAGGGATTGCATCATCCTTGGACATCGTCCTAAAGTGATAGGGATTGATTCTCCTGTAATCAATCCGATGTCTTCGGTCCTTGAGAATGTGGTAGGATTGCATCATCCTTGGACATATTCCTAAAGTGATAGGGACTGATTCTCCCATAATCAATCCGGTGGATTCGGTCCTCGAGAATGTGGTAGGATTGCATCATCCTTGGACATAGTCCTAAAGTGATAGGGATTGATTCTCCTGTAATCAATCCGGTGGCTTCGGTCCTCGAGAATGTGGTAGGATTGCATCGTCCTTGGACTTAGTCCTAAAGTGATAGGGACTGATTCTCCCGTAATCAATCTGGTAACTTCAGTTGTCGAGAATGTGGTGGGATTGTATCATCCCTGGACTTTAAGTCCAAAAGTGATCCAAAGACTTTTTGTCTTTGAGTTGTGGATTGCAGGTTGTTGCTGATGATGATGATGCCGTACTGATTGAAAGATCAGAGTATGATGATGATGACATATTGATCAAACGATCAGAGTATGATGACGTACTGATAGAAAGATCAGAGTATGATGATGACGTACTGATCGAAAGATCAGAGTATGATGATGATGACATACTGATCAAAAGATCAGAGTATGATGATGATGACATACTGATCTAAAGATCAGAGTATGATGATGATGCACTATGATTATGATGTTTCTGATTGAAAGATCAGAGTATGATGATGATGTTTCTGATCAAAAGATCAGAGTATCTTGATGATGTTTCTGATCGAAAGATCAGAGTATGATGATGATGTTTCTGATCGAAAGATCAAAATGTGATGATGATTATGATCGATAGATCAGAATATGATGATGATGATTTTGCTGCTGATCGAAAGGGAAAAGTGTTGATGATGATATTGCTGATCGAGAGGTCAATGTACTGAAGATGTTGCTGCTGATCGAAAGGTCAAGGTGTTGAAGATGTTGTTGCTGATCAAAAATTCAAAGTGCTGAAGATGTTGCTGATCAAAAGGTCAAAATCCTGAAGATGTTGTTATTGATCGAATAGTCAAAGTGCTGAAGATGTTGCTGATCGAAAGGTCCAAGTGCTGAAGATGTCATTTCTAATTGAAAGATCAAAATGATGAAGATGTTGCTGATCAAAGACTAAAGATGTTGCTAATGATGAAGACTGAAGATTGAAGATGAAGACTACATGATGTTGAAAATATTCCAATTATTTATAGATGTGTTACCCTGTTGATGTTGATGATGTCCCCTATATCTACTCTTGTTGTTGTTGATGTTGCTATAGAATACCCTTCTCGTTAAGGGGGAGTGTTGAAATATTGTAACTTCAAAGAATATTCTATATGTATATTTTTGTGGTCCCCGATGGTCCTACCAGGAGAACCACTTGTATTACATTGTAATCCGATGCTCCTAATTGGAAGAACTAATAAGAGTCATGAGGTAGTCCCCTCTAATTGTAAAGGTGGGTCATTAGCACCCCAGTGTGGTTAGTTGAGCCTGTTGAAATATTGTAACTTCGAAGAATATTCTATATGTATCTTTTTGTGGTCCCCAATGGTCCTACCGGGAGAACCACTTGTATTACATTGTACCCTGATGCTCCTAATCGGAAGAACTAATAAGATTCATGAGGTAGTCCCCTCTAATTGTAAAGGTGGGTCATTAGCACCCCAATGTGGTTACTTGAGCCTACATGTGTAACTTGAGCCTACATGATTTAACTTGAGCCAACATGTCAAATGAGTTAACTTAAGTGAACGGATGAATATAAATAGAGGTGTAGTGCTCCTCATTTGAGACACACACTCACTTGAGTAGCGCACTTATGGAGGAGATAAGTCGCTGGAGAAGGAGGAGGATCAGGTTTTTGATCTCCTTGTTGGTTTTACCTTTTTACCTTTTTTGGGGCATCTATATTGAGGAAGCTTTTGCTGGGATTTTCCCTTTTGGGTTTTCCCAGGATAAATCTGTGTTGTTCTTGTGATACTGTTTCTTTCAGTGATCCTGTTTATATGCTTTTGTTATGAAAAATGAAATGATATACTAATGTCTTAGCTAAGCATATGAAAATTCAACAAAAAGAAGAGTTCCTTGAAGCTTGGGAGTTGTGCCAAGCTATTACCAAGATATTGTAGGATGTTTGAAGTGCTTGAAAGAATAGGGCCAGTTGCATATAGGCTTTGAATTTCCTACTAGCACTAGGGCTCATAATGTTTTTCATGTTTCTTTTCTTAAGAAATATATACATGAACCTAACCATGTGATAAATTGGGATGTGATTCAGGTGGAACCTGAGGGAGAGTTCTGAATCAATCCAATGCGCATCCTCGACAGGAAGGTCACCATGCTCCGGAACTGAGCCATAGGACAAGTAAAGGTGCAATGTCAGCACTACAGTCTTGAAGAGGCTATGTGGGAGCTAGAGGATGCCATGCGATTGGCACATCCATTTTTGTTCAATTCTGTGGAGCACTGAGACGATACCAGTGTAGAATTTTGTTCAATTTTTTTAAGCACTGAGGACAGTGCTATTGAAGGGGGAGGGGAATGTAACACCCTGGTTTTGACCCCATTGCATTAATGTATATGATGTAAATATTATACCGGGTCATGACAAGGAGCTCAAGGCCAAGGCCCTGTCATCAATTAATGTTTGGTATATAGGCGATCATGGTCGATGCCTATGGTTTCTGTGCTAAGTCCAGCACATTTGTAAACATCATGTAAATATGCAAATTAATGAAAACCCACAACCAACTATGTCAATGCAATGAATAATGAGATGGGGGCATGATTTTCCTAAGGATAAGGAGGTGAGAATGTTAACCTTGAGCCAGTTTGGGGAAAAGCCATGTGTCATGGAGGGAACCCATCAAAACTATCAACTACCCTCTTTCTTGTCTTCTCTTCCCAACCAATTATTCTTCCGGAAGGTAGTTGAGGTAGTTATTGTTTGGAAGGGGAAGAGTATGGGCAATTTTAAATTGGGAAAAGCACCCAATTTTGAGATGTCGTGTTTTGCTTGCATGAACAAGAAAACACCAGAACCGTATGCCAGTTTGACCCATGTGTTCACGTTTTGGGTTTTACTCTCACTAGGGATAACTATGGGAGTCACAGGGGTTCACTTAACATTCATCATTCACCACCATATTCGTTTAGAGTAAGAGTGACATTATGGTAACAATGGAACTCTTCTTGTGTGTATCCTTCATGTTCTGTGAGTGTATAATGACATTGTGATAACAACGAAGCTACATCTGTGTGTATCCTTTGCGTTCTATGAGTGTCTTTCCATTGGAAAGACTGTGATTGTTGTGTTGCAGCGTACCTTAAACTACAGAGTGTATGAGACCCTATTACTTGTGTTCCATAGTAAGCCTATGTTGTGGGGTCTCCTTGTGGTTGTTTTGTTGTGCACCCTGGTTCGGGTATGAGATATGTACAAGACTTAGGAATGGGAGAAAAGTAGAATGGGCTTGATAAACCTAGTGTGGAACCTCACAATAAGATAAGAGTTCCCGGTAAACCTGCTATGCACATCCTGAAGAGCATTGGAAGGGAAGGTGTAGCCCGAGGGACTATGGAGTAGAGAAGGGGACACTTCTTTGTGTTGGGTGTGTAGGAAATAGGGAATCTAGGCTAGATAGGCCTTGTGAAGGTGTTCTTAGCTCTATAGATGAGCTCACTAGCTTAGCATTTCTTCTTGCCCATTTCCTTAGAAGCTTGACAAACCCAACTGGAAAGATGGTTTGGCTGGTGGCCTGATAAACCCATCCGTTGGATTGGATGTGTCTTGCTTTCTTTGACTTGGTGAGTAACCTTTGGTTGGACAGTTTGATAAACCCAACCATGAATGTTTGCTTGGCTAGTTATCCTGATAAACCCAACAATAAGATGGCTTGACTATGAACAGTTTGATAAACCCATCTGTTGGCTTGACTGGTCCTTAAGGTTAAGGTTGGCTTGACTATGAACAATCTGTGAAACCCAACTATGAGATGGCTTGGCAAAGTGGCCTGTGAAACCCATATGTTGGGATGTTTTCCCTTACAGCCTGATAAACCCAACTGTGTTGGCTTGGATGAGTGTTATTTCACCTTGGATATGTATGAGTCTAGTAGTGTTCCCTTATTCCTTGAGGAAATCATGCCTAGCTCAAGGGTGGTAGTGTTGCTGAGAGACTAAGGAGCCCACTGGCCTATAGTTGGGAGGAACGTTGCAACGACATAGCTGGTTATGGGACAAGTTCTGTTCAAGATAAGTGTTCTTATTTATGTTATTCTATGAAATTGTATATCTTGTTTTGTAAATTGCTTGATGAAATGTGATGAACATGTTGCTATGTTGAATTCATGCATCATTCCTTTGAATCATTGTAATCATAGGCATCTATGTATGTTTTCCCATCAATGCATTCTGAACTAAGTTGCAGGGTATATTGGCCAGATCGGTAATGGCCTGAATGATCAGATTGATCCAAGAATTTAGTGGAAAATCTGAGTTTCTCATTAGAAATACTTCTTTGCGCAAAATTACAAGTTTGTAGGATGTGAGATGCGGAATGTCATTTCGCAAATTTTGGTTTCTGTAGATTTCCCTTCTGCAACTTCTTCTCAGCAACTTACAAGATGTGGGATCATGGTGTCGCGATTTCCATAATTCCCAATCCCGCCATTCAAATCTCCTCACCGTCAATATTCATGGGATGATTCTCTGCTGTTGATCTGTTTCCAATGCGGGATGCAGGATGCGGGCTACAGGAAGTGAGGTTGTAATTTTTGTAACTTTTAGACCCCACAACTTGGTCTTTCCGCATCGTTGATTTTTGCGGGTGGATTCTGAACCGTTGATTTGGTTCCGGTTTGCGGGATCGTTTATGATCGTTGATTTCCATCATATTTTCTCTCCGTCGTCCAATCTCCTCTGAGATATTTCTGTGCAGATTGTCGAACTGATCTATGGAAGATGAGAGGGGGTGTGACAGTGTTGGAAATGTTGAGATGTGGTTCACAACCATGCCCTGTGTTTCGATGAACAATGAAAGTTTTCGATGAAATTTTTATCTTCCACATGATATTGGGGTATGGGTACGTGACAAGGAAATTATTCATTCTATCAAATGGAAGAAGCTTTCAACATTCCTTCTGAAACTTGATCTTGAAAAGGATTATGACAAGATTGATTGGTCATTCCTTCTCCTTATTTTGTTATAGTTCGGTATTTCTCATGTTGTTTCTACATGGATAATGTCTTGTATTACCACTTCTATCTTCATGGTTCTGATAAATGGTATCTCGTCTCCATCCTTTAGCACTTCCAGGGGGATGCATGAGGGCTGCCCATTATCCCCATACCTTTTCATTCTCACCATCAAAGGGCTCAACATGATGTTCTTGGAAGCAAAGGAGAAAGGCCATTTGAAAGGAGTTAAGGTATCAAATGGGAACTTTTTCTCACCTTTTATTCGTAGACGACATTATTATATTTGGTCATGGTAAAACTGATGAATGGAGATGCATAAAATATTCATTGATACTCTTTTTCTCTACCTCCAGTTTATCCATCAGCCTACGTAAGTCATCCTTTTATCACAATTGGAGGCTGGAACCCCAGTTATCCAATGTGACCAATCTCTTTGGTTTCAAGGCGGCACCTATCGAAGATGGTTCGAAATATTTGGGCTATTATCTTAAACCGAATTGTTGCCAGGTGAAGGACTGGTGATGGTTATTGAAGAAATTTCACAAGAAAATGGATGAGTGGACATCAAGGTGGCTCTCTCTGGGGGGGAGACTTATGCTCATTTCGTCTGTTCTCTAGTCCATACTAGTCTATTGGTTTTCATTACTTCGAGTATTGAAGGGAGTTATTTGCAAGATTAGGAGACTTATGTTTTATTTTCTATGGAAAGGGAAATCGATGGATGCAAAATTCCATTCGGTTAGCTGGGAATGTCTTTCTAGGACAAAAGACTCAGGTGGCTAGGGTATCAAGCAGCTTAGCCTCTTCAATCAGTCTCTTTGTGAAAACATCTTATGGAGGGAGCTTACAGAGAATGGTCAATGAAGTATAATTTTACGTTGTAAATATCTAAGAAGATTATTGGGTGTGTCTTGGTTGAGAAAAGGATGTACACATGAGGTGAATGGATCGAGGATATGGAGAAGTATGGTGGGTACACTTTCTATGATTTTACCAAAAGTTAGCTCCCAAGTCGACAGAGGTAGCCAAGTTTTCATGGGTATTGAAACTATTGTTAGCCTAGGGTCACATTATTCTCTTCCTCATAGCATTCTCAGGATCCTGCAGGAACGAAACATTTATACTCTTACTCACATTTACTCCTCAGTGGGAGATACAAGAAGACAATGGATTTCTTCATGATACCTTGGTCTCAATGGGGATTTGGCTTTTTTTTGGGATCATTATATCATGGGATTGAAAAATGTTGTAATTATGCTGACTGAGGATTATGACTAACTTGTTTGGGACATCAACAAGAAGAATGGTATTATCATGACCGAGTTGGTATACAAGCACCTTTCTGATATTTCTTTAGTTCAACAACCTTCTTTTTTACTTTCAAAATTGTGGAAGGGGAAGCTACCTATTAAAATCAATTTCTTCAGATATTTGTGTATCAATCATAAAATCCTTACTTGGGATGGATTACAACGTTGTGGCTTCCAAAGTCCGGGTTCTTGCAGTTTATGCTACCACAGTCTGGAAACTGTGGATCACATTTTTGGGGAGTGAAACTACTTTCATGACTTATGGTTGTTGTTTTTATGAGAAATTGCAGGTATCCACTCACCAAGACAACGGGATTTTGAAGGAAAATTTTATGTGTTGGATAACTGAAACATCACTCCCATCAGATTATATTATGGCCATTTTATGGGCAGTATGGAGAGCTTGGAATATTGCATTATTTAAAAAAAGAAGGGTGGATTCGTAGGTCTCCTATTCAAAGGAACTGGCATGGTTATGGTTCCACTCTGAACAAGGTAAGGACTCGTATTATCCTCGTCCCCTTATTGGCCCTTAATTCTATTGTCAGGTACTTCAAGGGAGGAGAGTAGGGTCGCTTGTGCAGTACTGGGATGATGATAAGAATTCTGCCAGATATCACTTATAGATTGAGGTTGGGTATTGGTAGGGGTATTAATACAAGAGCCGAGCTTCTATCCCTTTAGGGACTACTCCGATTCGCTAAAGAAAAATACTAGCAAGAGCTATTGGTTCTAGGGGATTCACATGTTTTGGTGGATTGGGTAAGCCAGAAAAAATATATTCAGAATATTCAACTCTCCCACTTTCTAAGACATACCAGGAACCTTATTTTCCACTTTCAACAGATTTCATTTTGACATATTTATTGTGAACTCAATGGGGTGGAAGATGGTCTTTCCAAGCAATTTGTTGGACTTGGCATTGGGGATCTGATTTGGGATTTATGTCATGGAAGTTGTAGGGTAGAGAATGGTCTTTTAATTTATATCTAGAATCTTTCTAGTATCATCTTGGTTCTTATGTGGTTACTTATAGTCATGTCTGTAATGATCCTAGGTTATCTAGCCTTATGGCTATGGCTCTAGCTATCAGTGTTTTGAACTTCTTTGTTTAAGGTGTCTTGAAGTTCACATATATTTCTTGGATGAAGAGTTTTGTACTTATGACACAAATTTCTTATATATAAATTTGTCTTTCAGTGTGAACACAAAAATATAACATCATACACTAGAACAATACCCATAGAATTCTGATGGTACATCATTGTAATTGTCAGAAAATTACCTTGACCAATAGTGTCCCAAATCGAAAATTTAATTTGATTCTCATCAAGCTCATATATCTTGATCTTAAAGTCAATTCCTATGGTGGTGATGAAACTTATGGTAAAAGAGTCATCAATGAAATGTAAGTGGAGACAACTCTCTTCAACACCACTTTCCTCTATCAATAACATCATGAAAAGGTAATTCTAATAAGCCTTATCTCTTTGTGCCCAAAGGGTTAGCTCAATTGGTAAGACGTGTGCACACTCTCTCGGTTTGGGAAGAGGTCATGGGTTTGAGCCTTGAATCCTTTGGGATTAGTCCTTTTATGAGGATGGCCAGCGGTTTACCACCTCTACCATCCCATCCACTAATGTGGGGAAGTATTGCTGAGTTTCCCGTGCATATTTCCATATGAAAAAAAAAGCCTTATCTCTTCGCGTTACAACAACCATCACAACATAAATTATTTGTCTCTACCTTATTCTATTGTTTCTTCTATTTATGTTGGTTTCTTATGTTGTGTAAGAAAAATTTGACTCAAACATGACATTGATAGATAATTAGATTTACCTCTTTTTCTTAAAGTGAAGAGTAATCATGGCATGTGGCCACAATTTTGGTAGCGCTATTATAGGTTTCCATTGAAGGCCTCATGGAAACAATAAATTTATTTTGAAGAAATGAATCTTGTGCCCATGTCTTGCGTGAGGTAGGAAAGAAAATCCAAGAATCTACCTACGTGTAGAGAAACAAAATTCGATGTACACACTGCCAAAATCACCAAAAAGTTTATCCTGAAGGTATTCACAAGCAAACCAATGTATGAGTTTATATATTAACCAAAAAACAAAAAACCTCATCATGTTGGATAACCAATAGATTTTTTGTCATTTTGTTGAAATAAATACATTTTTTTACAGTTACGTTGGAGAACAACAGATTTTTTGTCATTTTGTTGAAATAAATACATTTTTTAATAGTTATGTTGAATGATAGTGATGGTGTCCTTGTAAGAATAAATCATAAGTTTGAGTAATTTTGTGAGGAAAAAATGAGTCTTTTATTTCCAAATATTCTAATAATTTGTAATAAGGAGGCAACTTACAAAATCATATTATTTTTACCAGAATTGGTTAGAGCACAATAAATCTCAATAAAATTAGTTTTTGAAGAGACTATATGTGGGAGTTAGTTTTTCTACTTTAATTCAATAGTATCTTTATATGAAAGAATAACATGTATACAAATATAGAGAACATATACAAGATACACAATTCACAAAGATTTTTCTTGAGGAAACCATAAAGGAGAAAACCCTGCAAATTTCCTCATAATAGTTTCGTCACTAATACAGTGTCACAAGATGGTAAAACCCAAGAATAAGAATTATTCCACAACTCTTTCTCTTTCCTCCTTGTCCTCTCTCTCCTAATGCACACTTTAGAAAGTGATTAAGTGTGTGTCCAAATAGGAAGGGTTCCTCCGTGTTTATATTCTTCTATTTTGCAACTTAACTAACTAGGTCAACCAGGTAACCTATTTGTGGCCGACCTACCTAGGAAGACACAAAATTACATTTTACTGTATTTACATCAGGGACTATTTCCCTGACTTACAACAGATGGTTTACCTCAATGAACAAACAATAATGACATCCCAAACAGAGTCAAAACATCTCTAATGGGGGTACAAAAATATATAATGATAATATACACTATAATATCTTTTGAAGTTACAAATACAACTAGCATAGATCCATCTTAAACCTGGTTCTAGAAAGCACCAAGAGGGATCCAATTTCTTTAGGTGTAAGTTATTTTTATCTTAAATTTTTAAATGTTCATAAAAAATTGCACCTCCGATAGGTTTAGTGTTTGGTAAATCTGGGTTTAACATGGATCTTTTAATTACTTTTCAGTTAGTTTTATTATTGGGTTTTTACTATTTGATAAATTAGGGGACATGTTTTTCTCTATATTCTTTTTTGTTTACACTATATAAAAATATGAATTCACAATATATTTTTTATTTATTTCGATTAACATAATGTTTTTTTTATGTCGGCTAGCATAACGTGACTAACGTGACAGGATCCCCTCCATTCTGGGCTGAGAGCACCTCACTTCTCTAGGTTCAACAACACTCCCTTTTAACTAGGAAGATATTCTCTCGCCACAATCATCAATAATCTGGTCAAGTCATCATCACTAGATCGTCACCATTGCTTTTATCATAGTCCTCGTCTTATCAATCATTTATTAGTGACATCTATCAGATCTATATGTCATAGGAATTTTCTACAGAGACAACCATGTTTCATGTTGGATGTAGGCCTAGTCCTCATCTAAGTCTTCATCATATCCATAAGAAAGACATCATGTAGGTATATCCCAGGAACATTCATTACATTTCCACTACAATAACATGTGTCTCATAACGTCATCTTGTCATATTCATATCATCTCATCATCATACTCGGAGAACAACCCAGATGCACACCACATGTCCAACAGACCACCTGCATTTTTCCAGCATAGGAGCATGCCAGGAATCATTACGACTCAAAGATAACCTGCATATACCACTATGTGAGAATCTCCTAGGACCACACCAAGTGTATTACATATCTCCATGGTCAACCCGCATTCTACCAGAATAGGAGCATGCTAGGAATCATTACATCTCAAGGATAACCTACTCCTACCATTACGTGAGAATCGCCTAGGCGCACACCAAGTGTCTTCATGATCGGTGGAACTCTCATCATCTCCTACATGGGAACACATAAGGACTTATTATGTCTAGGGACAGCCTATGTTCTATTCTAGGACTGATTACATCCAAGGACAACCCCAAGGAATCATTACATCTAGGGACAACCTGCTTTCTATGCCAAGACTAATTACAACCGAGGACAACCTTCCTGAACTCATTACATATAGGGACAACCTACGTTCTATGCCAGGACTGATTACATTAGAGCATAACCTGATAGAACTAATTACGTCCCTAGACAACTTGCATTCTATGACAGGATTAGTTGCATCTGGGGACAACCTGTATTTATTCCTATGTGAGATCTCATTCTATTGCATCTGCTTCTTCTAGTCTCTCATCATATCTAGCATGGGAGAATTCCATGACTGATTACGTCCAGGGACAACATGTTTCTTAATAGAATTTGAATGCCATTAAGATATTCAAGCAAAGAGTTCTAATAATTTTGCAGTAATTGAATGGATAATGAACATACAAACTAAGAAAAACAAACCACACAAGAAACATACAAGTATTGCTCAGGAATTTACAATATATTCATCATAATAATATTCGGTGTTACAATAGTTTACATAGGAAAGAATTCGAATGCATGGGGTATGAATTCGAATTTCCCAGGTGGATATGATTGTAGCTAACTGAATCTCAAACTCATGGTCTCTTAATAAATATCGGAGTCCAACATATCAACTCCTAGATGTCCAACAACTCAAACAAACAGTGACAGCTAGTTAACTCAGTGCAACTGAGTGTGGTAGGTGGGCAAAGGCGCCTACTCCACTTGCATCCATGCGTTATCCATGCAAGACATGCACTAGCCTAACTGTTTGAGAACTAACTGAAAGTAACTAAGGGCTAACTAAGACTAACTAGTACTAACTCCAACTAACTGAAGTAGGTTGGTGTCGGGACTCCCAGTGGCTCCTAAAATGTAGGGATTGGTCTAGGAGGCACCCAAACTAATACATGCAAATTTAGTAAGTATCAATTAACCTGTAGCAGTGTTCCCAAAACTCTACTGACTAGTACATGTGGCCCCATTAGGCCAAGTGGACCCAATTGTACTAGTGGACCCATTTAATTAATTAAGGTTCCCAAGTTAGAAAAAATTAATCTAATAGACAATATGGTCAAGGGAGGATTACTAATCCTAACACCCCCCCTGAATCCTAACTTGGAAAACTATGGGACCTAGTAACAATACCATAATTTACCCAAATACAATCTAAAAGAAATAATTATGCTTAATACAACCGAAGAAATAGGGGAAAATCTCATGGGAAACCCCCCCCCTCAAAATAAGTAGAAATACAAATTGTTATAGTTGATTTTAGCACACATCATGAATCACACTTTTATGGCCTTCCATGTCCCTCTGCAAACTCCTTAGACCCCATGGACCATTTTTGTTCCTTTGATGTTTCCAAGATCATCCCTAAAAACATGTAAAAATTGCCATACACGACTTTTAAACCCTTTCTCGTGTATATACGCAGGTTTGACCCCTAAAACCACGTACATCGGGATGTGTGCAAAATGCCAAATTCTTTTGGAGTTTTCCTTAATGTGGATCTGACTCAGTTGTCTCTTGGCCTTCCCTATGCCTTGATATCACTCAGATTCGACCTTTCATTACCCATTGAAGAGCTATATAAAGAACCCTTTGGATACATTGAAGGCATGAGGAATTGAGAGCAAGAAACTATAGTCCATTATTTCTGGAACTTGTGCTTGAGTCTGCATCCCTTTGTCCCTTGGAGCACTTTTGTGTTCTTCCCAAGCTTGCCCTTTGCTTGTGAGCTTGCTATCGAGAGACGGAGGATTGAAGTGGTGGAGGCCCAAGTGGGGATCTTAGTTTCTTCGATTCGTAGACGTGCCGATAGAGTTTGTATTCATTGTAATCTCTGATTTTATATTAATAGAAATATCTTTTCCTGTCCAATAATGTGTATTTGAATGAATATTTGATCCATGGATGATTTCAAA
>LPNX010244650.1:15885-65928 GCA_001517045.1 Pseudotsuga menziesii
ATCTAACATGATTATATATAGCATGCTTGTCTTGTTTATTGAATGTTGGGGAAGCAATTTATCAATTCACGCTGGAGTTGGAAAGCTCAACGGGGATCTACATCAACTGTCCAGAATAAGGTACGAATAGAGATCCTTTAGTGTTAGATATTTGGTTTCTCTTGCATATAGGAAAGGATTGATTTCTGGAGTCAAGCTGTCTATTGTGGTACCCCAAGCCATAGGAATTTCTCTCCATAACAGAATTGGTGACTCTGCTGGGGAGTTCCTAGTAGTTGTCCTTTGGGGGTTTTTATCGGCATTCAATGTTCTTGAATTGCTCTTATTTCTCTGTTTCTGAGTCGGGTCTAGGGGCATGTTTTCCTGGTAGTGTATGATTGGTGTGAATTTTGTCTCAGTTTATCTGTTTTCCTTTCTTTTTATACATTTTTCTTCCTGTACGTGAGTTTTTAACTCACAGTCGCGTATACACGCGGCTTTGACTTCTATATCTGCATACATACATGGGTCCACTACGAATAGTCGCGTATGCACTGAGTTTTTCCTTTTAGAGGAAGATGGATTGTTGCTGGGTGAATTTTGATGATTACTGAATCTCCTTTGATACTGCTAGAGTCTGTATACACCTCTGTTTCTGACCAGAGACACATTTTTTTAGGGTAAATTTCTTTTTTAAGAATGTTCTTGTCATTGCACTTTCGATTTTTTGTTTTGGGATTAGTGCATTAGATTTATTTTACCTTAGTACTTTGCGTGAGTGCTGTTTGATTGTGCTTGCAGAGTCTGGGGGTGGTAGAATCATTCTCTTGCTTTAGTATCTCATTTTTATTCAAAAAATCCAAAAATATTTACTTCTTTGCATCATTATGCATTGCACTTTGCACTTTGCATAGTACTTGCACTTGGTTTGCTTAGAGAAGTATTAGTTAGGATTTCATATAGGAATGACTGCATTTGTCATTTGAAGAAAATTTTGCATTTCACTTAGTAGCATGCCCTATTTTTCATTTGATACAATGCATTTGCATTGATTGTTAGGTGTGCATTTTACTTTGAGTTGTGTCATAACACCATTGGTTGCACGGTCATCTACCTTTTTTTGAGCAATAAAGCCAAATAAAATCAATGCTTAATTAAAATGGATTACACTATTTTCTTTGATAAGGTACACCAACAAGATTAGGTTTTAGGGTCTTGGAATAGTTCATGGTGAGTAAATTCTCCAAAACCACTAAACAACAACATGTATGTGTCTATCTAGGTGAGAGTGAAATTCCTTGGTATAATTAGTGTTTCTCAGGATCCTCCTCTTACAAGGGAGTTAAGCATGAGGCAGTGTGAGCGGTTATTGATTGGGATGACCCCTAGTCATAATTGAGTAGCACTGAAGATATTTCCAGGATTGCATTCGTATCTGGGGGCTCTTTCAAGAGTTTCGGGCTTTTCCACCCTGCCCATATGGTCAATCCCTCCTGCGAATTTCCACCTGAGCATTGATTATATTGAGGTGACCTTAGTTGCCTTACCTAGGTTATCGAGGGGGTACTTTGTAGGGGTTATTCTGTAGGTGTCCCGGGGTCTGACAACGCAATCGCTATATGCATTGAAGTTGAGGGCCACAATAATTGGTTACGAACCTCCTCTTGTTGTGGATGGGAGTCTCAAGCCTCTCCTAGATGAGACATACTTGCTTCATTCGGGAGCTCACATATCCTACCCTTGTTTGCTTGTGATTGGCTTTAGATTATATTGGTGTATGCTCTATGCACATTATCTTTCTTAGGGTTTGCGTAATTAGAGAGTCATTTTAATTTTTTGAGTCATTGTGGATTTAGGCCCGACACCTCGCCATTCTCTTCATTTAGCAAGACTTTCTCCTTCGACATCTCTTCCTCCTTTGGGAGAGAGAAGTAGACGGTCTAGGTGGACTACTTCTCACATTGATTCACATAGGATGGGAGATCATGAAGATTAAATTCCTAAGCTACCTTCTTCACTTCATGAGGTTGAAGAAGAAGAGCCTACCCCTACATATGACCCTTCACCTGATATACCTACACACTCTGGGTATGATCCTTCACGTGATATACCTACACACTCTGGGTATGATCCCTCATCCACAGGTCATCGGTATTGGATGCCGAGAGACAAGACTCATCATGAACTTGTGATCACTAGTTATGGTAGTTATGATATGTCTGGTATTCCTACGCATGATTCGGTACCACATACTGAGTCAGAGTTTGAACCTAACACTATGCCTGGGGGCATTCCTAGTCACTTCCATGTGGAGATATTTGGGAACTCAAGTCACATTGCACCCTCCATCCCGGTGGTGGAGGTCACATCACACGTTTTTTCTAGACCTAGTGCTAGTAGTCCTATTCAGATACCAGAGCCAAGATGAGTGACTGTAGGTAACACCACTTATGTAATCTCACATGTCCCTTCATCCTCTATTCCTAGTTCTTCGAATGCTATTTCTCCCGCACATTCATGTGGTCCTTCGGGATGAAATGTTGCTACGAGTCACGTGCATACTACTACTACTTGCGTAGTTATGTCTCAAATTCAAGTACCTCCTGTTGTGTCGGGAGGTCATATTCTTACTTCTGGAGGTCATATTCTTACTTCCGGAACGTATTCTTACTTCTGGAGGTCATATTCTTACTTCTGGAATGTCTATTCCTACTTGTGGAGTTTTTAATGGGACATCTCATGGGACTTCTTATGGACCCCAGTATGCACAAAGTTATTCACCTTATGGGTATGGGTATCAACAACCTGCTTACTCCCCAAATTATGGCTTTGTAGCCCCAAATAGTCAAGGTACACCAGATTATGGTGCTTCCATGCCACCCTACACTGGTCAAATGGGAGGAGGATACTATGGCCATGTCCATGGTGGTTACGGTAATCAGTCCTATGTGAACCAAAATAATCAAGGAGCGACTCATAGACCTGCTCAACCTAGGCTCCCTTTCCTAGCAACGTTAAATCTTCCTGACTTGTCGAGACTAACGAATGATCTGGTATCTTATGACCTGTCTTGGCTAGCTGTCTCTACGAAGCTTCCCTCGGACATTCCCAAGTTCGAGGGAAAACCAAGAGAAGATCCGAGTGAACATGTTACTACATTTCACTTATGGTGCTCTTCTAACTCCTTACACAAAGATTCGATCCATTTAAGGCTATTTCAACGCACCCTCACCGAGCCTACCGTGAAATGGTACATAGAGCTACCTAGGGGGGCATTCACTGTGTTCAATGAACTAGATATGAATTTTCTCAACCACTTCTAGTTACCAGTGCATTACGACATTGGTACGGAACTCTTGTCAATATTTCAGCAAGATAAAGCCACGCATATCTCAGACCACATCCAAGAGTGGCGTAGATGGAAGAGATTGATTAAAGCTTTCATACTGTCGGAGTTTCTCCTCGAGTGGTTCCTTAAGTCGTTAGTACTATAGTGAGAATTTATCCTCACTACAGGGGTAAAAATGGTTCCCTTGTGCCTATAGGGCACAAGGGTAGGTTTCTACCCTTAGAAAACTGTAAAAAATGGAATGGAAAATGGTAAAAACCAAGCTGCGAATTGAAACTAAGCTAAGTTACACTAGAAAAAGTAAATGGAAACTATTTTAAACTACATCTAAGAGCAAATGACAGGAAAAATGAAAGAGAAGTAGTAATGGAACATTGTTGAACCCCTCCGCACATAGTGGGTTAGGGTTCTGCCTCCAAAACCTACAAAAATAAGCCTATACTACTATGAAGACAACTTACAAAAGATGTTAATGGCAAACCTGCAACTAGAAATATTGGTTAGAAAATAAAACAAGTAAATAAACATGCATAAACAAAAGCTATACCTCACTTGGGTGGAAATGGGCCACCATGCCTTGGCTCATGGGAGCACCTCTCTCTTGGTTGGGGAGCAATGGCTTGGAGAAATGGAGATGGAGGAGAGGGAGAGTGGGTGGTTTGAGAGCAAGTGGTCTCAAAGCATCCACAGGCATCATAACAATATGCAAATGAGGAGTGTTTTGAGAGTGAACCCCCACCCTCCTTATATAGTTTTTCCAAGGGGTTTTAGGGTTTTAAGCCCTTGGTCAAGGCTTTAGCCCCTTTTTTGGGCCTTTAGCCCCTTCCGCCCTAACTTTAGTCCCTTTCAAGGTTTTAGCCCCTTTTTGAGGGCTTTATCTCTTGGGGGTCTATTTTGGGGTTTTTAACCCTTTTCTTCATCCTTGGGCTCTTTTGGAGGCGTGGGGGTCAAATGGAAGGTCATGGAAGGTCTTATGGAGTGAAATGAGTGTTGTGAGGTGGTGTCCTTGGGTGGTGTAGGCCAATGAGAGTTGTGTGGAGGATTTTTGGGTTAATAGATTGCCCCTTGATGTGTAAGGGTAGGAGCTCAATGTATGGCCAATGAACATCATAGTATTTGCTGTCGAGAGGTGGTGCTTCTGGGGATGGGGTGTCAAAACCCCAAATTTCTGAAAAATTTAAAATTTTGTAAATAAAGATAAACTTCATTAATGCAAACAACTAATTTTTTTAATTAGTTATATGTTAATGACTTCATATTTTGAATTATCTATTTGGTTATGTTTAACTTATAGAATAATTTGTTTTCAGTTTAATAACATGTTTTTCTTTGCGACCACAAGGTGGAACTGTCATGATATTTTGGGCTTACTTAGCTTTTGAGCTAATGTAGAAAGTTTACCTGCTCTTACAGATTTACAGGTAAGAAAGATCTGGTGTTGCTTGTCAATAATCATTACACATTCAAATATTTGTACGTCACAAAATTAATAGCTCAGTAAAAGAATATAAATGCTTTTCAATTTCAACTGCTTTTATGGGATAAAACCTTTAAATCGTTATTCTCTTTAAAGACGTCATGGAATATGAGATTCAGTCCTATCCGTGCTAGTGACAGTTGCTCACTTTCTCTAGTAGTTGTAATTTATAGTTCTTATTGCATACTAGACTCTCTGATGTTTACCAGTATTTACTATAGTCATCGTGTATAAACACCTTAATCTTTCTTTGCATACAGATTAAGAATGGCAGGGTTAGTATGTTAAGGGTATAATTTAAATTGGGAACAAAATACCATTTAAGTCATGATAGATTTGGTTACTGCTTGTGATATGAACATAATGTATATTGACAATGAGCTTATGTACCAATAATCCCACTTCCAAATCTTTTGAATTTTAAAAGGGATTATAACCTTATTGCATACTACATTCAATTAGACTATAAGTGTTGAAGAATTGAATTCCTCTGCACTAAATTTGTTTGGAAAAATATTATCCAATTATGGTTAATACATCATTAAAATTTCAACATCAAGCCCCTTAACATTTTAAGACTTAATGTGTTTAAAAGCATACCTTACTAGCTTAATAAATACACAATCAAAGGCAAAAGATGTTAACATAGCAAAAGGATATTTACCATAAATTAATTCTATGACTATCCTTTATAACAATGATTAGTATACTATAGGTTAGAGTAATAATCGTTGGTTGAGCGAATACTTGCAATGTATAAAAAGGTGCAATGTATAATATGAAAGGGGTCAAAGAATAGACCACGTTCCACGATGAGTTTTAAGTTTAACCTTGATTTTAAGTTCTATAATATTTTATTAATTACCTCCTTTACTTCCATAACATGCTAGGTCATGTATTGTTTCTATCCTTGCTATGATACAATTATTTGGTTGAATGTATACTTGTTGTATGCAATATTCTCACCAAAAAAATAAACGATGTTAATTCCTTATTATAACAATATTGCAAGGATTAACTATTTACCAAGAATATAATTGTTTGAGTGATTGTATACCACAGTATATAGATGGGTCGTATTTTCTCCATGCCTTTGGTAAGTTTTTATAGCATAGTTTTTATAGTAATGATTCTTTTGTTACCATGCTACGTATATAATAGGTTGAATTCAGGCTAAGGATTATGGTGGAACCTTCATAACAACAAAAAATGATTGGAAGAAATGAAACTCTTGGTTGATTGCCCGCCGGGACTATAGGGATACCCACTGCATGCAAATAATTATTTGGTGAACGTGGCATCATTCTAGCCAAGTGTTATGTGGATATAAGGCACTGTCCAACCCTAGACTTGTTATTTCCCTATTGTTCTCAGCCTCCGGCCACTCTGCTACTGTTTTAGTTGCCCGCCCTGTTGCTCTGCAACATGTCATTGACAGTCTCTCGGCTTGGATTCTTTGTTTCCTGTAGGGTATGAGGTTGCCCTGCATGTTAAATGGCGAAGAGTTGTAAGCTTTTACTTGATGTTGGAACCGGTTTGTTGGTTTTCCTTTAGAGTTTATTCTTCTCTACTTGCTCCTACTGGAATTCTCCAGACTACAACGTCTTAATCTTCCCCAGCCTAGTAGTGAGTGTCGTGGCCTCACCTCTTGAGGTTATTGGGTCTGAGGGTTTTTCCGTGGAGTGGTTTTTGAAGTTGGAAAAGTTACGGCCAAAGCACTCACACATGCTTGGCTTGTCTCCCCATCGTTTGGACTTCACCGGTCACTGCTGCGTGGGTTAACTTCGTTTATCCTGTGGCAGATGAAGGTTTGGCTCCTCCTCGCGTTGTTAGTTGTACTGTTGATTGTGGGTGGTTACGCTTCAGTTAAGATTTGAGGTAAGAAGCAAAATATTATAAATTCGTTTCTTCTTTTTAACACGTTCCAGCTTATAAGAAGTACGAGATATTAACAGCAATGTGTTTGATGATTTACAGGTGTTGACCTGTCCCCTTTCGGGTGGTTGGTGCAAGGCTGTGGCGACGGCTTGCTCACGGGTAAGCCTTGGATACCCCATGGCTATTCTTCCTTGTCCAGTCCCTTATGGGATAATTACTGGTTGGTCGCCGTGGCCTGTAAAACCCTTGTGGTTTTGGTTTACCTGGTTACTTGGTTCGCTATTTTTAGTGGATGTTGAAACCCTTGCTTTATGCGGGGTTCTCCATCTTAGGCCATGACTGTAAATTTTGGTTTTTATTTTTGTTACTGTGTTTATATGTGTAAAAAATGATAAAAGGCTACTAAAGACTTACTCTGTTAATTTTGTTTAAATTCAAGAGGCATTAAAAAGCTCGTACTCTTTGGTTTTACATCTCTGTTGTGAATTTTTGGGGATATTAGGGTTTTACCCTAACTTGGCGATAAGAAAAGTATTTACTGTTTTTCTTAAATTATCTTTGGTTTACCCAGAAATAATGTAACTTATTTGGTTATTAATTATATGTTGTTATGGATGGTTGAGCTCGATGAGTCGAGCATGTTTAGACTTTGTTAGTTTATCTACTACAAGTTATGGAATTTAAATTTTTACCCTGCAATATTATTTAAATGTTACCTGTTAAATATCTATACATTATTTCTCATTTATTACGTTGATTCATTCCATTTTGATAAAGCTTTAAATATTGTTTTATAATTGTTTTATCTTCATAAATTACGTAATTTAATGTTCTTAATAATGTACTTGTGTAACTGTTAATTTCATCTTTAAGGTACATAATTTATATTTACCTAGTATTTAATATATTGAATAAGAATATTATTTCATTTATATACTAATGTTGTTCCTATAATTAGATGCATTATTTTTTTGTACCTAGTCTATTGATAGATGTATAATCAGATAATATTGTATTGTTGTAATCTTATACTTTCTATACTAATAATTTATAAGAAGTACCTAATGTACTCTATGTTTTCATGTTTATGTTATAATATTAGTATTTATAAGTAAAAGACATAACAACTATCTATGTTCTATACTTGTTAACATTTTATAAAGGATAGGTCAGTAGCTGTAGATCTTGTTTAAGCTTAGATAAAAATGAATGAAATAATTACATTACCATCCATAATAAATTCTGAAACCAACTAGTTTATCTGTAGAGTTCAATCAATATTTTAGCTATTTTTACTCATAGTTTAGTTGCTATACATACAGTAGTTAATTATCCTAAGATGGAAGAAATAAACTGTAAAGTTAAAAGCATTTTTATTTAATCTAACCCTACTCTATTTTAACTAATAAATCCTTTTCTTTTGGTTTCAAAATAATTAATAAGATTACAGAAATGAATGTAGTATAGAAACTGTTTATCTACAAATACCTACTACCCAAACATACTACTGTTAATATAATGACATAGTTTTCCTTTCCTTTTCGAATGACCTGACATTCAGTCTAAGGCTAACACCATTCTATGGACAGGATAGTAATTTTCTGATAACAAATGAAAGAAAACATTTATTATTCAAGCTAACATCTTATTCTATATCTGCATCATATTTTCTTCATTTAAATACACCACTTGTGCTAGAGTACGATCTGGATTACTCAAGATGGGGAAAAACACAGGTAGGATTTGTTTATTATCAAGAATAATTTCATTACTAAACTAACTAAGATAGTTTATCGTCTAGGTTTCACATCATAAACTGCAACTGCATCATTCAATCACACACAGATAATAACACAGAAATTTAATAAATAGCAGAACTTGTTCTTAAAGCTTGGTCGAAAACAACAATGGGAGGTCGTTACTCCCTACCAACTCCTGGAGAGCGCTCAAACAGCGACTCCTCAGGACCCCCGAGCTTGCTCTGGTCTCCCTGGTTGGAACTAGGTGCAACAAATATCCAAGTACTAGTCTTGAGACTTAATACCAATCCTGAACTTATCAGTTAATTCTCTCAGCTAGAAAGCTGTGTCAGACCAAGTTACTGCAGTTTATCTCTCAAGACACCTTCCTTACAATTTTCCCCTTTTCCCCAATGAATTCCTTGAAGTGCATTCCTCCTGAATGATTCTTCTCCTGGAAAATATCTAAGCGGCCTCAGCTCTCAACATTGGGTACTTTTAAAAGATTGCCTAGGTCTTTTTGGGTTAGTTGTCATTAATTGAGCCACCTGCTCTGATCCCACTTTCTTGGGGGATCATGACCCCAAATGTAGGGAAGTTGCCACCTGCAACATAGGAAGTGTTTGAGGATACTGCCACTTGTCTTTTTCTCTCCACCTAGTTCCTTCCACCAGTTTGACCAGTAACACTCTTATTAACAGCTCTCCCAAGTTGTTGTCTCCACTTTTTATTTATTAAAAATAAAATATTCAGAATTACATTCCACATATTTTGACTCTTATGAGTCATCAGTTTCTACTTAGCATTAAATTTAACATAATTTCTTAGGAATCAAATTATAAAAAATAACATTATTTTACAAAATTGGGTTATGTGACATACACACCCCCTTAAAATGTAACATCATCCTCGATGTTACTTATTGTTCATCTTCCGAAGTCCCCTGGAACAGATTTGGGTATGCTTCCTGCATCTTACTTTCTAGTTACCAGGTAGCTTCTTTAGGACTAACGTGCTTCCATTGCACCTTCACCTATCCAATGGTTTGGTTTCTAAGTGTAATTTCCCTCCTCCTGAGGATACAGTCTGGTTCCACCAGAATTTCTCCTTCTGGTTCCACCTGTACAACATTCCAATCAACCACATGAGTAGCATCATGAACATATTTCTTTAAAACAAAGATATGAAAAACATTATGTACTTTCAAGTTAAGTGGTAATGCTAGTTGATAGGAAACTTGGCCAATCCTAGATAAAATTTCAAACAAACCACAGTAACGTGGTGCCAACTTTGCACAACTCCCCAATCTTAGAGAGATTTTATTGGGCCTCACCTTGATGAACACATGTTCACCTACCTGGAACTCCTTTGGAGTTCTTTTCAAATCTGCTTGACTCTTTTGTCGATCCTGTGCCACCTTCAAATTTCCCTGCACTTGCTTCACAATTTCCTCCATTCTTTCAACAATTCCAGTCCTAACACTAATCTATCTACTGGATTATTCCAAGAGATAGGAGTGTTGCATAAGTTCGTCCATATAAAATTTCAAATGGACTAAATTTAGCTGATGACTGATAGTTATTGTTATATGCAAACTCTACTAGATGTAAGTAGTCTTCCCACTTACCTGGCTGATCTTTCACATACATTCTCAATAAATCCTACAGTACCTAATTTACTCTTTCAGTTTGTCCATCTATTTGAGGATGGAAGGAGGTACTGAAATTCAATGTTGTATTTAATCCTTTAAACAAGGAATTCCAAAAATTTCCTGTAAACTTAAGATCCAGATTATAACCTTCGGTACTCCATGTAAACGAAAAATCTGCTTTAAGAAGATATCAGCTATATTGGCAGCCTTGTAAGTCATTTTAACAGGAATAAAATGTTTTGCCTTGCTTAACTTATCAACCACTACCATAATAGAGTCATTTTGATTCTGATTTCTGGGTAGTCCAGTAATAAAATCTAAGTTAATTACTTCCCATTTCCAGCTAGGGATAGGCAAAGGTTGTAGCAAACCAGCTGGATGTTGGTGTTCGGTTTTTACCTATTGACATTCTAAACACCTTGCAACGTATTCATCTACTTCAATTTTCATATTAGGCCAGAAATATTCTTTTCTTAGCTTGGTTATAGTCTTTTGGTAACCTGGGTGACCAGAATATGGTGTTTTATGGACTTCATCCAGAATTAACAACTTAACTTTAGGCACATTAGGTATATATAGTTTATCTTTAAATAATAAAAATTCATTTTCATTTAAACTATAACCTTTTATTAAGTTTTATGTGGGTTCTTCTTTAGCTGTAATTTGCAATTTCTAATAAATTTCATCTTGTTTTACCCTTTCCTTAAGCTGTTCATTTAAATCTGAAGCATAAGTGCTGATTGTTGTTGTAAAGTTCATCTTAGCATTTATGTTTAATGCATCAACCACTTTATTCTCCTTACCCTTTATATGTTGGATTTCAAAGTCATACTCGCTTAAGAAAGATAACCACATAGCTTGTCTAGCATTTAAATTAGGCTAATCTGGAAGATATTTCAGTCCTTTATTATCAGTCATTAAAATTAATTTTCTGCCAATTAAATGATGTCGCCACATTTTTAGGGCGTGTATTATAGCCGCTAGTTCTAGATCATAAGTTGCGTAATTCTTTTCGTGATTTTTTAATTTTCTGGACTCATAGGCAATGGCATGCCCTTCTTGAGTCAAAACACTGCCTAAACCATCATTACAGGCATCGATGCATACTACAAAGTATTTATTAGGATCTGCTATTCTTAGAATAGGTGCACTAGTTAATAGAGTTTTTAACTTCTTAAAACTTTCTTCACATTTCAGATTCCAATCAAATTTCTTACCTTTCTTTTGTAAGGAAGTTATCGGATTTGCTATCCTTGAAAAGCCTTCAATGAATCTCCGGTAATAACCGGTAATTCCCATGAACGAACTAACATCCATTACATCTTTAGGAACCGGCCAAACTTCGATTGCCCGTATCGTTTCAGGATCTACTGAAATTCCTTCCTTAGTCACTACGTGACCTAAGTACTAAATTTCATCCTTAAAGAAGTCACACTTACTAAACTTCACGAAGAGTTGATGTTCTCGCAACTCTTGTAAAACTATTTTTAGGTGTTCTTTATGTTCTTCTTCTGTTTTAGAGTAAATTAGGATGTCGTCGATAAACACGACCACAAACTTATCTAGATACTTATGCATTATATTATTCATTAAGCACATAAAGACAGCTGGGGCGTTAGTGAGCCGGAATGGCATTATGACAAACTCGTAGTCTCCATACCTTGTTCTAAAGGCTGTCTTAAATATATCTTCATCTTTAATTTTTACTTGATGGTATCCTGGCCTCAAGTCTATCTTCGAAAACAATGTGGCTCCACGTAGGTGATCAAACAGATCATCTATGCGGGGAAATGTATATCTATTTTTAATAGTCATCTTGTTTAGCTGACGGTAGTCTATGCATAATCGCATGGTTCCATCTTTCTTTTTAACAAAGATGACCGGTGCCCCCCAGGGAGACACACTAGGTCGAATGTACTTTTTATCAATTAACTCTTTTAACTGTGATTTTAGCTCATTAAGTTCTAAAATATTCATTCGATAAGGAGCTTTTGAGCTAGGTACCACACCCGGTACCAGCTCAATGGTGAAATCCAATTCCCTCCTTGGAGATAATCCTGGAATTTCTTTTGGGAATACGTCAGTATACTCCTTTAAAACTGGAATATTTTCTATCTTTAACTTATCTGTTTTAGTTTTACCTTCCTCATCTGTAATAGTTACTGCATAGGCTTTACATCCTTTTCTAATAGCTCTTTTAAGTTGTAAAACATAAATTTGCCTTACTATAGTTTTTCTAGGAATACCCTTAACATTTACTGGTTGTTCATCACTATTTAAGCATGTAAAAGTTTTATCGTAACAATTTAAAATTACCTTATGTTGTTCTAACCAGTCCATACCAATCAGCAAATCATATGAGCCAAGTGGCAAAACATTAAGATTAACTATAGTTTTAAATTCATCCATAAGTAAAGCACATTCTTTCACAAAACCAGTTACTTTCCTTTTAGCCCCAGTGGCTAATTGAACTAACCAATAATTCTCAAACTTATCAACAGACAATTTACATTTTTCCACTATCTGAGGTGCAATATAACTGAAACTAGCTCCTGGATCAATTAAAATGGTTATAGGGGTCTGATTAATCATACCTTCTACTTCCACCATGGAAGTATGATAGTCAGCTTGGCGGTTCTCCAAAGCCGCATTAATTCTGGGCATGCTCCTTGCTAGTTCCCCAATGGTCATCTCCTCCTATACAGTATGAATATTGCTGACAGTCTTTTTCCGATTTGGACAGAATGAGGCATAGTGCGGGCCATTACATTCCCAGCACTTAACAAGATCCTTACGTTCAAAATTCTTGGTAAAATTTCCATGGTTATTTGCAGCTTCCTTGCCCTTAAAATTATTCGAATTGTTGGAAACACCATTCTTGTTTCCCTGGAAATTTTTATTGTTAGAATAATTTTTGGTCTTATTATTCTTGAAATTCTTATGAGGTACAAATTCCTTCTTCTTAAATTCACGCTGATTGTTATTTTTCTTAGCCTTCCAGTTGGCCAAGCCTTCTTTTTTCTGATTCTGCTCAAAACAAAAATTAGCCTTCCTCATAGCTTCCTCCAGAGTCTTCAGGTTATCATACTCAATTCTGTCCTTAATATGATACGGTAGACAGCTAAGAAATCACTGCACTTTAGGTTTCTCATCTACTAGGTAGGGTACATACCTAAGCAAGCTTAAGAATTTACTGTTTAGATCCTTCATCGTCATGGAACCTAACTTCAATTCATAAAAATCTTTAGCTCTTTCCTCGTAATACTGTTCAGATAGAAATTTCTTTTTGAAATACCTTTTAAAGGTGCTCCAATTAACTTCCTTCTCTCTTATACCCTTGACTCTCTTCAGATCTTGCCACCATATGTCAGCTTTTCCGGAGAGGTTATATATTTCCATCCTTGCCTTTAATAGATTAGAATAATTATATATATGAAAATAATTCTTCATCCTGGATAACCAGGACTCTGCTTCCTCCCCTTTCTCAGTCTCTCCATTAAAAGTTGGGGGATTTATCTTTTTGAACTCCCCTAAAATTTCCTCATATGGTTTCTATTTCTTCTTTCTATCATACAAATCATTTTCACTACCGTCACTAGTAGTATGATAACTTTGTCATTCACCAAACCCTTCAGATGATGAACTACTCTCAGTTTTTGCAAGCTTCATCTTTTTAGATTTTCTTTGATGACTAACATCTTTAGATCCTGATCTCCTACTCCTTCCTTCATTCTGGAATTTTTCTATTAGAATTTGGTTCAATTCTTCCTTAGCCTTTAGGATCCTTTCATTCTCCCTCTTTACTGATTCCATTTCAGTTTTTAAATATTTTACCATCTGTAATAGTTCTGAGGAGTTAGCAGTCCCCTATTCTAACATAGGTTCTCTGGGCAAATTTCTTGTTTCTATATATGGAGACTCCTCCTGTGCATACTCTCCCAGCTTTTCCATACCTGCCTGTCAAATTTCAGAAAAGGGAAATTTTCTTTTCTTAACATAAAACAAAATATATGTTAGCATATTATTTTAATTTATTGTTCTATGAAAGCTAGCTGGGATGCATCAAGGCCTAGTGTTTGAACCTTGTGCTCTGATACCACATGTCAAAACCTCAAATTTCCGAAAAATTTAAAATTTTGTAAATAAAGATAAACTTCATTAATGCAGACAACTAATTTTTTTAATTAGTTATATGTTAATGACTTCATATTTTGAATTATCTATTTGGTTATGTTTAACTTATAGAATAATTTGTTTTCAGTTTAATGACTTGTTTTTCTTTGCGACCACAAGGTGGAACTGTCATGATATTCTGGGATTACTTAGCTTTTGAGCTAACATAGAAAGTTTACCTGCTCTTATAGATTTACAGGTAAGAAATATCTGGTGCTACTTGTCAATAATCATTACACATTCAAATATTTGTACGTCGCAAAATTAATAGCTCAGTAAAACAATATAAATGCTTTTCAATTTCAACTGCTTTTATGAGGTAAAACCTTTAAATCGTTATTCTCTTTAAAGACGTCATGGAATATGAGATTCAGTCCTATCTGTGCTAGTGACAGTTGCTCACTTTCTCTAGTAGTTGTAATTTATAGTTCTTATTGCATACTAGACTCTCTGATGTTTACCAGTATTTACTATAGTCGTCATGTATAAACGCCTTAATCTTTCTTTGCATACAGATTAAGAATGGCAACGTTATTATGTTAAGGGTATAATTTAAATTGGGAACAAAATACCATTTACGTCATGATAGATTTGGTTACTGCTTTTGATATGAACGTAATGTATATTGACAATGAGCTTATGTACCAATAATCCCACTTCCAAAGCTTTTGAAGTTTAAAAGGGATTATAACTTTATTGCATACTACATTCAATTAGACTATAAGTGTTGAAGAATTGAATTCCTCTACACTAAATTTGTTTGGAAAAATATTATCTAGTTATGGTTAATACATCATTAAAATTTCAATGTCAAGCCCCTTAACATTTTTAAACTTAACGTGTTTAAAAGCATACCTTACTAGCTTAATAAATACACAATCAAAGGCAAAAGATGTTAACATAGAAAAAGGATATTTACCATAAATTAATTCTATGAATATCCTTTATAACAACGATTAGTATACTATAAGTTAGAGTAATAATCGTTGGTTGAGCGAAGACTTGCAATGTATAAAAAGGCGCAATGTATAATATGCAAGGGGTCAAAGAATAGACCACGTTCCACGATGAGTTTTAAGTTTAACCTTGATTTTAAGTTCTATAATCTTTTATTAAATGCCTCCTTTACTTGCATAACATGCTAGGTCATGTATTGTTTCTATCCCTGCTATGATACAATTATTTGGTTGAATGTATACTTGTTGTATGCAATATTCTCACCAAAAAAATAAACGATGTTAATTCCTTATTATAACAATATTGCAAGGCTTAACTATTTACCAAGAATATAATTGTTTGAGTGATTGTATACCACAGTATATAGATGGGTCGTATTTTCTCCATGCCTTTGGTAAGTTTTTATAGCATAGTTTTTATAGTAATGATTCTTTTGTTACCATGCTACATATATAATAGGTTGACTTCAGGCTACGGATTATGGTGGAACCTTCGTAACATCAAAAAATGATTGGAAGAAATGAAACTCTTGGTTGATTTCCCACCAGGACTATAGGGATTACCCACTGCATGCAAATAATTATTTGGTGAACATGCCATCATTCCAGCCAAGTGTTATGTGGATATAAGGCACTGTCAAACCCTAGACTCGTTATTTCCCCGTTGTTCTTGGCCTCCGGCTGCTCTGCTACTATTTTAGTTGCCCGCCTTGTTGCTCTACAACATGTCACTAATAGTCTCTCGGCTTGGCTTCTTTGTTTCCAGTAGGGTATGAGCTCGCCCTACACGTTAAATGGTGAAGAGTTGTAAGATTTTACTTGCTGTTGGAACCGGGTTGTTGATTTTCCTTTAGAGTTTATTCTTCACTGCTTGCTCCTACTGGAATTCTCTAGACCGCAACGTCTTAATCTTCCCCAACCCAGTAGTGAGTGTCATGGCCTCACCTCTTGAGTTTTTGGGTCTGAGGGTTTTTCCATGGAGTGGTTTTTGAATTTGGAAAAGTTACGGCCAAAGCACGCACACATGCTTGGCTTGTCTCTCCATCGTTCAGACTTCACTGGTCACTGCTGCATGGGTTAACTCCATTTCTCCTGTGGCAGATGAAGGTTTGGCTCCTCCTTGCATTGTTAGCTGTACTGTTGATTGTGGGTGGTTACGCTTCATTTAATATTTGAGGTAAGAAGAAAAATATTATAAATTCGTTTCTTGTTTTCAACGCGTTCCAGCTTAGAAGAAGTACGAGATATTAACAGCAATGTGTTTGATGATTTATAGGTGTTGACCTGTCCCCTTTCACGTGGTTGGTGCAAGGCTGTGGCGACGGCTTGCTCACGAGTAAGCCTTGGATACCCCATGGCTGTTCTTCCTTGTCCGGTCCCTTATGGGATAATTGCTGGTTGGTTTTCGTGGCCTGTAAAACCCTCGTGGTTTTGGTTTACCTGGTTACTTGGTTCGCTGTTTTTAGTGGATGTTGAAACCCTTGCATTATGCGGGGTTCTCCGGCTTAGGCCGTGACTGTAAATTTTGGTTTTTATTTTTGTTACTGTGTTTATATGTGTAAAAAATGATAAAAGGATAGTAAATCCTTACTCTGTTAATTTTGTTTAAAGCTGAGAGGCGTTAAAGAGCTCGTACTCTTTGGTTTTACATCTCTGTTGTAAATTTTTGGGGATATTAGGGTTTTACCCTAACTTGGCGATAAGAAAAGTATTTACTGTTTTTCTTAAATTATCTTTGGTTTACCCAGAAATACTGTAATTTATTTGGTTATTACTTATATGTTGTTATGGATGGTTGAGATCGGTGAGTCGAGCATGTTTAGACTCTGTTAGTTTATCTACTGCAAGTTATGGCATTTAAATTTTTACCCTGCAATATTATTTAAATGTTACCTGTTAAATATCTGTATATTATTTCGCATTTCTTACTTTGATTCATTCCATTTTGATAAAGCTTTAAATATTGTTTTATAATTGTTTTATCTTCAGAAATTAAGTAATTTAATGTTCTTAATAATGTACTTGTGTAACTGTTAATTTCATCTTTAAGGTACATAATTTATATTTACCTAGTATTTAATATATTGAATAAGAATATTATTTCATTTATATACTAATGTTGTTCCTATAATTAGATGCATTAGTTTTTTGTACCTAGTCTATTTATAGATGTATAATCAGATAGTATTGTATTGTTGTAATCTTATACTTTCTACACTAATAATTTATAAGAAGTACCTACTGTATTCTATATTATCCTGTTTATGTTATAATATTAGCATTTATAAGTAAAAGACATAACAACTATCTATGTTCTATACTTGTTAACATTTTATAAAGGATAGGTCAGTAGCTGTAGATCTTGTTTAAGCTTAGATAAAAATGAATGAAATAATTACATTACCATCCATAATAAATTCTGAAACCAACTAGTTTATATGTAGAGTTGAATCAAGATTTTAGCTATTCTTACTCATAGTTTAGTTGCTATACATACAGTACTTAATTATCCTAAGCTGGAAGAAATAAACTGTAAAGTTAAAAGCATTTTTATTTAATCTAACCCTACTCTATTTTAACTAATAAATACTTTTCTTTTGGTTTCAAAATAAGTAATAAGATTACAGAAATGAATGTAGTATAGAAACTGTTTATCTACAAAAACCTACTACCCAAACATACTACTGTTAGTATAATGACATAGTTTTCCTTTCTTTTTCGAATGACTTGACATTCAGTCTAAGGATAACACCATTCTATGGACAGGATAGTAATTTTCTGATAACAAATGAAAGAAAACATTTATTATTCAAGCTAACATCTTATTCTATATCTGCATCATATTTTCTTCATTTAAATACACCACCTGTGCTAGAGTACGATCTGGATTACTCCAGATGGGGAAAAACACAAGTAGGATTTGTTTATCATCAAGAATAATTTCATTACTAAACTAACTAAGATATTTTATCCTCTAGGATTCACATCATAATCTGCAACTGCATCATTCAATCACACACAGATAATAACACAGAAATTTAATAAATAGCAGAACCTGTTCTTAAAGCTTGGTCGACAACAGCAATGGGAGGCCGTTCCTCCCTACCAACTCCTAGAGAGTGCTCAAACGACGACTCCTCAGGACCCCCGAGCTTCCTCTAGTCTCCCTGGATGGAACTAGGTATATAAAATATCCAAGTACTAATCTTGAGACTCAATACCAATCCTGAACTTATCAGTTAATTCTCTTAGCTAGCAAGCTGTATCAGACCAAGTTACTGTAGTTTATCTCTCAAAACACCTTCCTTACAGTTTTCCCTTTTTCCCCAATAAATTCGTTGAAGTGCATTCCTCCTAAATGATTCTTCTCCTGGAAAATATCTGAGCAGCCTCATCTCTCAACATTGGGTACTTTTAAAAGATTGCTTAGGTCTTTTTGGGTTAGTTGTCATTAATTGAGCCACCTACTCTGATCCCACTTTCTTGGGGGATCATGACCCCAAATGTAGGGAAGTTACCACCTGCAACATAGGAATTGTTTGAGGATGCTGCCACTTGTCTTTTGCTCTCCACCTTGTTCCTTCCACCAGTTTGACCAGTAACACTCTTATTAACAGCTCTCCCAAGCTGTTGTCTCCACTTTTTATTTATTAAAAATAAAATATTCAGAATTACATTCCACATCTTTTGACTCTATTGATTCATTAGTTTCTATTTAGCATTAAATTTAACATAATGTCATAGGTATCAAATTAAAACAAATAACATTATTTTACAAAATTGGGGTATGTGCCATGGGGCATGGTGGCTTTTGCTTTTGTATTAATTTGGTTCCCATCAATGGGTGAAATACAATAAATATGTGACATTTATATGGACGAGGTGGGAATTCCCATGCTCGTGACAATGTCAAAAGAATCGTTTGATCTATGGTCTAAAATACAAGAGCCAATCATATACAACTAATGTTACAATGCTGGTTGCCTCTATGTGAGGTTGAATACAATACTGATCTAGTACATTGGACCCATGGAATTCTCATGGAATGCTCCATCTTCATGACTGATAGTCTATTGGATCTGGAATAATACATAGATGTATGGACTCACTGATTAAGATTCAGAGTCTCTGCGGTACAAGTATGCTGTATCAATCATAAAGGTATACCGAAGCACTGTTGGGGCTTCTGATCACTGTCTCCATTGCAACCTGGAAATCACAAGGGACATAACCTGGTTAGGTCCCTCGAGTGGACTCACCAATGTGCTAGAGTCGGGTGACATCCGGGATCTTCGACCAAGTAGTGTGTGGAACAAACCCTGTACGAATCTCAATGGTGCGATGATGGAGTTGAAGTCAAGTACATGAGAAACAACCATCCTTAGAGGCACTAAGGACTCCTCTCAAGTGGTCCAAGGAAATCATCAATGATGTTAATGAAACCAAGGTACAGGGACCTCTGGGTTTATCCTCTGGAATATGTGTGTTGGCATTGAGAGAGGGAGACCTGCCCCTAGCCAAGGCAATGATGTTTCCTTGACCAGGAACGCGAGGGATAGCCGAAAGGTGTGAAGCAATATGTGGACTGAATCACTGAATTGGGGGGGGGGGGGGAGGAAAAACTAAATAGGGGAAGGGGGGGAGGGAGACTCAAACTTCCTTTGTTCTAAGTATAATGGCAAGGCTTGACTAGGAAGCACATGAAACTTTCTCAAGGGAATGGGATCATAGTTGTAATACTAGGAATGTCACTGCAGATGGGAAATACTTAGAGGTGGAGGGCACTTTTGATACTGATGGGATCCAAGGAAGACACATTGCAAAGTACTCTAAACAAAGGCGACCCAATGTGGAGATGTTGCCAAACTATGTTTTGTGAGGTGGTGTCTAGGGACACCGTTGTGGTATGATCTCGTGGATTTTTGGCGAGCCCAAGAAGGTAAGTGCTTGTTGGTGCTTTCAATTTTAGAGAGTCTGAAAGCATGAAGAAGACTCTAGTGGGGGCTCTTTTTCGTTGATAGTCTCCTATGCCCGAAAAAGGATAAAAGTATACATAGGAGACCTCGCCCATCCTAGAGGGGATGAGAGAATTCTTTACCATTGGTAGTCCAATCAGGTCGAAAAAGGTTAAACCTATACTGACTGGACGATCATTCAAATACTTTTACGAGCATGAACGAAACCAAGTTTGCTCGATGATATTTTCTTGTTGAGATGGCTGGAAAAGAGCTTAACGACAACCGGTGGTGAGATTTTTCGTAAAGTGCAGCCCCTGGGCCCCTCTCCCCGAGAAAACACAAAAGTATGCAGAGGGGAACGGTCTTGGCTTGAGTGTGCCAACGAGGTCCTTTTCATGTAATGGTCTACATGGTCCGCAAAAGGAGGTAAAAAAGATGATGTAGATGCCATTTCCTATACTTTAGCGAGTGGGAAAGGAAGTAGCTGTGCTCGGAGATCATTTCATTTTTTTAAGGAGTCAGAAAAGAGCCTAAATGAAACTCCAATGTGGTCAACCGACTGCGGTGGCACATGCGGTGCCCCATGTCAGGATGGTGGATAGAGGTCCAAAGGTCATCCATGCAGTATGGACAGAGCAAAAGGCTCTCAAAAATACAAATACATGCGTGGGATAGATCACGGCAGAGGCCTACGAGACGGTGCGACAGAGGCACGCAAACCAAGGTGGCTCTCGGATAAAGGTCAGGAGAGCGTGTGTGTGTGTGTTATGGTGGATGAACTTGACTATATGCGATGTAAGTACAAGTCCGGAGGCATTTATATGCCAAATTTGTGCAAGAAAGGAAATCATTTTGTGGACAGTGGTCCAAAGGTCCGCATACGATGCGGTAAAAAGAAAAGACAATCTATGTGTTAAAAATACAAAATAAAAGCTAAAATTACATTTCTAAGTGGGCAGCAGCCCGAGAATACTTCTATGTCAAATATATGGAAGAAAAACAAAAGGTTTTGTGGACAATGGTCCAAATATGTCTGCATAAGGTGCGGTGAAAAAGACAAGTATAACTATAAAAAGAAAAATATGGTACAATCCTTAACGGGCGGCGGCCTGATCGCTCGCATGAGTTGTGACCGGGCAGTGTGATACGAGTACCGGTCCATAGACACTCGCATCGTTATGTCATGGCTCGTGAGTCGAGGTGACTTGTGGGAAAATGGTCCCGAAATTGACTATTTAAACATGAGACGATGGTCTCATAACTAGATAAAGGGCGGAATTCTGAAACCAGTGGCACGAACGGTGTCTCAACGGAGTCCATGTGGTCCTGTTATGTCGATTGAAAGAAATTAGGTCAAATGGGGCATATAAAAGGGGAGGTTCCACATGGTGAAGTGTCATTGTCACTATTCATTGTGGAGTTGGAGAGGTGGGCCCTAATTCTTCATTTGCTGATTTCTCTTGATCCAATCGATGGTTTTGTGAGCCGCAACTTGTAGGTAAAATCTCTCACTGAAGCTCTTTATTTTGATGTATTTTTTACTGGATTTGACCACCTGGGGCCCCCCTTGAGCTATTTGGGGTTTCAAATGTGCCAGGTCGCTCATTTCGAAGGGAAAGGTGCACCCTAGGCGCATCTGTTGGGCCATTAAGAGGGCCTTGGGCACTCCTTTTACTCAGTTAAGTGCATCCTAGCCTCTTTGGGTGGTTTTTTGATGATATGGAGGTCTGACCTCAGGGTTTTTTCCTTGTGCAAGATGGTGGAGATCAAATGGAGGGAGAGAAACTACAAGCCAGTCCAAGATGCATCATTATGAGATGGGGGTGTTAGAGATACACTGGCCTGCTGTGGGTTACTAAAGTTCATGCGGATTCCACTCATGCAGAGCTTGGGTTTGCTGATGCAAACTTTGATTAGTTTTTGGGATGTTACTGAGGAGATGTTCCTCTTCCAGGGACAATGTATTGAGATTATGCTGGAGGATGTGTACTTTATTATTGGGCTCCCAATATTGGGAGTAGTTAGTGACTTGGCTCCTGTTTTGTCTCGCAGGGAGACATTGGAGGATTTATGCGAGCGACACTATTACGCTATGACGTATGTGCGTGGTTCCTACATCTTGATGTGTGACAATCAAGGAGCTGTCTACACGGGTGGTGGGGACTTTACTACAATGTATCTTGGGTTCCATGGGGAGCCACAAGATTTATGGTGGTCAGCTACAGTTAGTTGAGCATGCCATTGGTGGCACTTATTATGCATGGGGCCAAATGTACTTACAGTTTTTTTGGTGTTAGCTGAACAGGTCGAAGACTACTGGCGCGGGTTTTTTCTTTGGCTACTCTCTATGTGCTTTCTTCTTTGAGAAAGTACCTACACTTCGTCCTCATCAGGATGTGGAGGATAGTGGTCCACGGGAGCCGAGGATGTATAGGTGGTGCTTGATGATGATCCATGAGGGTGGTGGTATAGTGGGCCACTTCTTCACGGAGGAGTTGTTGGAGTAGTGGCTCCAGCTGCCTGTGGTGATCGAGGAATACCCGTACGCGGGTATGGACTTCTAGGGAAATCCAGGGACCAGTTGGTATGTATGCTTGATGTTTTTATGTTCATCTTTGTGCATAGTATAGTTGAGATGGTTAGTGATTTTCATCTTGATGTATGTGGACTGATGGTGTCCTTGGTTTTGTGTGCAAATGTTGGTCCTTACCTGCCACCTGGGCATTGGAGGAAGATTGTTACCGTGCCTACTGCATCAGCTTCTACTGTGGCCCCTTCCAGGAACCCTCGTAGGAGACAGCGGGACATGGATTGGATGGTGCCATACATGGAGAAGATGGCTACTGGGGTGTCAGATGTTGGTTGGCAACATCTGAACACCAAATTCATTGTTGTTGTTCACAATCTTCCTCCTGAGCTGATGGGCGTGATGAGGAAGATGGTAGTGGCTTGTGAGCACTTTCGTCAGACGACGAGAGGTGGTGTGCTTGCATTGGATTCATATTCTTCAGAAGATGATGAGTCCGAGTTAGATGATGGGTCTGAATTGGATTAGTAGCCTTGTGGGGTTAACCCTTAGTGCATAGGTTCCCTTAGGGGTTTTTGTATCGCTTATGTATATCCTATTGAGAAAGCATAGGTAGCTTCTCTCTTTTTGTATTGGACATATTGTGGACATGCGACTTATGGATTTATGTTTATATATATTTTTGACACACATGGATGCACTTTTATGGTTTTATTATGTGAGTATTTTATTATGTTATAGAATACAAATGCCTATGTGATGTATTGTTACACTGTGTGTGTAATTTTAGACATGATTATGCATTATGTTATGGTTGTATGTTTCCTATATGCTGTTTTAGATGTGCCAATTTAGAATGTCATTAGCCATTTGATCTACGACACTATTGAGGTTCCTGGGAACATGTGTGAATGTGATGGATTCAAATGTTTTGACCATGTGTTTAGTGCGCAGGTAATTTCTAAAGAGGCAGGGATCGTGAACTCAGTAATGGTTGTTCAGTTGAGAAACAAGCAGCTGAGAGTGTAAGAAGACATCCAGATGGCGAATTCCTAATTGTAGAGCGGCGGCCAAAAGGCCATTGACACCATCATATTCCTCCTGGTTGTTGGTCGCGGTGCCCATGTATATTCTGTCGATGTGGATCGACTCATGCAACGGGGAGTAGATTACCCATGTAGCCGAGGCGAGGTTCAGGTACCATCTGCTTGCTCCATCTGTGAATCCCATATAGAGATCTGAGGAGTGCTCCATCTAAAGCAATGAGAGGAAATGATACATAAGACTCAATCAGGAAAAAAATGTGTAAAACGAAAAAAATGAAAAGACTATAATACAGTTAAGGGCGTTGTCACTCAAAGGGGTGATGTTAGGGGGAAAGTCATTTGGACTTTTCTAGGATCAGCAGTCATTCCTTTGTGTGACACGATGAATCCTTGGAGATGGCCTATGGGGACACAAAAAACATAATTGAATGAGTTCAAGTGAATTCTATACTGGCGACATCGCATTAAGACTTGTCACAAGTCGTCTATGTGTTGTATGTGGCTTTGCGACTGCACGATGAGGTTGTTGAAACACACCAACGTGATGTGAGTAAGATCGTGGAAGCAGTGTGTCATGGTGCACTGGAAGGTGGCTCCAGCATTCTTGAGGCCAAAGGGCATGACTCGGTAGGTGAATGTGCCCCATGGAGTTGTGAATGTTGTTTTGCAATGGTCTTCTTTTCAGATTTGGATTTGGTTGTATCCGGAAAAACCATCCATGAAGGAGAAGGCCTCATGTCTGGTGCATGCATCGATGATCTGGTCGATGATCCGTGTGGGGAAGTTTTCTTTGGGACATGCCCCATTGAGGTCATGAAAGTCTCTGCAAATGCGAATGGTACCCTATTTTTTATTCACGGGAATAGGATTAGAAACCCAAGTTGTGTATGCAATGGGATAAATGAAGCCGACTATGTGCAGCTTCTCTATCTCGGCTTTCATCGCAGCCACTTTGGATGGATGGATGGGCCATTGCTTCTAGAGAATGGGTGCCACATCAGGCCATGTGTTGATGTGGTGTTCCACGATGGATGGATCTAAGCCGGGCATTTCAGTGTATGACCAGGCGAAGATGTCGCGGAATTCTTGGAAGAGAGCGGTATAGGCATCGACCTCTTCCGGGGAGCAAGATGCCCCCAGCATGATTTCTTCAACAATCTCAGAATTGGTTGAGATGTTGATTTTAATGGTTGGTGAAATGTTTGCCATGTTCCCTTCTTCAAAGGAATCTAGTGCTGGGATTGGGTTTTTGAACTAGTCAACCTTCCCATGGATGAAATATTTGGTTTCCACAGAAAACTGGTTGGACTATGACACAAGCTCTTATGGGAGGAAGAACGAGCGATGGTGCATGTCATCCCACGGGTATTCTGGGGCGGTCAGAGCTTCAAGGATCTCCACATTGTTGTTGAAGCAATGAAGTGACATGTCTGAAGGACCGTCGTTGGAGATGGGAATGAGCTGGTCGGGGGAACTAGACATCATGTAAATGGACATGGTGTCGGACGAGGGAGGTGGTGGTGGGTGAACTTCTTCGGTCAAGGTGATCTCAAACTCAAGGGAATGGTGACAGAGGCCAGTAAGAGCCATTTAAAATTCAGGGAGGTCTTGGAAATGGTGGGAGTAATGTCCATACAATCTGCAGAGGGCACAAGCATGGTTTGTCCTTAGTGCCTTGTTCTTTACTATTGGCGCGGTTAGGAGTTCAACCATGGGGATGTTTTCATTTGTATCCATGGCATCCAGGTGCACACAGATCATTGGGATTTCAGGGAATTCTTGAGTTGGGTGGCCCTATTGTTCACAGACAGCACAAGGTGGTACTGGCTGTGGTTCTGCAGTGACTTTGGTGTTCTTCCCTCTCGCCCTTTTGGGTTGGGGTGGTGCAGATGCGGCTGCAGCAGTTGGCCTATGCAGACCGGGTGGGGGGTGAGATTCAACCGCAATGGGTTGCACCGGATTTAACACAACCTAGGGCATTGGTGGTTGAGCTGGTGGGTCTAGATACCACATCGGGATCCCCAACGTAAATTTGGGTAGGCTTAAAGTGGCCATGACCGTCTTTTTCATGACACCAGGTGGGGGAAAGAGGAAGGGAATTGTATGGACCGAAGATGAGACCACATAAATCCCAGCTGGTTGCATGTGGGGGTGAGGTTGTGGTTGCGGCTGCGCGTAATGCTGCTACTGCGGGTGGTGTTGCGGCTGTTGTTGGCATTGCCGCTACAAACAATGTTGTGGTTGTGGTTGTAGCTGTGGATGTGGTTGCTGTTTGGGTGCAACGGTGCTGGATGAGACCATGCATAAGTCTACAGTTTGCTTTTGTGTCGGTGGTGGAGACACCAATGGGAAAGGAGCCGTCATGGTGAGGTCAATAAACAACCCAGGGCCCACATTTAATGGTGGGGAGGTTGGTGTGTTTTCAACCATAGTGTTGGTTGTAGGGATGACATTAGCATGTGCGGTCACCCCTTGCGGCTCGGTGGTGGTGATGGTAGGGATAACGTTGGCTGACGCCGTTAACCCTTGTGGATAATGATAGGTGAGCTGGTAAACCATCACAATATTCCCTTCGTGGGGGAACATCATGAGGCAAAAGATAGTTGACGTGACCACTGGCATGGCGTACATGTAACTCCTCCCAAGGAGGAGGTTGTAATCCTTTTCAGCATTGACGACCTCAATGTCAGTCATGACTGTCTTCCTGGCTAACATGATGGGGACATGAGGGACGATTCCTTGGGATTTAGTGGGGTGTCCATCATAAGCCCGCAGAGTCGTGGAAGGCAGAGTCATGGAAGATGGTTGCAGAATAGGTGATCCAAGATTCTGCCAAACCAAGGTAGACATGATGCACATGGATGCCCCCTCATCCACTATGCATCAGTGCACAACCAAGTTCCAGATGGACACCGGGATTTGGAAGGCGATAGTGGAGGGAATGTGTGGCTCTTTGTTTTCTGTGTCAAAAGTGATTAGCTTTAAATCGGAGGGGTCTACCACCCCTAGAGTGGCTAGTAAGGCTCTCCACTATGTTGGCCACTTTTTAAGTACCTCAAGAGCAGACATGGCAGTTGGCGTTTGGACCAAATCACCCACATTGCTGTAGCTAATTGTAGCTCTAGCTGTGGCATTATTGGTGATTTTGCGTATGGGGGGGCACGGGAATGGGGTTAATTGGAGAAGTAAGTTGGTTGTCTTAGACGTGGATGCTACTGATGAGTCAATGGGTTTTGTAGTGGTATCGTACTAGTTTTGTCTAGTTTATAAGTTGACCTCTTCAGTGGTCATGGTCATCAGGTGGTGGACACCTATTTTAGCCATAGGTGGTGCCCCCGAAGCGTTGGGAGTGGCTTGGGGAGGGGCAGTGGTTGCCACCAATCCTTAGACAAGTAGTGGATTTTGAAGCACCATGGGAGGAGATCCTTGTGGTGCCAGGTTGGGTTGTGCTTGGTTTGTGGTGTTGGTAGCTTGTTGGGCCTCGTTTCGAATGGCCTGCTTAGCACGACCCATGAGGGGGCACTTGAATGTATAGTGCCCATAGACCTCATAGAGTGTGCATGGTTGGTTTTTGTGCAATGGGGCATTACGTCTTGGTGCATTTGGTTGTGGGGGGTTCTGGGCTGGCTGGTTCGCTGTGGCATTGTTGGGGGGATTCTGTTGTTGACTGCCTCCTTGTGTTTGATTGTTGCCCTGATTGCGAGGCCGATTATTTCTAGATTACCCTTGTTGATTGTTGGGGGCAGGCTTGTTGGGACAGTTTTGTTGTGCAAATACTTGACCCAATGGGGCAGGTGGAGCGGGGGCGTGGGCTTGGAATTTTTGCACTGGTGGTGCATAGTATATTTGTTGGGGTGGTGGTGCCAAAAATGTGGGCATTTGCCCCACGTACTGCTGTGCTGGCCAAGCCATAGCTTGAGCTTGCTCCGGTGGTGCAGGTTGTGTGTAAGAGGTTGTTTCCCCGGACTGAGACATCATTCTAGCATAGTTTGGAGCTTGGTTTTGGTGAGCAACATTAGCCATGTTGCTTGGTTGCGGTGCTGCAGGAGGTACTTGGACGGGGAGCATCTGGGATGATGGTATACAAGTATCCCGACTGGGCGTAAATGAGATCAAATTGCTGGGTCTTCAATATGGCCTCTTCTTGCGACGTCCTTTGCGATGGGTGGGAGAAAAGTCTTGAGGAACCAATCTAAGAAGATCTTGTCATCAAGTTGGATCTTACATAAGCTACAGTGCCACCGCCACTCATGGATATGGTCAGTGACGTGGGTGGTAGTGTTTTGGCGATAGGATAACAGGATCTCCACCCCTTCGTCATATCTGACGAGGAGTTGGAAATACTGTAGGAACATGAAGGCTAGGGAGTTGAATTCAGGGTACTTGTCTTGTGGAAACTCAATGTACCATTTGGCTGTGGCACCTGTAAGGGTGCATTGGAACAACCTTAGTCTGATGGAGTCTTCTACGATGCTATTGGATGAGCACCATAGATGGAATGTCATTATATGATTTTGGGGACATTCCCCAGCTTTTCCTTCAAACTTTGGGATATATGAAGGTAGCTTAGTTGGCATGGGTGGCCAAAAAGCTTGGTGATGGATGGGGTCATTTGTCAATCTAGCTAGGTCAGGCAAGTTCAAATGAGCCATGAATGGCATATTTGACCCCAAGTTGATGTGGGATGGGTCTGTAATGGAAGTAGGGGTTTGTAGGTGCATAATGCATCTGCATGGCTGGGAGTGCTTGTGGTGGTACCGTGGCGGATGGGCCAATGCCCCAAAGTTTTGTGGGTGGGATGGTATGGGTGGTGGGGGAATTTCCCCCCTGTATGGTAGTAGGGGAAATGTGGGTGGTTGGTGCACTGCCCCCCTGTGTGACCGGTGGGACAATGTGTGTGGAGGGGCCACTGCCCCCATGTGTGGCCACTGGACCAGCTTGGCTGGTCACTATGGGTGGTGGAAATTGGCTAATGATAGTCTGCATGACTATGCTTGGACCACTTGCCACATTGTGGGTGACTGGTTGTGATGTGGACATGGGTCCACTTGCTAAGGTTAGACTAGAGAATGGATTCGGGTTTGTAGTAGCCACGGGGCTAGATGGTGTGGTGTGGAGGTTTGGTTCAGACTGATATGGGTCTGAATCTGAATCAGAGGTTGTATGGCCCTCTATGGTGTGGGAGATCACTAAACGACGGTGCCGACTGAGTGTTCCAAATGGTGGTGGTTTTCCTCTTAGGCGTGAGGAAGATCGTGGAGGACCAATTGTGTTTGCCTTTGTGAATGAAACTGGTGGGTATGAAATTTTGACCCCAATTTCAATGGCTTCCTACTGGCTGAAGGTGGTCTCTTGGCGACCAAGACTGCCAGAAGAAAGCACTTGGATTGTTCCTCATGGGTAACTCTACTCAATCGGAAGGGGTCATTTCCCATTTCGCTTGGCAATTCCTCTCAGCAGCCAACTACTTTGGGGTTCCTGTGGTACTCCTCACAATGAGTTTCTGGGCAAAGCCCAAGTACTTCCCATAGTTCTGGCAGTCAGGGACTTATGTCCTCAAAGACTGCAGAGTTGATTGAACTTAGTGTAAATTTGGTAATTTTTTAAGGCTCACTTAGCATCATGAACTGAGTTGGGTTAATTATGTGGTATGGTGTGTTGGTTTTCTTGTTTTTTCTGGTATTTGGTTTGCAATATGGTTTATGAATTCATGGTAGAGTTCACGTCATGTTTTTGAATGCAAATGTAAACAGAAACTTGTAAGCAACTATTGTGATTAACCCTGAATTGTTAGCCTAACTAAGTGTCTACCTCTCAATGGTACTCTTCTTCAACCAAGAGAAGGTGCTGGGCTCTCAACAAAATGGGACTAATCCCATCCGTAGATCCTCATGTCACCTCCCAAGTGCTATGTTGGTCAAGTGGGGAGGATACTTAGCGCCGTGAGAATCCCTCCTTCTCTACCCCCCGTACCTTCCAGGTCACCTGGTTTTAATGGTTTAGGAAAAATGCCATGGAGTGCCTAGATCTATACGAGCTGTCCCTTCGTCGTATCCCAGAATACCCTGAAGGGTGATGACTGGGTAGAGGAGGAAGGGGGCAGCAAGATGGTTAATTTTATGTTAATTTTAGTTAGGCTAATTCATTTTATTGAACCTTAGTGATTGGATTAGCATATACACATTGTTCATTGATTTGTTTGCAAAAAATGAAAACTGAAATAAACAGAGACCTGTAATGGTGGATAGAGGTGGCTGGGCCGCACTAACAGTCCTATAAAACTAGAAATTGCTGTTAATAAGATTGAAAAACAACTTCTATGTGACAGGCCGCACCTTTCTGACTAAATCCCGCGAGGGGGCCGTGAGATTTTTCCAGAAATGAGCGAAGGGGTCGCACAAAATGCCAAAACAGGTGCAACTTGAGCTCTTGGGGTGAATTCGTGCCTATATGAGGATTAAGTGTGCCCTGGGCATGCCTATCTGCTAATTAAGGGCACCTTCTTGCACCTTTTCCCCCGATAAGAGCGACCTGCTCCAGAAAGGGGTGTTTTTGGTGCTGTAGGGTCAGATCTGGCCGACAGTAACTAGTACTGGGTCATTCTGACTTGGCTCGGCCTATGAAAGGCTTCAACATTGATAGAAAACAAGAAATAAAGCAAATCTAAGCATATTTAACAGAACTTTTTTGAAACTAGGGTCAAAATTGAAAAAATTGAAAAACTTTGAAATTTTTTGCCCAGGGATCCTGTGGGATCAACCTAGGAGAGTCGCCAAAGCTGTAGTGAGAATTTCTCCTCACTACAAGGGTAAAAATGGCTCCCTTGTGCCTATAGCGCACAAGGGTAGGTTTATACCCTTAGAAAACTGTAAAAAATGGAATGGAAAATGGTAAAAACCAAGCTGCAAATTGAAACTAAGCTAAGTTACACTAGAACAAGTAAATGGAAACTATTTAAATTACATCTAAGAGAAAATGACAGAAAAAATGAAAGAGAAGCAATAATGGAACATTATTGAACCCCTCTGCACACAGTGGGTTAGGGTTCCGCCTCCAAAACCTACAAAAATAAGCCTATACTACTATGAAGACAACCTGCAAAAGATGTTAATGGAAAACCTGCAACTAGAAATATTGGTTAGAAAATAAAACAAGTAAATAAACATGCATAAACAAAAGATATACCTCACATGGGTGGAAATGGGCCACCATGCCCTAGCTCATGGGAGCACCTCTCTCTTGGTTGGGGAGCAATGGCTTGGAGAAATGGAGATCAAGGAGAGGGAGAGTGGGTCGTTTGAGAGAAAGAGGTCTCAAAGCATCCACGGGTAGCATAACAATATGCAAATGAGGAGTGTTTTGAGAGTGACTGGCCCACCCTCCTCATATAGTTTTTCCAAGGGGTTTTAGGGTTTTAAGCCCTTGGTCAAGGCTTTGGCCCCTTTTTGGGGCCTTTAGCCCCTTCCGCCCTAAACTTAGCCCCTTTCATGATTTTAGCCCCTTTTTGAGGGATTTAGCTCCTGGGGGTCTATTTTGGGCTCTTTTTTGGGGTTTTTAGCCCTTTTCTTCATCCTTGGGCTCTTTTGGAGGTGTGGGGGTCAAATGGAAGGTCATGGAAGGTCTTATGGAGTTAAATGAGTGTTGTGAGGTGGTTTCCTTGGGTAGTGTAGTACATTGAGAGATCTGTGGGGGATTTTTGGGTTAACAACTAGCTTATATAGTGAAATATGTTTCTGTTCCAGAGTTCATAATGAGGAACAAGCCATTTTTAGGGCACAAGAATTGGACTTGATTTATGCTCAATCCAGTTTGTTATATGAGATCATTCCTTATGCTTCGCGTTCTAGTTTCGACTCTAAGGTCAAACCTAGACCACATGCCAATGGCATTGTTGGTTGTATGAGTACCAAACCTGTGGATTTGGTTGTGAAACAGGTCAGTCAATTATCTATCAACCAATCTGGTTTGGGACAAGCCATGGCTTCATCTCAAGCCACCCAAACGATGAGTGTGCTTTCGGTACAATTGTTGGACCAGAAGGGTAACCAACAACCCGGAAGGAATAAGAAGAAGGTTAAAAACAATTGTAAGGGTGGGAATAAGAATTGAAATGACAATTCTAATGACAAGAACGCCCAAAAATATGGGGGGGACAACCAACCTAAACGTAAGGTTAAGTTTCCTTGCAAGTTATGTAAGGAGGACCAACTCACTCACTTGTGCCCTCGGATAGAAGAATCCTTGAGGTTCACAGTGGAGGGCCTAGCTATGCTGACTAACCCTTTACATACTAATCAAAATATGAACTCAAGGAACCATGATCAATTTGGTGGGGATCAAGATCCACCAGAAGCGTGTAGTGTTCATGGTTGCATCAACATGGTGCATGCTACTAAGGTTGTGACTCGTGTGAAGGACTATGGTTCATCACAACCAAACCTTGGAAAGGAACTTGCTCCACTCGAGAGCCCTTTGTGTATTGAAAAACCTATGGATAAACATGAAGTTGATCCTCACATTCCTAAGGGAGTCCTTAAGCATTCAGGGAAAAATCCTAATGCCCGAGCTGCCCAGAACTATTCTGTTGTGGAGGATTTGGGGCACACTCCCTGTGCGATGTCTGCACTCGAAGTACTTCAGAGTTGTCCTTCGAAAAGGAAATATTTGCTTTCTGCTCTTGGTGTTAACGATGATAATTCTTCCTCCATGGTAAAATTTAAAACCATGGGACTACAGCCTCGCTTGCCTTACTATGTGTCTCTCTTGATTCATGTAGAATGTCTTAACAAGACTGTCAAATGCACTGTGATTAACAAAGGCGTTGCTGCTTCCGTGATGTATTTGGCGTGTTGGAAGGGTTTGAGTTCCCCTGAGTTGTCTAAATCTGATACCATGTTGATTGCATTTGATGGTAGATCATTTTGGCCGCACAACATTCTTCCTTCTCTTAAGGTCTGTTTGGGAGGGAAGACCGTCGCGATCGAGGTCGAGGTGGTTGATGCGCCCCTTGAATACAATCTGTTACTGGGTAGGATTTGGTTGTACAGTATGCAAGCCGTAGCTTCTTATCTATTTCGAGTTGTATGCTTTCCATTTAATAGGAAGATAGTTACGATTGATCAAATGTCATTCAATAATCCATGTGTTACCGCATCTTCAGGAGCTTCTGTCCCAATTGTCACGCACTCTCAGCTGGCAACTGGGAGTGTGGGTGTGGGCATGTACCCATCCTTTATGGGATCATTTAGTTGTCCTGAACCTGTTCTCATGATTGGGTCTAATTTTAGTGAGGCTTCGTCATCATTGCGTTCGGTGTCTTTTTGCACCACTCATATGGAAGATCCTTGGATTCTTCCTACATCGAGTCCTTCACATGAGCCCATTGAAACGAACGTGCCATTTCCTGCAACTATAATAACATATCAAGCTAATATTGGATGTGTTGCAGATCCTAGTCCTTCGTCTTCGCGGATGGAGGAGGAGGACCCATATGTACTACCTACATGGGTAGTTCAATCTTCTCACACACATGACTGCCTTTATAGTGTTTTTCCTTCAGGTGAGGCTATTATTGAGGCTATGTCTAGGGTTGAGCCACCTTGGGAAGAGTTGCATCATAGATATTATTTTCTTCCTGAGCTTGACTATTTGGATTGTGAAGACTTTAGAGAGATTCTTAGTGAGAGAATTGGTAGTCCCATGATTTTGTTAAGCCCTCTTGGTCTGATGGCTGATGGAAACATGGCGAATATATCTCCTACCATCCCTATCAATATCTCTCATAATCCTGGAAAGATTGAGAATGTCTATATTGGGGTAGAATGTTCCCATGCTGAGATTCAAGAGTATACCGAGCTGTTCAAAGAATTTCATGATGTATTTGCTTGGTCATACAAAGAAATGCCAAGTATTGACCCTCGCATTGTTGAGCATGAAATTAAAACTTATCCCAATTCTAAGCTTGTTCGACAATGCTTGCATGCAGTGAATCCTAGAAAAGCACCCATGATTAAGGCTGAGATAGAAAAACTATTGAATCCTGGTTTTATCTATCCCATTCCCTTGACGGAGTGGGTTTCAAAACCTGTTCCGGTTGATAAGAAGCATGGAACGATCCACATATGCACTGATTTCCTTGACTTGAATCGTGTCTGTCCTAAAGATAATTTTCCCACACCATTTATCAATCAAATTTTAGATGAGTGTGCAGGAAGTGAGATATTTTCCTTTATGGATGGATTTTTCGGATATAATCAGATACAGATCAAACCTGAGGACCAACATAAGACTGCCTTTATTTGTCCTTGGGGTACTTTTGCATATCGAAAGATGTCTTTCAGCCTTAAAAACGTCATAGCCACTTTTCAGTGGGCTATGACCTTGATCTTCCATGATCTCAAATTGATTATTGAAGTCTTTTTTGATGACCTTGCTTCTCATTCTCGTCAGAGGATGCATCATTCCTACCATTTGATATTAGTGTTCGAAAGGTTTCGCCATTATTTGGTCAGGTTAAATCCTCACAAGTGCATCTTTTGTGTGAAGTCTGGTCGCTTATTAGGGTTCATTGTCTCCAAAGAGGGTATAAGAGTCTACCCTTTGAAGGTTGAGGCAATACTTCAATTGTCTCCCCCGAGAAACATTAGACATATTAAATGTTTGCAAGGCATGGTAAACTTCTTATGGAGATTCATCGTCAATTTTTCCAATTTGACTAGAGGATTTATGCGTTTTTTGAAGAAGGACACTACCTTTTATTGGGATGAGCGAGCCCAGGAGTCCTTTGATGCGCTTAAGTGAGCCTTAACATCAGCCCTGGTAATTAGTCCACCCGACTATAGCCGTGACTTTCTACTTTAAGTGGTCATGTCCATGGAGACGATTGGTATGGTTTTGGTTGAAGAGGATGAGGAGCTCCAAGAGCATGTCATATATTATCTGATCCAAAGCCTTATAGATATGGAGATCTGTTATTCCCATGTGGAGAAGCTTGCCTTAGCTACCGTTCATGCGGTTCAAAGATTGAGACACTATATTCTCCTTTTCTAGACCTTGGTGGTTTCCCATGTCAATCCATTTCATTTCATCCTCACTAGAAGGATGATAGGGGGAAGTATAATAAGTGGATTGTCATCTTGCAAGAATTTGATCTCGAGTTTGTTTCGGCAAAATTGAAGAAATCATTGATTTTTGTGGAGCTTATATTTTATTTCCCAAGCAAGGAGAAGGAGGAAGCTTGTGAAGATACGTTTGTCGATGAGCACATCTTGTTAATTTCAACTTTGGATCCATGGTATGGAGATATTATCATATATTTACAAACATTGAAGGTCCCTACTCACCTTTCACGAGATGAACGACGACAATTACATCACGTATCCAAGAGTTACCTCATAGTGGATAACACATTGTACCGTCGTGGGGTAGATTCCATTTTACGTTGTTGTTTAACTCATGAGGAGGCTGAGCTTGTGCTAAATGATTGTCATGGAGGGGTGTGTGGTGGTCATTTATCGAGGCTTTCTACAGCCCAAAAAATCTTAAGAGCGGGTTATTTCTAGCCGTCGATCTTTAAAGATTGTGTCAATCGGTCAAGAAGTGCCACTCTTTCTAGGTGTTCACACGTAATATGTGCTCACATCCTACCCCGTTACATCCAATTATCACCACCATTCCCTTCACTAAGTGCGGGATCTATTTCATGGATTGCAACCTAGCTTCAACTGGGGGGTGTCATCATATTATCGTGGTTGTTGATTACTTCAAAAAATGGGTCGAGGCTATGCCCACAATTAAATTCAATGGTGAGACAGCTGCTCACTTCGTATTCAACCAGATTATTACTCGATTCAGTATTCCGAAAGAGCTTGTCACTGACCATGGTAGGAAATTTTAGAATCGGATGATGGAAGAGTTGGCCTCGAAGTTAGGGTATAAGCAGGAGCATTCTTCTTCTTACTACCCTCAAGTGAATGGACAGGTTGAAGTAGTGAACAAATCACTCAAGTCCATTCTCCAACGAACCATCGCACAAAGCAAGACCAATTGGTATATCATGTTATATCCTTCTTTGTGGGCTTATAGGACAGCAGTTAATAATTCCACCGGTTTTTCTCCATATCATCTTGTACATGGAGTGGAGTCTGTATTACCGGTTGAGTGCAAGATCCCTTATTTGAAGTTAGCCTTAGAGCTCTTACCAGATACTTCCTCATTGGAGGAACGTTTGGTCCATTTAGAGTAGCTTGATGAGCAGCGCCGAGATTCTTTAGTGGCTCTAGAGGTGAATAAGCGTCGTGTTAAGTTCCAGTATGATAAATCTATCCGTCCAAGTAGGTTTAGTGAGGGAGATTTGGTCCTTTTGTGGGATCAAACTAAAGAACCCTTGTTGGTCGGAAAATTCAACCCCATGTGGCATGGTTCTTACATGGTTAAATGTGTGTTAGAGAAGGGCTCTTATGATCTAGTAGATTATGAAGGGATGGCCTTGGCAGAGCGTAGCAATGGGCTCTATGTTAAAAAGTACTATGCATGATTTTCAGCCATGGCTGACTATTGTATATTATTGTATAGCATTTTCCATAGTTAGGTTTTTCTTATGGTGGTTGGGTTTGTTTATTAGCTTCCATTTCTTATGGTAGATATCAATGAACTCTTTCATCTATATAGGATTCACGGATGGTGCAATCCGTCACACTCAACACTCATCCTCTGCTGCTTGGGTGATTTATACTCCTATGGGTCAGGTAGTGTCTTCAGGAGGCATATGTTTACGAACTTCTTCAAATGATGTTGCTGAATATAGTGCCATTATTGAGCTTCTATGGGATGCCATTTCACATGGTGTTTTATCTCTTGAGGTACATCTTGATTCGGAGTTAGTAGTGTCATATCTTAATGGATTGTATCATTTTAGAGATCCAACATTATTACGGAGATTCTTACGTGTGAGATTGTTAGAATGACAATTTGACAACATAACCTACATACATGTTCCAAGAATTTATAACTAAGTTGCTAACTCATATGCTAACTACCTGTTAGATTGACATTTGTTTCATAGATAGTAAGCTCATCACAAACATACATTTTTACACGTAAATAAATAAACCGATCATCATAAAAGTTTTTCATTAAACATCCAAAATGTGATAATACATAGTGTCATAATACAAAAATGGGGCTTCCGAGCCACCAAAATATAAATACATGGTAGTAAAAAATGTATCACTCCCAAGTATCTAAGCCTGGGGAGGAGGAGGGGGGTTCTGATCATGGAATGTCACCACGAATCTAGCCAATCGTCTAAACAACCACACCCATGCTCATGGCACACCCACCACCTGATGCTGCATGGCCTCAGGCAGGTCCTCGACCTGCGCCATGGGTACCCTGTGTGTCAGCCGCACGAAGTTGGTATGAATTCTTTGGAGCATCCGCTCTGCATCCACACCCATAATATCATCCCCTCTTCCCCTTTGTCTATGACGAGGGAAGCCTTCAGGCCACCGTGGTCCTACATTCACATACATATGATAGGATGTCATGCAAAAACATGTCTTTTGGATTCCATATATCAAAAAACAAAAACAAATTAAATAACTCAAAAATATTAAAAAGAGGGTTGGGATTCATTACCAATGTCACCATATGCTGATCCTGGTGGTAATGGCATGTCGAGATCTCCTTGAAAATCTATCGTTGCATAGGGGTAATCATCGATGGCAACTATCTACCATCTCCACCATGGAAAGAAATCAGCTGGATAGGGGTTGGAAACCCTACCTCCACCTAGTCTATGCATCGCATCTTCCCAACGTCATTGGGCTGGATCTCGAACCTCGTGAAGAGGAAGGTCAACTCTAGGGCCCAATCCTGGAACACGCTCAAAGAAAAATGTTCTCAGTATGCTACTGAAACTGAAGTTTCATATTCTTACCATCTTGCACTTGCTGAGCTACTGTTTCATGTTTCCCAGTAGTGCAGTGCTCCAATCATACAACATGGGTCTCATGCACTCCACCGCATAGAACATCAGAGGCTGTGAGGTCTGGTGGAGTGAGTCTAGCCCTGCTATCTTTCCTAGTGTTAGTATTATGGCCTTTAGGCCGAGCACCTATATGGAGTTAGTTGGGATCTGACTTCTGACCTTCTCCATGTCTGGATAACAATACACAACTATGTACTCAGCTATGGTGAGGCCACCTCCGGGCCTGTGAGATCATAGGTTCACCACTTCCCCCTGTCGGGAAAGTCTAGTAATAAAGTATATGTCCTCCACTTCTATGGTGAGGGACATCCCATTGATCTGGAAAGACTCCGAGTCAAGATCTGAGTAGTCTACTAGCATATGCAGTAGTATTGGTTTGGCTCTTAAGCCACCAAGACACCAAAACTTGTAGATCCTGCATGCACGAAGAGCCTGTTGTGCCATTAGATCACCACGTACTGCTTCTTCTACATCCCCGTGCTCACATTCTCTCCATTCTAGAACCATCCTACACATTCAAATCAAGTTTCGGTCATTAGAAGTCTTTAAAAAACTTGACCGTGGCCGCATACGCTACTGTATGCTAAACAACCACGTATGTACACAACTTTGAGGGCTTTTTCCACATATACCTAGCCCTATACGCGGAAAAATCCTTGATTTCTGTGTGGGCCGAGGTGCACACTTTAGGATGGCTTAGAAATCAAAATTGACCATGGAAAATTGAAAATTTTACATCAAAATGAAAGAGTAGGGCATGGGAAATTACCTGGAAAAAACGGTGTCAGATTCCATCGGCTGGATCTCCCGAAATTCGCGTTTGAAGTTCTGAGCTCAATTGGGTAAAAATTTCAAATGTTATATAATGTTTTGAATTTTTTACTAATAAAAAATGTTCAAATTTTTGAAAATTTTACCCCCTTTTCTATAGTTTTGGACTGTTTCTAATCCTTTGGGACCGTTTTTTACTAATATATGATGTAGGAGACCATTTTGAGCACTGTTTAGACCATTTTTTTGACCCATTCGTGCCGATTTCAGGTATCATGTCTAAAATCACATATATGTTATGTTCAGGTACAGAGGGTACTCCCAAAAGATCGAACACCTTCAGAAACCACTTCACACAAATAGATCACAGATTAACACACCGATGTTTGTCACATGGTTAAAACCCTTGAGAAGGAAACAGTCCACGGCCCCAGCCAAATAGCTGCTTGGAGCAATTTATTATGCAAAAGCAAGAAAGTTACATGAGCTTCTCATAATCGATCAACTAGCCAAGGACCCTCTATGCTCTTTAAATAGAGATCATGGACCAATCGGGTGTTAAGCCACAAATCAATGGTAGGTATGATCTAAGAGAAGTTGAACCATCGGATCACTCTATGTCTAGACCATATCGTGATTGTCAGATTAGAATATTTACAAATGCATACTAAAGAAACACACTTTTACCTAATGGATGTATTACACAAGTTGATCTTAACTAACTCCTAAGTGTCTAAATATCCTAACATCCCCCCTTAAGAACAACTTGGGATAGGATTGAATGATTTACAAAAGTGACACTATTAGGAGAAGGAAGGAGGCATTAGAGCCTATCCCCCCTTAAGGACACATTTCTGAACTCCTAACATAGACCGAAGTTTAGAAAAATTTGCTTCTGTAATAGACTTGGTGAATATGTCTGCAACTTGATCATTTGTAGGGCAATAAAGAACTTCAATAACACTACCATGAACAAGATTTCTAATGAAGTGCATGTGTAGCTCAATGTGTTTTCTACATTGATGTAGAACTGGATCTTTGGCAAGCTTGATGGCACTTTGATTGTCACACCAAAGTGGAGTAGACTGCTGCTGCTCGAATACAAACTCTGAAAGGATCTGTCGAAGCCATAAAGCTTCTTGAATGGCATTAACTGTGGCTCAATATTTTGCTTCTGCTGAAGAAAGAGCAAGAGCTTGTTGTTTGTTACAAGCCCAAGTGACAGGTCCAGATCCTAGATTGAAAACATAACCTGCAGTAGACTTTCGATCATCAGGATCACCGGCCTAATTTGAATCAGTGAAACCAATCAACAAAGGTTTCCCCCCTGTACTGTAATGGATCCCAAACTAAATTTTACCTTGAATAGATCGAAGTATTCTTTTTGCTACTTTCCAGTGACTTTCATGAGGAGTTTGCATATAATGAGCAACACGAACAACGACAAAGGAAAGGTCAGGACGGGAATGAGTCAAGTATAAAAGAATACCAACAAGCTGATGATACAAGGTGGCATCTACTTCAGGGGAAGTACAAGTGGTAGAAAGTTTGAATCCAGACTAGAAGGGAGAAGGGGCTGGTTTACAATCTTCCATGTGGAAACGACGAAGAAGGTCACAAGCATACTTAGACTGGGAAAGAAATATTCCTTCTTTGGTTTGCAAGACTTGGAGACCAAGAAAATAATGCAAATGTCCTAAGTATGACATTTCAAAATTTTGCTTAAGACTAGATTTCACATGGGTTATAAGTTTAGGGTCACTACCAATAAGGATAAGATCATCAACATAAAGAACAAGTATGATGAGATGGTTTCCTACTTTCTTGGTATAGACATTTGGGTCAGAATGGCATCTAGAAAAACCAGTGTCAAGGAGAAAGCTATCCATTTTGGCATTCCAAGCTCTAGGATCTTGCTTAAGTCCATATAAGGATTTCTTAAGGAGACAAACAAGGCTAGAGTTATTCTGAACATATCCACGAGGTTGTTCCATGTAAATTTCCTCATGTAAATCACCATGTAAGAAGGTAGACTTGACATCCATTTGATGCACTTCCTAGTTATGTAAGGCTGCAAGGGAAAGAACAAGGCAGATGGAGTTCATTTTTGCTATAGGGGCAAAGGTTTCATTGTAGTCAATCCCTTCAACTTGGGAAAAGCCTTTGCCAACTAACATTGCCTTAAGTCTTTCAACACTTCCATCTGATGCATACTTAGTTCTGTAGACCCATTTACATCTGACAAGTTTTCTTCCTTTTGGAAGAGGAACAAGATCCCAAGTATCGTTCACCATTAAGGAACGATATTCTTCATCCATAGATGCATCCCAATCTAGATTTCTTGAAGCTTCTGCAAAAGTTTCTGGATCATGATTCTCAGAAACTTGAGCCAAAAGAGAAGAGGCTCGCTGAAACTGAGAACGTGTTCATCGTTGATCTATAGGATCATCGACAAGATCACCAGCTACTTCACATGTTGAACGGACCCATCGATGAAGTATTGGTGCTGGTGCAATTGGAGGAACATAAGCAGGAAGAGCTAGATTTTCATCCTCGCTGTCATCATCAGAAACTAGAGTTGGAAACCTGTCAAATAAGCTGGAAGAAGAAGAAGAAGAAGAAGGCATAATCGCCGAATCAGGCTCGCAGGCCAAGCCTGATTTTCATCAAATTTAACATCTCTTCTAATGATTATATCATGTGAATGGGGCAGAAGAAGTATATAACCTTTTACATCTTTAGAATATCCAACAAATATGCACTTTTCATTTTTAGGCTGTAATGCTTTCCATTTTTCATCGAAAATGTGAGCCCATGCTTCACAACCAAACACACAAAAGTGACTTACATCTGGTTTAATTTTACTCCATGCTTCTTCCAATTTTATACCTTGTAAAACTTTAGTGGGTGTGCGATTAACTATGTAATTTGCACAATTTATGGCCTCAGCCCAATATTGAAGACTTAGTCCCTTATATTGGATCATACAATTAGCCATTTATTTTAAAGTGCGGTTCTTCCATTCAGCTACACCATTTTGTTGTGGTGTATATGGAACAGTGTGCTATTGTTGGATTCCTTGTTTAGTGCAAAATGTAGTGAACTTGTTGTTAACATATTATCCTCCATTGTCAGATCTTAACTTAATAATTTCATGACCAGATTGTTTTTCAACAAGGGCCTTGTAGGCCAAGAACATGTTAAATACTTCGCTTTTAAGTTTTAGGAAGTAAACCTAAATGCGTACGGAGTAGTCATTAATGAAAGTTAAGAAATATTTGAACCCAGAAAAGGAAGTAGATGGAAGAGAACCACACAAGTCACTATGCACAAGCTCCAAGGGAATCGAGGCGTGCCAAGAGGCATGTTTGTCAAAATTGTCCCGATGATGTTTTTCGAGTACACAACCAGAACAAACACCATCCTTGCAAGATACCAGCAGAAGACCAGTCACCATATTGTCTTTACATAGTTGTTGCAATGAGCAATAATTTAAGTGACCAAATTGCTCATGCCAAATTTTGCTCAAGTTATCACTATGAGCAACAAAAACTAAAGGAAAAGGTGATGACCCAAAGTTGTTAAATTTGTACAACCTAGTAATATCATCAACAATTCCAGTAACAAGGATATTTTGAGGATTTTTAAAATCCTTGATTACAACTTGGTGAGGTGTAAAAGTCACAGTTTTACCTTCACCTGAATGAGTAATTTGATAGACTGATAACAAATTTTAGGAAATTTTTGGAACACATAGTACATCACTGAAATGACCATTTTCTACTAGAACTGTTCCAGATCCTACAACACTTAGAGATCTATCATCACCAACAAATATTTGTTTGGTGTTACATTCATGCATAGTAGAAAAGATGGCTTTATCCTTAGCCATATGATAAGATGCTCTAGAATCAATGAGCCATTCAATTGAAGTAGAAGAAGAATATGCAGTATAACAGTAACCAGAAGCACAAAGTGCATGTCCATGAGAGTTAGATTTTGAAGACAAATCTAGGCTGATGTGGTGCTTCTTCATTGTTGCTTCCAAGGATGCCATCTTCTTAAAACATTTAGATTCATCATGATTATCTTTCCCACAAAAATTGCAATGATGCTCAGTTTTCTTTCCTTTTTTCTTGGATCCTTTGTAATTTTTTAAAGGAGGAGTTGACTGAGAGGGTTTGGGACCCTTGTTGTTTGTTTTATTATTGCAAAAATTATGTTTCTTGGGAGGCTTGGACTTTTCTTTCTGTTGGGACAATAAGGCTTTCCCAGATGTATCTGCATTGTTAATTATTCCAAGATGAATGAGCTTATCTTGCTCTCTAATTAAAGAATCACAAAAGGATTCGAGACTAGGCTCCTTATAGCTAGCTATAGTTAAGGATTCTTTCATGGAGTAGAATGTAGATACAAAAACGGAATATGCAGGTCCAAGTTTGGAAAGAATATGATAAATACATTGTTTGTCTTCTTTCTTAATATTGCATTCTACACATAAGAGTCTAAGAGTTTTATACTTAGATAAATAGTCTTGAATGCATGAAAAATCATTTGGATTCAAGGAAAGCAACTCATTCTCAAATTGATGACCCCGAATTTCATTGTGTTTACCAAACACAGATTCCAACTTTTCCCAAGCTTTATCTAGTTCATCAATTCCAGATATGTGATATCACAAATCAGTAGAGATTGACATCCCAATCAATCCACGAGCTTCATCACATCGATTTGCCCATTTAATTTTCTTATCATCATTAGTTGGTTTTGTTTCTTTCCCTGAGGTTATCCTGAAAAGTCCCCTACTTCGCAGAACATCCTCCATACAAGATTTCCATGAGAAATAGTTAGAAATTGTAAGTATAATATCACAAGGGGAAGCCATACTATAAAATAATGGCTGAAAGAATAGAAACTAACTGTTTGGATGAAAAGATCTTGAAAAAATATGCAGTTTTTAAAAAAATAGCACTTAAAACTGATTCCGGATGATGAAGTTATGCTTGATCAAAGAAAATGTTGAAGATGTTCCCAATAGTGACGTGGAAGATATTAACTTGACCAACTAAAAAAGGAAGCCCCCTCTTCCCAAGATCAACCTTTGACAATCACTTTTACAATAAAGTTTCTTTGAAGTGAATCACTTTTGTAAAATAAGTGATGTTCACTTTTACAATAATGTGACTTTTAAATAGTGTAGAAATAAATTAAAAGACTTAAGTGACTCACTTTTATTTTATTTTATTTATGTGAGATGCACTTTTACAATAAAGTAACTTGAAAATAGAAATTGCATGCACTAAAATGTAGTTTGATAAGACTTGAACTCAAGACTTATCAAGGTGTAAAGCAACTTTGGACCAAGTGAGCTAAGTTTAAAAGGTACGTAAAAGTATGGAAAGAAGAAGGTTTTTTTTTTCTTTTCTACTCTTCTCTCTCGTTTTCCATGCTTGCTTTATTTTTCTGCAAATCACAAGAAAAAAAACAAAACAAAAAAACAAAAAAACTTTTTCCACACAATGGGGTTAGATATTGGTTAGCTTACCCGGAAAGTCTACATTTTCAAGTTTTCTCGCTGTTTTTGATTTGCCATGATCGCACAAGGTGCACGGAAAAGAGCATAGGTAGCCAAGAAGACAAGAAAAAAAACTTTCCCTTACTGTTTCTAATTCATCACGATCGCGCAAGGTGCACGGCAAAGAGCATACGCAGTCAGGGAAAACAATAGCCCGAGACTAAAACATAAAAGATCTAATAATAAACTGATAAAATATGAGATATTTAAAAAAAAAAAACAAATCCTTCACTGTAACATTATACCTTCAGATTTTTCGAAATGGGTGTTTCTGGAGCAAACAAAAATGGTTAAACCCTTTCAAATTTCCGGCAACACCAGTTCCAGATCTTGATCAAAACTGAAAGCGGATATTCATAAAATCTCTGATACCATGTTTGGGTACACAAGGTACTCCCAAAAGACCGAACACCTTCAGTACCGCTTCACACAAACATATCACAGATCAACACACCAATGTTTGTCATGTGGTTAAAACCCTCAAGAGGGAAATAGTCCACGGCCCCAGCCAAATAGCTACTTGGAGCAATTTATTATGCAAAAGAAAGAAAGTTACATGAGCTTGTCATAATCGATCAACTAGCTAAGGACCCTCTATGCTCTTTAAATAGATATCATAGACCAATCGGGTGTTAAGCAACGGATCAATGGTAGGTATGATCTAAGAGAAGTTGAGCTATCAGATCACTCTATGTCTAAAACATATTGTGACCGTCGGATTAGAATATTTACAAATTCATACTAAATAAACACACTTTTACCTAATGGATACATTACATAAGTTGATCTTAACTAACTCCTAAGTGTCTAAATATCCTAACATGTTAGGTTTCACCATTGTTTTCATTTTGCATGACCTTATGACTGTTTCATCATAATGGTAGGTACAAACCCATTCTATCTTGTCACAGAACCTTCTTGCTGTTTTAGAAGTGGCATGATTTGAATGGTAGAGCTTGACCTTACATGGGTACCCTAGTTAGCGCCTTATTTGCATTTGGTGCCCATGCCAATAGTTTTGTCCTTTAGGGTGTGGGAGTCCATTGTATAGTATTTCCATGACATTTCGCAAGAGCCTCATACTCCTATTGATCTTTTGCTGGCCTATTTCCCCCAGACTCCCTTATGTCAAGTTGTAATCGCATTATCATGAGCTTTTCCTGCCTCATTGAGCCTTATGCAAGCTTCCTTGACTTTGAGTATCAGCCATATAGCTCGAGCTTGTCTCATGTATATCCACGCAGAGCCATTTGTATATCCTTTGGAGCTTGATTCCCTATTCTTATTAGGAGGGGACTTTCCCCCGAGTGTTGCTATCCTACACATGTGTCCTTGCATTGAGCATAGGTATGTTCCATTGCTTGGAACTAGTTTGTTTTCCCATTTGACACTCGTCTCCTCCTAGTCTGTAAATTTAAAGAAATTTTATTCTTTTTCAAGCTTTTCAAATATTTGAAAAAGTCCAAAAAAAAATAAAAAACCAAAAAGCTGGACAAGGAAAGATGTTATCTTTGGCAGCAGTTGAGTCATGTCGCATTCGAACAGAGCACTGTATATCACATCCATTGGTTGGGTTAGTAGTTTGACTTTAGGAGCTATACTCATTTATCTGAGTTTATCTCCACTGACTGGTTAAGCTTCTAGTCCCTATGGAGCCTTTGTCGATGCCTCCTATGTCACAGAGATGTCCCAATTTTTCATATCAAGTCTATGCTACCTACATTCAATCACCATTCACCTTTATGCTCTTGTTCGAAGGAAGTTGAAACCTAAGTCGGCCATTCCTCAGTTATCTTGACTTTGCATGTCGGCCATTCCCGGTACAGTTACTGATTCGTGCACCTTATGATCGAGTCCTTCCACATTATACAAATTTGTTGAGTAACTCGTGTTGGGTGATGGGGGATGCCTTAATTCCCTCTTTTCAACAGATTTCATCCCATTGACTTCAGATCATTTATTCTGGGATAGGAATCTAGAGTCATTTTTTACTGCCTTGAGACTTGCAGTCATCAGTGGCAGGTTCTCTCGCCATCAACAATTTTTGGAGAATACATCAATGTACCCTGATCAATGGATTCTCCCAAGTGTTCGACATCAACACATTTATTCACACTTGTTAGTTTGCACTCTAGTACCTTGATTCCCATTTTCATTATCGATGGGTGATCTCGCGTCTATTAATGGTATACATGAATGACCGGTAATCAAATGATGGACTACTATGTTCGACCTCGACACCTCTATTCACATAGTAGGACATGTACTCGTAGCGGTTTGTGTAGAAGACCTTCCAGACTGGTGGCATCTCTTATATGATACCTCCTTGATCGTGCTAGTGTTCATGAGATTTCAGCTCTCGTGACTTGATTCCATTATATGTCAGACATTTCCAGCCATTATGGAGATCTTGATCCATTATATATCTTCAGTCTTCATGGAGATCATGATCCTTTGTTTATCTTCATCTAGGATATTCTGAGATTTATTATATTGTATGTGGCGATGACCACATATGTTATATTGTATCATGCCTATTCATGGCCATTGTACTCTTATGTATCCGGGACTACTATAGGTATTTGCAGTTATGTGTAGAGTTATATCATTGTATATTATTGATTTGATGGTTGGTTCTTCCACTGGGTTCTTCATCACTTCACTTCTGGGATGGACTTATAATGTATTTCGGCCATCGTATGACCCCTCTAACCTCACACATTAGGGGGCATCTGTTATAGCTAATTTTACCACACATGGTGAATCACACTTTTATGGACTTCCTTGTCCCTCTGCAGACTCCTTAGACCCCAAGGACCATTTTTGTGTTAAATTTTCATATGATATGCTAGATCATTAGTATTTCATTTCAATTTCATAACAAGAGCATATAAACAGGATCACTGAAAGATAGACAAGCACAACCATACAAAAGAAACACAAAGATTTATCCTGGGAAAACCCTAAAGGGAAAAACCCAAGAAACTTTTCCTCAATATAGATGCCCCAAAAAGACAAAAGGTAAAACCAACAAGGAGATCAAAGCCTGATCCTCCTCCTTCTCCAAGTACTCTTCTCTTCTCCACTAATGTGCTACACAAGTGAGAGTGTGTGTGTCTTCCAAATGAGGAGTGCTACACCTCTATTTATATTCATCCGTTCACTTTAATTTACTCATCCAACATGTAGGCTCGAGTTAAATCATGTAGGCTCGAGTTACACATGTAGGCTCAAGTAACCACACTGGGGCGCTAATGACCCACCTTTACAATTAGAGGGGACTACCTCATGACTCTTATTAGTTCTTCTGATTAGAAGCATCAAGGTATAAAGTACTACAAGTGGTTATCCTGGTAGGACCATCGGGGACCACAAAAAGATACATATAGAATATTCTTCGAAGTTACAATATTTCAACACTCCCCCTTAATGAGAAGGGTATTCTACAACAACATCAACAACAATAATAATAGGAGAGAGATTGAGGACATCATCAATATCATCAGGGTAACACATCTATAAATCATTGGAAGCTTTTTAACATCATATAGTCTTCATCTTTGTCTTCAACAATAGCAATGCTTTGAAAACATCGTCTTTAGTCTTCATCTTCAATCTTCAACAACAGAAACACTTGGACAATATCATCTTTAGTCTTCATCTTCAATCTTCAACAACAGCAATGCTTTGACAACATCATCTTTAGTCTTCATCTTCAATCTTCAACAACAACAACACTTTGACTTTTTGATCAGCAACATCATCGTTTGCACTTTGACCTTTCGATCAGCATTTTGACCTTTTGATTAGCAACATCAACATCAGCACTTTAACTTTTCAATCAGCAATATCTTCAGCACTTTGACCTTTTGATCAGCAACATCTTCAGCTCTTTTGATCAGTAGAATTATAATCGTACTCTGATCTTTCAATCAGAGCCATCATCATCAAAACATCGTCATACTCTGATCAGAAACATCATCATCAAAACATCATAATACTCTAATCTTTCGATTAGAAACGTCATCATCAAATCATCGTCATATTCTGATCTTTTGATCAGTACGTCATCATCATCATCATCATACTCTAATCTTTCGATTAGTATGTCATCATCATCATCATCATACTCTGATATTTTGATCAGAAAGCATCATCATCATCAGAATATCATTATTAAATTGAGCACATAGATTTGTGGACAAACACACAACTCACATGATAGATCACACAATTTACTCAGTTATTGAAGAATGAAACAGTGCAAAAATGGCTTGCAGCTGTGAATTCTTTTCATTAATCAAAGAGTAATTAGATAGATAATTACAATGAAGTACAATGGCTTTAATAGCCATAAGCAATTCGAATCCACATGAGGAAGTTCGAATTGATTAGACTCTACTTGACTGTAGGTAACCAAGAACTTGTCTAAATCGCTATCGGAGGACTCAATAGTTAACTGACCTTGTCTAAACCATAACCGGAGTTCATCAGAGCTCTAAAACATAACTCAAGTGTTACATTCAGTGTTGACTAAGGTTAACTGGCAGTGGTAGGTGAGAAATGCGCCCCACATGAGTGCAGTCAAGTAAACCTAGTGCTAACTGAATGTAGAGTACTAGAACTGAATGTAACTGACTCCTAACTTAGCTTGACTAGTCATTAACTAAAGTGAACTGACCTTGGTTGGTTTCGGCACTCCCAGTGGATTCCTAAATTCTAGGGATTGGTCTAGGAGTCTCCTAAACTGATGCAATCAAGTGCAATCAGTGGCAGTGAGCCTCAATTAGTGTTCCCCACACTTTAGTAACTGAAACATGTGCCCCAATTAGGTCAAGTGGACCTAATCGTGTTAATGACTATAAATAGACTAGATGGACTCCCGATTTAGACATGACTCCCAATTTAGACATATGACCAAATTTGGACAAGGAAGGATTAATAATCCTAACACCCCCCTGAACGCTAACTTGGACAAACTATGGGCCCTAGTAACTAACACCATAGATCACCCATTACATCAAGTAAAGTAAGGTAACTGCTTAAAAACAAGGTGCTGTGGAAAAACCACATGGGAAAAAAAACCCCTTCTAATTAAGCAGGTAGAATTAGGATCAATCTGGTTCTTCTGTGCACATGTATCCTGGGGCCTAGCATGTGAACCTCTCCATCACTATTTCTGGAGGAATCTTTCTCTTTGGAAGAATAATGATATGCTCAACTAAATCAGAAATATAGACAGCTGTCGGATGAACACTGGACCCATGTAGAGAAACTGAAGTCAACTGAAAAGTGAGAAAAGGTTCTTGAGAATTTGTAGAATGTGAGGAACACTCAAGAAACTAATATGTTGCATCCATGAACAGAAAACCATGAGTGGTAAGAACAGCCCCAAGTGTTAGGAGCAGGTGTCTAGGCAGATGCAGAAAATCTTCCTCTTTACTAGTTCTGTGAGGAGATGAGCATGTGATCAATGGTGGAGAAGCACTGGGAATATTGAGAGAAAATGATTGAGATCCATATTCTGATATAGCTTTTGAAATAGATAATGAATCACATAATAAAATATCAGCAACCTCATATGAGGAAACTAACACCAAATCCCCATCAGCAGTTTTGAAGAGAAAGTGCGGTACTTGATTTTTCACACCGGAATTGGTGAGAGTAGCTACAAGCATGACTGAAGGCTTTTGGATTTTAAAATATGAACCAAATAATATCATATCATAAAGTAAATCAGATCTAAATAGGTTCAAAACAGATCCAAAACTGTGAAATGGAATCAAATCCCCAGCAACAGTTTTGTAGGAGACTTGTGGTACTTGTTTCTTCACACCGTTGATGAGAACAACTACAAGTGGTACTGAAATATTAAGAATTTGATATATTAAACCAAGAAATATCAGATCAGATCTAAATAAGATCATATCAGATCCAATAAGGTTAATATCAGATTCAAATAAATGGTTAACCG